>OU343218.1:136444940-136490879 GCA_910596185.1 Chrysanthemum makinoi
ATTCGACCCTCTTGGGTGGTTAAGTCTGATCCGTAGCAATTGAGGTCACACAAATAAGCAAATCACTATCAAGACTATGACTAGGTGAATGAAGAAAACCAAAGCAAACTGTGTACTATGCGGGTCTTAACCCGACCCCAAATCGGGTTCCCAAGCTCGAACCGTAACCAGAACATCACACAACATGTTTCAAAAGATTTTACCACACGAAATCATTTTCAAAAAGAGATTTAATCCAATTTCAATTCCACGAAAACTTAATAAATTATTTATAACCAGTTGTTAAATAAAAAGAGCAATAAAACGGGGTTTATGATTTGTCATACCCGGAAAATGAGAAGAAGAGATGAAACGGAGGAGACCAACACCATCAACACACCACAAATCAAATCCGTTTATCGCAACCCCTGCTCCTCATGATCTAACCCTCTCTATCATCAAACTTTAATCGTGACCTGATTAGCATGATTTATACTTGACTTGAAAACCATCGCAGGAGAAACGGTGTTGTAGAAACGACTGAGATGACTACTCGTACCAAGAAAATGGAGAGGCAGTAAGAGGGATATGAGAGAGAGTGGTTGTGGTGTCGGTGTGGTGGTGCTAGAGAGGGATGGGAAAATTGTGTAAAAACGAATGATAGTAGAAGTCTATTTTTTTAAAGGAATGATTTAAATGAGCAGGATGAATGGTGTAATTGTTTAGAGTCACATGGATGATTTATGTAAATTTTTGTAATTAACTTTTGATTAGAGGCTACAATAGGAAGATTAAAAAAGTATTTGACTACTTTAAGAAAGAAAAGAAAGTTGAATGCCTATAAAAGAAAAAAATGACAAGTTAGATGTTTTTTAAGACTATTTTCCCTATTGTATAACACTAGACGAATACTCTAGCACAGCGCTGTCTAAGTTTTTACAAAAGTTAGGATGACGTAAGTTTCTTTCAACAAAATGTATTTGTAGCATTAGAGAATCGTTTTAATAAACTTGATGCGATCGTGGTTGCATGCTTGGCATAAATATATAGTTTTTTTTAAAAAATTTGTGGAGTCGATCTAAGTGTGTGAGTATATTTTCTAATATGATTGTTTTAAGTTATTAAGATTTTTAGTAATAATAGATTCAAGCATTCCAAAAAGCAACGGTATTATGTAGTTGGCAATATTATATTGTAGAACTAGAGTATATAGCCCGGCATGTGTGGACCGCTTTTCTTGTTTTAATGAGATGTTGGCATGATAACTATTTTACTTACATGTATGCTTTGTTTATCATTTGGTGTGTGAACTTAAAATTATGCAGCTGCCAGGTGGATATCATATATAAGATTATTTTGTACTATCAATTTGTATAGATATTTATGCATTGTTAAGTATTTATTTGTTTGGTACAAATAATTATCGCTAAAGATAACAATAGTATTTATTTTTTGTGATTTTAATAAACTTACATAACATTATTGATCTGATGAATGAAATTTATCAATATATATTAACTTTTAAAGCGGCTCATATATCTTTGGTATTTGAAGTAGTGCCGCAACATTTTTAAAATAACATTATATAAATGACAATTCATTATTATTAAGAAAATAAACCAAAAGCTGATTACTTGGTCTCTCCGAAAAAAAAAAATTATCCGGGTTAACTACTTCATCATGCGTTTCTCATATAATTTTGTCGAATTTGAAACCGATTTCAGGGTGGTTAACTGGTTGAGCGGATTCGATAAAAAGCAGTCGATTTAAGCGAGTCAAACCCGATTAGGTTGAATTGAAAAATGTCAATTAAATTCGTGTAGGGTTTTGAAGTGTCGAGGTCAACCCGTATCGGTTTAATGGCCGTGCTCGGTTTCAACGAATTGACAATCGGTTTGATTGGTTGTTTTAATTTGATAGATGTCTTTAATTGGGTTATGCAATGTAGATAAATTATTGTCTTTTAAAGTAATAAGTGTTTAATAAGGTATTAATTATATTATTTATTTCCTATCAATTTGGCGAAGTATTTTGACATTCATTTCAGCATTTTTTGGCTTTTTAAACCACTTTGTGAATTTTTTGTTTTATATAGTATAGATAATTGAGTACTTAATAAACTTTCATTTGTTTTGCCGAATAAATAAATCAGCACGACATCTTACATTATGTCACATTTTGGTATGTCACGGCATGGTGCAAACACCTCTAAAGAAATTTTATGTTTTCCTTTTTTTTTTTAGTTTCAGGTTTCGGGCGTTTGTGTAGCTAACTGCATACTCTGCTACATCAAATGACAAGATTAAGGGATTCACGCCCTTTATCAGAACAAAGGATGCCAAAAACCTACGGACGTATCTGTTCCACCAAACTTATGTTCTCGCTAACCGTTTTCCTTGCTAAGACTGCTACTATTCTAAGAATCAAAATTACAAATAATTAAGTAATTTGGCTGTGTCTTGGCATATAACATATTTCGTATTTGTTGATACAAGAGATTTTGGTCTTGACAAAACAGCAACACAAACAATTTAGTGCCTGAAAAATTTGGGCGTCTCTCTAAATTATTTCTTTGTTTCGTGCAACTCAAAAAATATAAGGTTGACTACAATAATACAATATATATGGTCATACACTATTAAGAGTATTCTTTGAGTATCTCTGTTCACACGCATCCAAAATCCATCACTTGTTATTCAAAGAAAGTGATGAACATAGATTGCTTGTCTCCATCAAAACATTTTAAAGTGTTTGTTAGTTGCATCAGAACGCATTAAATTGATTACCTAGATAACCACTTATGTTACATACGCCTATACGTTTCTCGTTCATTCAGTTTATTACGTACAAACTATATCCATGAAAATTTTCTCGTTATTTCATTATATGTACAGTGGCCTTCACATATAGTTTTCTTCGGAATCTTGTAATGGATGTCATATCACTTAAGATTTAAGAAGATATATTAGCTAAAAGCAATACGTCTTCCAAATTATCCACTAATTCACGTCTTCCAAATTATCCACTAAATCATGGTCTATTATTTAGAGAAAACAAATATTTTGGAGTCTGTACTATATAACTTGAGTCCTAAATTGAATAGGGGGAGTTGAATGTGTTGGTTTAATGGACAAAATATTAATAGATGTGTGTTAGGATCGAACTCGGAGGACCATGGGATTTTGCAGCGACAAGGTATGAATTTAATTATATCATGAAATATTTATATGGTGAACTAAGAAAAACGAGGGTTTAGTGTCGAGTTTTAAAACTTAAAGAGTTCTTTGCAATGACTTTTGACAAGATTTAATGCTATATATACACACCCTTTTTTGTCTCATTCGTATGGAGATAGGAAAAGACGATCGACAGTAAACCTTTATCTATACTACATAAAATGGAAAAACAGTCAAAGTGAAAAAGTGAAAAGTGGAATGGTCAGTATGCATATTTAATCTCTTTTATCATAACTCATTCAAAAAGCATACAAAATCTTTCTCTCTTCATCTCATAATGTGTCCATCCTCACATAAAAAACGCACCACTCTCTATCTCTTGCATATCAATTGTCTGCTTGAATCAGAAGCTAGCCCAAGTATTAGTCTTCGCTATATTTTAGATATTGTATCGTAAATAACATTGAGATATCTTTCATTGTGTATCATAGCTGCCATGCATGCAAACTCTATACGCATGTCATGTGCATCATAATATTACTTTCATACGTCAAAATATAAGTCATATTTGACTTTGAAAGTCTTTTCTTTCGATTTTGGCCGTAATTATTTTTTAAATCTCGTTATATGATCTTGATGAAAAGTATACCAATGAAAATACATTTGAAACAACGAATCCATTTATATATTTTGTATAGGTTATTATATAACACGAAAAGAATAATACAGATTCAAAATATGAAGAAAAAGACTTTGAAAAGTCAAAAGTGGATTTATATTTTGTGACGGAGGTAGTATTACTTTTCTTTCTTCATTGAATTGATAGTTTGACTGATTAATATATAAGGGTTCGACTGGTTTTGTTTTATACAAAAACAAACCTTGTTTGGTTTTGTGTTTAACTTCGTGATTTGAACTAGCATTCTAATTAAATCTAACAATACTGGCGTACATGATCGTAGAGAAATCATACTTTGGATTTTGGTGATTTACACTATTCGACTTTATTAAGTCGACTAGCACTCAAACCCTTAATTGATAATTAGGGTTCATCTCAATTGCTAGTTTTGTGGATTTGATTCCTGTTCGGCTAGAATCAATAAATGTCTGCTTCGATATTTTTGTTGATGTTAATTAATTATTCATTAATCTTTCCTATCGCTTCCGCAGAATACTTTGATGTTTTGTGGTTATTTATTTGAATGTCATGTTATATAATTCCAACGAGGGCATCAGTCATTGGTTTTAATGAGTAATTAATTACATAAACGCGTAATAAAACAAATAATTGTATGTTGTTTGATATGATAATCTAGGGTTTATGTTTATTATTGTTTGGTCGATTTTTTTTTTATGAATTGGGGCGTACCCCTATATTTTTTTTGGTCGACACATACATATAATTTTTAGGGTTTTGAAAATTGTTTGCTAACCTTATTAAAACCTAGAATTAATATATATTAGTTACGTGATTAATTCATGAATAATTTGTTATGTGTCATGGAATTTTTTATATGCGATCTTGTGACTATTTGTATAATTGTTATGATATATCCATGACTATACATGCATGTTAGTCATGGATAAGTTACTTTGATATTGTTTAATTGTTAAAAATATTTATTTACGATAAATCTTAAATTGGGGAAGACTCCAATTATAAATATTAATGAATCAATTATGTGCAATTTGGTATATTATTAATTATGGGTTTTTACATGATCGATTCTTCGATGTATGTGGCTTACTCTCAATTTAGAGAGTGAAAGCTCTAATTAATATATACATTAATTTAACCTAGATATTGATTATTAATAGGGTTTTATCGAATTAGTTGCATGTGGCTACACTTGTTTACTGCATTATACATTGTTTATTATGTAGCATTGTTTTTAGTAGTTTATTTTTTATTTGTTACTTGTTTGTTTATTATGTTGGACAGTTTTAAGCAAAGGGTAATTTTGAATAGAAAAATATCTAGGGACTAAACAATGGCGAAATTTGATTTGTTTTGAAGAGTTAAGTTTTCAATAGTTTAATTGATTGGTGATTTTGGTACAAATAGTGCGAGCGGCTTGCTAGAATGAACTATAAAGGGGTTAATAAAGAAGTGCGCACAGTCACGCTGAAAGGATGTCTAAGGTTATGCTTTAGCTTACCTTACGGTCCTCTACCCCCTGTAAGTTCGAATAGAGCTACTTAGTAAGCCATATGATGTGCAAACTCATCTTAAGGGCGAATTAGTTTTAATTCTATGCGCCACTTCGGTGGTAATTACCCGAAACACTAAGTGTTTACACTTATGCAAATGTACGGTATAATGGATGATAATTAACACTAAATTCCTTGATTGGTGAACCCAATACCTCAATCAAAACTTTGATAATTTGATCTTTATGAATTGGCAATAAAAGTTTTTTATTAAATTTATGCTACAAGATGAATGCATGACATCTTTGTACATATTTGATTTGAGCACATAAAATCAAAAACTAGTACCCTTTTAAATTAAGTTATATGCCATCTAATTAAAAGGAACAATTGAAGTTGCAATTTCACGTCATGGACATACTTGGCTAGATTGTAATGGAGAGGTAAATCTCTATGTAAAGTCAGGACCTACATGGACATATTTGCAGTTCTTTAAGTTAGACACTTAAGTTGAGTAGGAAGTGAGACCTGGACTCAAGGCATAAGATGGGATGAAAAATGTTTATATTTGCAATAGCGTTGGAAAATATAAATCCCATAATGATCTAGGAGTTGGAAATTGTTTGCCAATTATTGTTCGACAGATTACCTTATTATGTGCTTTCGTTATACTTGCAGATCAGCGATGTAATGGAACTATGATAATTTGGATCCTAGTTTTCAAGAAAATTCTATGGTTATATGAATATTACCTTGGGTATTTTATTTTCTTGAAAAGTTATATTATCGAAAATACGAATACTTGAATTTTGAAAATTCTTTAAATGTATTAATGCAACATTAAACGTAAGCGTAGGTTATTCTGTGATTGGTAAATTGATCTACACCGTGGGTTTTTGGTAGAGTCAACTTTGCTAAAAGAATAAATCTAGTCCTCTTTATATAAGAAAGAGTGGGATTCAATCATGTTCCTTTTCATGAATGAGAAAGGTATGATAGGACAAATTAGAATTGTCTAAATTCTAAATACATAACTCGTAAGCAAATTTTAATAGTTAAGAAAATTGCATATTTTCTGAGTTATTAAATTAGAAGCTAGACTAATTACTGCATAATTGGTAAAAGACAAACTAGCATATTTTATGTAGTTGTTGTGTTTTGACCATTTAAAAGTACTACTTACAATTGTTGGAATAGTAGAACTATTAAGAAAGAAATTGCATGCCCAATTTTTCAAGTTAATAGCATTGATGGATAGTTCATCATCTACATAGTAGAATACATTCTTTGAAGTACATAAGTAATTGTTATGTATGGACTTTCTCAAAAGTGTAAAGAAGTAAATAGAACACTATTTTCTTTCACTGGTTAATGAAACACTTTCAATGTTGTCAAATCCAGTGGGAGTATTATGTTCTTATTACTGAATAAGGAATTAATGTAATGATCTCTAATTCAGTGGGAGTTACAAGCTTTGTCATCTTGGTAGTAACCCAGATTATCTCTAGAATGTCTTAATATAATTACTTTCCACTTGTAGACACTTATGTTTTCAAGGATAGTCATGTACGTTTCCTTATTAGACAATGAAGTGGGTCTACATCTACTAGTTATGCTAATATCAATGACACAATCATATTATTCACATAAACAAACATATATAGTGTTGTTTATATGCTACATGATGTTGTTCCATGCACAAGTGGGAGAAATCTATATTGTGTGCAAGGTACAACATATAGGTATATGATTTAAAGGATTCTCTTGACTGCAAGGTAAGAGACTAGCGTTCTAATATAACTTGTACATATCTAATTCAAGAAACACTTGGTGTTGCAATTTACGTCATGTCAGAACTTGGCGAGATTGCAGCAACAAAGTAAATATCTATGTGAAGTCAGACCTTGCATGGACATATTTGCAGTTTCTAAATTAGACAAGTATTTAGAACATGTGTAAAAATGATATATAAGACTACTTAAAATTAAATATTTATGTATTACTAGAATGACATAAATAAATGAAGTAATCTAATACTATTTCAATTTGTTTATTTATGTATTTTTGAAAGACATAAATGAAAAATAATGTAATTCTACATTATTGTGAAGTAAAATAAATTAACTTGAAATTACTATTGAAACCAAGAGCTGTGTTCATAATTACTTTAGTTAAACATGTTTATGATTCATTGTAAAGACATAAACATAAAGTCTTTTAAGACTTATAATAAAGTAAGACGTTAACTTGTTATGTTTTTTAATTAAGACATATACAAGAAGTCATTGAGTTGATCAATGATTTATATCGTATAATGGGATTATAAAGTTTTATGTTTTTCTTGATGAGACATGGATATGAAGTGACTTGGTTAAAAAGTACTTGTGTTATAAAGCATGCAATTGGCTTGGAAAGTCTATTATACCATTAAGTTGACTTAGTTGGTAAATAAGTAAGCCAAAAGGAATATGTTTATCTTATATTTTGTTAGATTGTCTCACAATATTAATTCTAATGAATACCACAAGTTGATGGTATGTCAGTTAGAGAATCAAACTCTATTTGATTTGTTTGATTCAAGATAACCATAACTTCTTTCATAAAAAGTAACAAGGTTAGAAAATTGAGTATGGATTGAATATACTCAATATGACTCCAACCTATAAGATTGATAAAACACACCATTTTATTATGGAATGTGATGAATCACATTAAGTTTTAAAATTGAAGATTCTGAATTTGTTAAACTACTTATGAATAGGTTGTTAACAAACTTAAGTCAAGAATTATCAATGTGTATTTGTAATGTCCCAAAAGAGAACAATGTAGTTTTGCTCTAACTGCTAAGTATATATAGATAGTCTATATATTACAAAGGCAAGTGGGAGTTTTTTTTATCTTGAAAGATAAAATTACAAGATACATAATCTTCTAAACACACTAGTAAATATCATGATGAGGTTAGACATGTAAATGATAGACCTCAAGATGATGGAATATTCATTCATAGATCTCAAGGATATCTCGTATATTTGACTTATATCTAGAAATATGAGTTACGGATTATAGTAAACCCGATAATCATTATGATGGATTACCAAATATTGAATTGGGAAAATTACTCATACTATGAATGTTAAAGATGCTTTCCATAAAGATAATCAATTTTGGAAATTTGGTTTATCTTAATAGTTAGACAGAGAATGGAAATAGTTCTTCAAAGAGATGTGAAAACCCTAGTGGTTTGAATTTCTATGTAGAAATCATATGGATAAAATTTGTACACATATTTAATGCATGTTTTATGACAAGATTATTAATCATATTTAAACAATTAATTATGATTGAATATTCTTTTCTAGACACATTAAATATATAAAGATGATAATTGTCATACTTGTTTTCATTAATATGAAATATGACAATGGAATATCAAAACTCTTTCTTGAGAAATTACTTGAGCGAGGATGGTAAGTAATCGAAAGGTTTTTTGAATTCATTTAATCTTTGGAAGTGGACGAAGTGCAATAATTCATGAATGGATAAATGCATGCATATATGAAATTATTCTTATGTTAAATTATTAAATCCTAGTTTCGATTTATAATTGAAATAAGATAAATTTTAAGTATTCTTAAAAGCTAGTGGGAGTATTATGTTAAGGTTTTAAATCTTATATGTTGTATAACATGTAGGAAGTAACATTCTTTGAAAGCTAAATGTTAAGTCTTAGATTGGAATGAAACTTCATTTGTAAGATTTAAGAATTAAAACATACAACCTTGGAATATATGTTTATTATTAATAAACATGTGCAGTAAAATAAATGATTCTAATAAAACATGATATATCATTTGAGAAATGGATAAATATCTTTTGACAAGATAGAACATAAATGAAATCTAAGTTTGACATGTAGATTCATCATGTACATCATGTTGTGTATATTAAAATTGTTGTATCATTCTTGAATAAGAAGTGATTTGACAACATTGATATCTAACTAAAAGTTATTAGATAACTTGTGTAATGAATATTCTAAAAGAATTACATCCTCACCCTGGAATTGCTCCTAGATTCTATGGATGAACAATATGTCAAATGTTGTGCAAATTGTCATCAGCTTTAAACTTGAAAGTTAGGAAAGCATCAAACATTACACAATAAGATATTAAAGTTTACGGAGTTTTAATGAGCACATTGTTGTTTATATACAATGATGCTGGTTTAATTGAGATGACAATCAATACTAGTCATGGTAGGATTTCATCCGTGTTAATGGCCATGTAAACTAGTTGTGCTACTAAGAGCGCAGTTGCATTATACATTAAAAGAATAAGAATACTTTCAACTTTAAAATGTTTGAAAGTTTAAATTGTCATAAATTGGTGATAGAGGATGTCACACACTTTATGAATTATTATGTGGATTGGTGAATGCACACATACAAGGATTTCACTAATTGAATTCTTGAAATAAGTATTCTCAAAATTACGATAGATCAAGTTGGTTGATTTATGCTTTTTCAACAAGTATGATTGGCATTACTTGAGGCATAATTCATCAACTGGAATTTTCATGCATTGATCTATTTGGTATTTGGATAAGGGATGTTAAACAATTGTTATAATAAATCAAATACTTGATATGTTTGATTTTATAATATATTGTATCCTATATTTGCATGTTTAATCCGTGAATAAATTTAGTTATTCTAAATCGTCCGTTGTCAATTAATGATATGGGAGTATCATTAAACTAAGACAAATCTGAGAGATATGGTAGAATATACTTGAAAGTATATTGATGAGAAAGCATGCCAATTTCAGATGATATTCAATGAATTGAATATAGGACTTATCCCAACTACATGATTTTACTTTATGGATATTGTTATTAAGTAAATCATAAATAGTTATCCTCAGACTTGAGATACCAGATAAGTGTCATGAATGTAGTGCACTTCTATAGAACAACTTAACGCTTATTATCTCGACCTGGTAGTCATAAGGGTTGTTTCCTGAAGTGTTGCAAAGTTCGTGGGTTATTCTCGTAGTCAAGATAGAATTTGTTCATTCAAATTTATTTGGAGTTTAATATGCTTTGGGCCCCTCGTAGGGTTGACAAGATGTTTGTGTGGCCACAACCAAAATCTCCCCTAAATATGTTTAGAAGATTTGGTAATCTTGCTCAATCACTAATAACGAGAAACAGAATGGTTGAATAAAGAATGACTTAATTCCATATCTTTATTTAACATGGTATTAGAAACAAAAGGATAATAATAATGAGAAATCATTAAAAGGTTTTTCCAGAAGACCTTACTTGAGTTGTGCTAGAGGCATCGAAGTGTTGCTAGACGCTAACCGATGTGATCACACTATTAAGATATGTCCAAGTGGGAGCTGTTGGTTTAATGGACAAAATATTAATAGATGTGTGTTAGGATCGAACTCGAGACCTATGGGATTGCACGCGTTGCGTATGAGATTTAATTATATCACGAAATATTTATATGGTCGAACTAAGAAAAACGAGGGGGTTTAGTGTCGAGTTTTAAAACTTAAGGAGGTGCTTGCAATGACTTGTTGGACAAGATTTAATGCTATATATACACACCCTTTTTTGTCTCATTCGTATGGAGATAGGAAAAGACGATCGACAGTAAACCTTTATATTTTAGATACTGTATCGTAAATAACATTGAGATATCTTTCATTGTGTATCATAGCTGCCATGCATGCAAACTCTATAAGCATGTCATGTGCATGCATAATATTATTACATTTCTTTCTTCATTGAATTGATAGTTTGACTGATTAATATATAAGGGTTCGACTGGTTTTGTTTTATACAAAAACAAACCTTGTTTGGTTTTTGTGTTTAACTCGTGATTTGAACTAGCATTCTAATTAAATCGCTAACAATACACGCGTACATGATCGTAGAGAAATCCTACTTTGGATTTTGGTGATTTACACTATTCGACTTTATTAAGTCGACTAGCACTCAAACCCTTAATTGATAATTAGGGTTCATCTCAATTGCTAGTTTGTAGATTTGATTCTTGTTCGGCTAGAATCAATAAAGGTACGCATATTCTTGTTTATGTTAATTAATTATTCATTAATCTTTCCTATACGCTTCCGCTTGAATACTTTGATGTTTTGTGGTTATTTATTTGAATGTCATGTTATATAATTCCAACAGAATGTATACCAAATAAAATTTTAATATTTACATATTATTCAAAATACAAGTTTTAAATGAATAATATATAATTGTGTTTAAACTAGTTTTGAGTAAATATGCAAATATTCATGTTTTATTGAGTATATATGTAATTGGCCCAAAAGAATCTATACATATTACAAACTTATAAGGTTGACGTCTCTACTACCATTTTGATGGATGTTGGCGGCTTCCCCTTTTCTGGACAAATATGTTGGGCTCTATATGGAGCCTAACAAATACACAACATAGTAGATGAAACTAACCGGAATGAAAATAATATGAATCCAGATGCGGTAACAGAACACACAGAATAGTGGTTTCCACGAGTAGAGCAATCATGGTCAATCCATTTTTAAACTAGTTTATACACGGCGAGGATGAAGCTTTAGACCACCTATCGAAGCTCATAGGATGGCAAAAAGACTTGTCACTATTACACTAAAATATATGCGGTCTCAAGTTCAATTCGTGGTATGTACGAACAACCCCAAAGTGACCATGCCAACCAAAGGCGGAGCTAATAGGGTGATTGGGTGCCCAACTACCCCTAATAAGTCTACCTTGTTAAGTAATTATTCAAACCATAAGCTAACTTCTTATTAGTTTTTGCAGTTAGCCCTTCATTATTCATATCGATATTATGACAAACATTCAGACATAAATACCAATCTAATATAGCACCACAAATATATTTACTTGTAAAAGTTTTCTAGTTTAGCTTAGTTTGTAATTTTTTTTTAGAACGACAACTTTTATTAAAACGAACTAGCAAGAAGCTAGAACGAAATTACAAAGAAATCAAATAGGGGTGTTGCAACCAAATGTCCCAGCTAAAAATACAATTAAATCTAGAGTGGCACCAAGTGAAAGAGCGCAAAACAATATCGTCGAAAATAACATCTTTACGAGGGACTTGCGTCGAGAAGAGCAGCTGATTCCGAAACATCCATACACTCCACCAAGATACATAAAAAAAAACCCCTTCCAAAGAAACCTTTAACTTTAGAACTTAACGATGGAATTGAACCAAATAAGCAAGTCGAACACGAACCAATGGGCGTCCAAGAGGTTCCACCATCGACATAACGAGCCTGGACGACATCCGTAACCAAACTACAACTGAAAAATAGATGTGATGAGTCTTCCTGAGCTGAGGAACAAATCAGACACAATGAATCTGAAACCTGACGGACGATGCTCGCAAATTGGATCGAGTTCAGTAACGATCAGAGAAGACCTTCCAAGCGAAAACATTAATTTTTATCGGAACGTATTTAACCCATCTTGTAGCGGTAGGATCTTTCGACAGGAAACATTCGTCAATGAGGGTGCGCACATCTTTAACCTGAAAAACACCTTCCCCATTCAAATCCCAAACCCATCTATCTTCCATATTGGACAACATCGTTTTTTCAATATTCTTTTGAAGAAGGTCTAATTGAAAAGCTTCGACCCCTCCTCTAACTGTACGATGAAGAGAAGAGGTAACCGAGTACTGTAGTTTATCGGCCACCGTACAATCTTTATTAATCTCCAAGGCATATACACGAGGAAACAAAACACGTAGAGAAGTATCACCAATCCAAACCTCGTTCCTGAATTGTGTGCATAAACCATTACCCACACGAATATGACAGTGGGAAATCAAATTGACTCTATTAGGATTTAGTAAATCCAGTTATTAAAGTGTCGGTCACCTCAAGTATATGTATTCGTTAGAAAGCTCGTAGTCGTAGTTATTTTATGTTAAGTAGTATTTAGTTATGTAACACCGTGGAGGACGGACGGGTCTTTACCCACTGTATGCCTGATCCACAGCCCGTAGGTGGCGATTTGTGTAAGACTATAAATACTCTCTACCTCCCAAGGTAGAGAGTTGGAGCTCATAATAATACTTTCATTTTCTCTCACTAAGTTCCCAAACCTCTAACTATTTCTCTCTCTAAAACCTTGAATTATACACCTACTTGTGATCATGTTATGATGTGTTTGTGAAATCCAATATATTACAAATGGTATCAAGAGCCATGGTTTGATCATCTCTCTTACATATCCTTGGATTTCTAGTGGTTTTAGATGGTTTTTGAGTTTGAAAAAGTTTAGTGGTTTTTTCATCATTTGGATCATTTCTTGTGTTAAAGTTTGAATTTTGAGTGTACTTTAGTGTTTCGAATCATTGTATGTGCTTGGGTTTTGATTTGGAAAGCTTGAATCACTGTGGTTGGCCTTGTTTTGGATTGAAAAGTGTGTTTTTGAAGTATTTCAAGGTAGCGACTTGAGTCTCGTTGTGAATTTCTTCGTAGCGACTTGCTTCATAATTTCTTAGCGGGTTGTAGTGTTAGTCGTAGCGACTTGAGCTAGCGACTTGTCTATTGAGACAAGCCGACAAACAGTACAAGTTAGTGGATTCTCCACTACCGCTAGCGACTTGGTGGGGTTAGCGACTTGCTTTCATTATTTCTAGCGACTTGTACTTGTTGTTCTCAGCGACTTGACATTAGCGACTTGGATACTTAGCGACTTGCTCTTTAGCGACTTGACTGCTTAGCGATTTGGTGCTTTAGCGATTTGTGTCCAGCGACTTGGGTCTTAGCAACTTGGGATTAGCGACTTGATTCATAGCGACTTGAGGTTTAGCGAGTTGCTACTTAGCGACTTGGTTCAAGGATTATAGCGACTTGGTTGATTTTTGTTTCTAGTACGGTTTTCTCTTGATTTAGTAAAATCCCGTGAAAGAATCTATTTCCGGTTTAATCATAGAGTTATAAAATCTCGTGAAATCTGTAATCATGTCTACCAATGTGCCTACAATCATCTCTCATGTAGCTGAGGACATTCAAGTACCAGCTGGTTGATACTCGTCCCCCATGCTTGACAGAACTGACTATGACTCTTGGGCTCAACGAATCAGATTGTACTGTCTTGGAAAGGAAAATGGGGTCAACATTCTCAAATCCATTGATGAAGGACCTTATCAGATTGAGACTACAAGAGACATAATTGATACTGCTGCAGATGGAACCATGATCTTTGGATTAGACAGACCAAAGACTTATGATGAGCTCAGTGATAAGGCGAAAAAGAGATTCGATGCTGATATCAAAGCTTCAAACATTATACTTCAGGGTCTTCCAAAAGACATCTACAAGCTTATCAATCACAACACTGAATCCAAGGCTGTTTGGGATAATGTCAAGATGCTTCTCTCAGCATCTGAATTAACCAATGAAGACAGAGAATCACAGCTGTATGATGAATTTGAGCACTTCAAGATGAAACCAGAAGAGAGTATCTATAAATATTACGTGAGATTCCACAAGCTTGTGAATGATATGAGGAATATCAAAATGACCATGCCAAACATTCAGCTGAACTCAAAGTTTGTAAACAACATGAATCCAGAATGGCACAAATTTGTCACCGCTGTGAAGCTAACCAAAGGATTGAAGAATACAAACTATGAACAACTCTATGCCTTCCTTCTTCAGAATGTGAGACATGCTATGCTTGAAAAAAGGATTCTTGAACAGTTCAAAACCAACCAGGGAGAAACAAGTTCCTCAAATGATTCAACAGCTTTTTACACAAATGTTGGAATTACCACCAAAGCTTCTCAAGTCATACCCACGGGTAATGGAAATCACAAACTCATTCCCGATCCAATGTTCAAACAAGCTGATGCTGATGCAGTCATGGGACACTTCATCAATCAACTGGCTCTTATGGTTAAACAAAACTTGACCCTCCAACCACATACCAACAGTCTTCACACTAACAATGAGATCGAATCGCATCCAATCTTCACAATCATGCTTTGTCGTCGAGATGGAAAAGTTATGGTGCAACCAGTTCAAGGAAGGCAATATGAACAGGGAAGAGGTGTAATAGGTGGAGGTTATGTTGCAAATCATGATTATCGGGGAAGGAATGGAAATCAAGGTCAAGCAAAGCCAATTAGTGCTACAACTGTGTGGTGATGGACATATAGCAAGGAACTGCACATCTCCAAACGTCCCAGAATGCAAAATACTTCAGAGACAAGATGTTGCTTGTGCAAGCTCAGGATAATGGAGTAACTTTGGATGAAGAAGAGTTGTTGTTTCTTGCTGAGGGAAATGCCAAAACCTATGATGTTGATGTTGATGAACAGCCAATTCAGGAAAAAGGTCACAATCATCAAAATGCCTTTCAAGTAGCTGACTGTGATGCATTTGACTCTGATGTCGTAGATGAACCTACTGCTCAAACAATCTTCATGGCCAACATCTCACCTATGGTCTCTCCAAAGGTCTCTTCACCTCAACAGGCTGGTCCATCCAAAGACTCAATCATTTCAGAGGTATTAA
Source organism: Chrysanthemum makinoi (assembly GCA_910596185.1). Lineage (NCBI taxonomy): Eukaryota > Viridiplantae > Streptophyta > Magnoliopsida > Asterales > Asteraceae > Chrysanthemum > Chrysanthemum makinoi. The sequence continues at coordinate 136,460,827 of OU343218.1, forward strand.
AACTATAAGATGAAGTTGATGAGCAAAAGATGCAAAATAAAGTACAATCTCTTGAAACTTATGAATCAGATATTGATGATGTGGGTAATAGCAATATTGTCCCATACGATCAATATGTGAAGCAAAGTGAAAGTGAGATTGTACCAAGTAATGCATCTTCCGCAGTCAATAATGACTATGTTTTTGATGAATACACGACATGTGCCCCTGATGACTCTGTTATCTCTGAACTGAATGCCTATAAAGAACAAGTTGCTATTTATGAACAACGTGCTAAGTTTGAGTTAACCACCCGTGAGTAGGAAATGGATGACCAAATGCGTACAATTATTAGAAAAAGTAATTTTAGAGAAGAAGATTTAAAACAAGAGTTAAACTCCTTACAAGAAAAGCTTTCTAAAACTGCTAAGCAAAAACAAGAACTTCAAGAAAATGTTAAAATGCTTAAGCAAGAATTCAATGCTAAGGAATCAAAACTTTTGAATGATTTTTTCTAATCTAAAAACTTTGAAAAACAAACTTGAAAATAAGTTGTACGTAAAAGGGAATACCATTCAGACTGCTCACTTGATCACTAAGCATAGAGTCTTAAGCGATAAGCATAGCATTCCCCTTGTTGAGGAACCTAATCCTGAGGTAGTTAAAAAGGCTAGAGCTGGTCATAAGGTACTATATGATGGTAATGAGATTCTTAAGCCTAGGCAAACACCATCATGTGTTGGAAGCACTGAAGAGGATAGAAAATTAGATGATGCCTCTAGGGAGAAAATGGATAAGAAGCTTAACGATCCTGTTTGTAAAAAGGAAAACATAACGATAAAACCCCATGATTACACTAAGGAAAATTAGATCTCATTAAACAAGTTTAAGCCTCAGACTCTATTAACCCCTGAACAAGTGTTCTGGAAAAAGGATATGTATATGCAAAAAGCTGAAAATCTTGTTGCAAAAAACACTCCCCTTAGGAAAATGCCTACAGCTACTGTGTATCCTCTAAATACACCAATGCATCTAGTTCCTAGATCGATTGCCACTAATAGCAAAACCTTAATCAGCCTGTATGTTGTTTATCAACTATTCGTTGATTTTGAGAAGACATGTAAGAAGAGAATCACACCTACAGGGATAACTGAGAGGGAAAGGGGTTTTGAGCAAACTAAAGAATGTTATTTAACTGAGGTCATGCCTTTCTTTAAAGAATTAAAAGTTTAATTTGAGAGTCTTCAAAAAGGAATAAATTCAGATATTAAAGAAATGGAAAAGAAATTTGATGCAATGATAGTTGAGGTCAATGATCATGAACAGGAACTCAAATATAATGAAGTTGAAAGGAAGAACTTGCATATCTTAAATGAGAATTTGATTTCGAGTTGTGTTGCTCAAGATGTGTTTTATACTGCTACTAAGCACTCTATATGCTCTTCTCGATTTAATGAATTATCTATTGCATTGAAAGTTTCCCATGATCGTGTCATTGACCTTGAAAACAAAAACTCATAACTAAATGAGAAAATTGATAAGGATGATCACGATAATTTGGTAAAACATCTTTCTAAACTAGAAGTTGAACATTTTGATTTGCAACTAAAATATCAACATCTTAAAGAAAATGTCAAAACCTCAAATATCAAGACATCCTCAGAAGTTCTAGAGTTTGATGCAGTTTTTCAGATAAATAAAGCGTGACAATAGATTCAAGCTCATTGTAACACGATCAAAAAGTTGAAAGCCCAAATTTCACAATTAAAGGGTGAAAAGAACAATGTGGCTGGCTCCCAAATGCCTCCTCCTTTAGATTCTCAGTATTCACAAACTTTTCATCTTCAAAACTTGGTTAATGTTTTACAAAAAGAAAACGAGAGCTTTCTGGAAGAAAATGAAAAGGTTAAAGAACACTTTAAAGAGTTATATGATTCAATGAAAGTCACTCGTGACAAGAACAACGAAAAAATAACGTCTTTACAAAAGGAAATTGAGAATCTGAAGAATCAGGAAAAAGGGAAAATGCCACTTGTCTTTAATGAGAATGTTGCATCAAAGTCATCTGAAGACTGCAAATATACTGTGACTGTTAAATATATTCCTCCTCATCTTAGAAATAACGAACTTGCATTTCATAATTATTTTGCTCGTCTTAAGGATAGTCTTGAATGTCTTCGTGAGATTGTAGAAGAGGACTTCATTAATAAGCTACTTGATAGTGAAATTAGGTTTGCTTGCATTCAGGCTAAACGATCTCAAGAGATGTTAGAATGTTTAATAGCAACATGTCCTAAATCCTTAGGTGCTAAAGATAAAGCTGTGATGCCGTGTTCCATGCCTAGTGCTAAGTATACAAACCATTCGATGCCCAGCATTAAGAAAGTGAATTTCAATGTGCCTTCAAGTAGTTCGGATCCCTGCACTTCTAGTTCAGGAATGCAAAAAGTAGCAAAACCAACTAATGTTCCAATTCCCTCTACAGGAGTAAGAAGTGACACCAAAGCAAGCGGTCAAAGCCTCAAGGCAACACAAAGAATGATAGGACCTTGCGTGCTAGGAATGTTCAGTGGAAGAGAGTAGAAGATCACCTTAGGGAGAATTTGAATAAAACAAATCGTGTTGATTCTAGTGTTAGCTCTAAGCATACTGTAATTAATGCGAATTCTGCTACTTTTGGCAAAACATGTAATGACGATTGCGTGGTTTCTGTTCCTAATCTTGAATGTGGTGTGAATGATTTGATTAATGCTGTTAAATGCCCAGTTAAAACTGTTAATGTTAAAAATCATGCTAAGACGGCTAAAAGGCAATGGCGAAAGAAAGTTAGAAAACAGTGGAAACCCACAGGAAGGAAATTTAGTAATATAGGTTATCAATGGATACCTACTGGCCGTAAGATTAATGAGCTGTGCCCTAAATTTGCTAAGTCAATGCCCACTAGAAAATGGATGCCTACTGGTAGAACTATTCTCTTAAGAAGTGAACATACTTTGAATAGGTCAAATACGGACACTAGCACTGCATCTATTTCTGATGAGTCCATTGTTTCTACTTCTGATGTGGGTGTTCCAATCACTGTTGCTAACCAAATGGAACCCATTCTTGCATGGGGATCCCAATTATCCAGTTATCCATTCTTGTCTGTGTTCAACCGCAGATCGTTCAAATCATTATGTGGTACTTGGACTCAGGTGTTCCAAACATATGACTGGAGACCAGTCACGGCTCATGAACTTCGTGAGTAAATTCATCGGAACTGTGAGATTCGAAAACGATCATTTTGGTGCTATTATGGGTTATGGAGATTACGTGGTTGGAGATAGTGTGATTTCCAGGGTATATTATGTTGAAGGTCTTGGACATAATCTATTTTATGTCGGACAATTTTGTGACTCTGATTTAGAAGTGGCCTTCAGAAAAAATACTTGCTTTGTTAGAGCACTTGATGGTGTGGAACTTCTCAGAGGAACTCGTGGTTCAAACCTATACACCATCTCTATCGAAGATATGATGAAATCTTCACCCATCTGCTTGCTGTCAAAGGCTTCCAAAACTAAGTCATGGCTATGGCACCGTCGTCTCAATCACTTGAACTTTGGTACCATAAACAATCTTTCCAGAAAAGACTTAGTAATAGTATTACCCAGATTAAAGTATGAAAAATATCATCTTTGTTCAGCTTGACAATTGGGAAAAAGCACGAAATATGCCCACAAACCAAAACCCACAAACTCAGTAATGGAAGTTCTTCATACCCTTCATATGGACTTGTGCGGACCAATGAGAGTGCAAACGATAAATGGGAAGAAATACATTCTAGTAGTTGTTGATGACTACTCTCGATTTACTTGGGTAAAGTTTTTGAGGACGAAGGATGAAACTCCAGATGTCATCATCAAACTTATCAAACAACTTCAAGTTCGACTCAACAATACTGTTAGAATTGTTCGAACAGACAATGGCACAGAGTTTGTTAACAAAGACTTAATTCAGTTTTATGAAAGCGTTGGAATCAGTCATTAAAGAAGTGTTCCATGAACTCCTCAACAGAACGGTGCAGTTGAAAGACGAAATCGAACTCTTGTGGAAGCCGCAAGAACAATGCTAATTTATTCAAAGGTTCCAATGTTTCTATGGGCTGAAGCCATTGCCACTGCTTGCTACACCCAAAATCGTTCCCTTATTCATACCTCTCATGGAAAAACTCCATATGAACTTGTTCATAAACGTAAATCTGATCTCTCCTACCTTCGTGTGTTTGGTGCTTTGTCCTATCCAACGAATGACGGTCAAGATTTAGGCAAATTAAGAGCAAAGGCATACATTGGAGTTTTTGTTGGTTATGCACCAAACAAGAAGGGTTACCGAATCTACAACAAAAGAACCCGAAATATCATGGAAACAATTCACGTTACGTTCGATGAGCTGAACGGTCAAATGGCTCCAGGACAATCCAGTTCTGGACCCGCATTTCAATCTTCATCATGTAGTCCTATCAGTTCTACTCTTGTTTCCAATCCCTCACCAGCAACTCCTTATGTACCTCCTTCTAAAGATGATTTGAAGAAATTATTTGATCCAATGTTTGATGAACACTATGAGCCAAGTGCTAATGATCTGTCAATTCCATCAACAGAGGCTGCTCCTATCCCTGTCAATGAAGTTAACCCTTCAGTTTTAATGTCATTAAGTCAAGAAGCGCTGTGTGATCACTCTGTCTCATCAACAAATCATCAATCATCGAATGTACATCATGGAATTGTTTCTGGCACCCATGATGAAGTTAATCCCTTTGCTACTACCGAAGATGCTCCATTTGAAAAAATATTTGCTCCTGAATCTTCATCAGAACCATCTTCATCAGGAGATATCGACTTTGCTACTTCAGTTCCTCAGCAACAACCACATGAACACCTTAGAAAATGGACACATGATCATCCATTGGACAACATCATTGGAAACCCTCTCGTCCAGTATCCACACGGAAACAACTTGCAACCGATGCCTTATGGTGCTTATTCAACTCCGTACTCTCTAAGGTCAAACCAAAAGATGTTAAAACCGCCATGAATGAAGACAGCTGGTTCAATGCCATGCAAGAAGAAATTCATGAGTTTGATCGACTAGATGTATAGGAATTAGTACCTGCTCCAGATTGTGCTATGATCATTGCTCTAAAGTGGATCTTCAAAGTAAAACTTGATGAGCATGGTGATGTTTTAAAGAACAAGGCTCGATTGGTTGCAAAAGGATACCGTCAAGAGGAGGGTATTGACTTTGAAGAATCATTTGCTCCTGTTGCTCGTATCGAGGCAATCAGAATCTTCTTTGCTAATGCTGCAAGTAAGAACATGATAGTCTATCAGATGGATGTAAAGACGGCTTTTCTTAACAGAGATCTTAAAGAGGTCTCATTCGATATCGTCAGCCAACCTTTGAGCTTTTGTGAATCCGAGCATGCTACTCACGTCTATCGCTTTGAAGAAGGCTCTTTACGGTTTGAAGCAAGCTCCAAGGGCATGGTATGATACGCTATCAAAGTTTCTTCTATCTACTGGATTCAACAAAGGAGCAATTGATCCGACATTGTTCACCAGAAAGTCAGGCAAACACTTAATTCACGTTCAGATATATGTTGATGATATTATTTTTGCCTCGACTGACCCTAATGAATGTGATCGTTTTTCAAATGAAATGGGTTCCAAATTTCAAATGTCTATGATGAGACAAATGTCATTTTTCTTGGAATTACAAATTTCACAAAGTCCCGGAGGCATTTTTATAAATCAATCTAAATATGCAAATGAGATTTTAAAGAAATTTGGATTTGATTCTTGTGACCCTATTGACACTCCCATGATAGAGCGTACTAAACTGGATGAGGACCACTCAGTGATCATGGTAGACCAAACGAAATATCGTAGTATGATTGGATCCACGATGTACCTCACGCCACATAGACCAGACATTCTGTTCGATGTTTGCATGTGTGCTAGATATCAGGCTAACCCTACCAAAAAGCACCTTGAAGCGGTTAAACGGGTCTTTCGGTATCTCCAAGGAACCATCAATATGGGACTTTGGTACCGAAGGACACCGGTATGTCACTAACAGCCTATGCAGATGTTGATCATGCAGGATGTCAAGATACACGTCGAAGTACGCCTGGAGGTGCTCAGTTTTTGAGTGATAAGCTTGTGAGCTGGTCTTCAAAGAAACAAATGTGTACTTCTATATCCTCTACAGAGGCTGAATACATAGCCATGTCATCTTGTTGTGCTCAAATCCTATGGATGAGATCCCAATTATCTGACTATGGCTTTGAATTCAACAAAATCCCTCTGTACTGTGATAATAAAAGTGCCATTGCTCTCTCATGCAACAACGTTCAACACTCAAGAGCAAAGCACATCGACATTCGACATCATTTCATCAGGGAGCAAGTAGAAAACGGTGTGGTGGAAATCTATTTTGTGAGGACTGAATTCCAGTTAGCAGACATCTTCACCAAAGCTCTTCCTAGAGAACGTTTTGAGTTTATCCTCCCACGACTTGGTCTAAAGAGTTTTCAACCGGAAACACTCAAACGTCTTCAAGAGGAAGACGAGGAGTAAAGGTCTTTCTTCATCCATCTATTGTAAATATTGATTTGAAAAGCAAATTACAAAATTACAAAACCTTCAAAAAGCTAATAGAAAAATATAAAACTTTCAAAAATCCATAAAAATTTGAAAAATCTTGAAAAAAAAAAGAAAATTTTTTTTTTTCATTTTGTCATGTTTTTCTCGATTCAAAAATATCTACGGTCTTTGTGCTGTCATTCAAAGAATTACACGGGACTTTAGATATTGTTCGAATGTTCAAAAAAAAAAAAAAATTGAGAGAAAATCGAACCTCATGCTCTGATTCTAAAAACAAATGTTTGTCGTCAAAAGGACAAATGTTTCCTTTCAAATATTTTTCCTTCAATTGATTCTTCTGAAAAATATTTGTCATCAAATGAAAACAAAATTGCTTCGAAAATACTTCGAACTCTATTTTTGAAAATCATCCGGGCCTTTCATGTGTCAAAATCTCTATCCTTCAATCAACAACATATGTCATTGATTGAGGAGGAGAATGATTTCAAATCAAAAAGAGTATTTTTCAAACAATTAGCACGTAATCGGGAAAGGTCTACTCTTGAATAATAAAAAAGAACAATGTTTTACAATATTGTGTACAATTGGTACAAAACCTTTGTTATTATTATGTTTTCAAAAGATACCCAAGCATGTTTAATCTTTGGAGTCTAAAGTCTCAAACTTGATCCTTATCGGTTAAATGTTTCTCATAATCAAGTCACATCTCCCCTCAAAAGCTTTCAAAATCAATTTAAATCTACAGAGATCACAAATCTCAAATGATTTGAAAATTGTGATCGGGGGAGAATTTGTGATTTAAATTGGATTTAAACTGATAATTCGATTAATGGTCTTCATAAGTGCTTTGCAAGCTATCCTCCCCACATGTGCCAAACGATTTTAAATTTTCCATGCACATGTTGAGGGGGAGCATCGTTTTAAACCACAAAGAATTGAAACGTGATTGATTTGTATCTAATGCGCACGGGTTCCTTCTAATATGTGCAAAACTCTTTCAAACCTCGAGGCACATATTGAGGGGGAGCAAATTTATGAAAACCTCATCCTTCCTCAATATGCTTTATCTACTTGATTTGATCAGGGAAGTGATGTTGATATCTTTTAGAAAATGGTAATCAAAGAAGTTAATTCTTCCTCTTGCCTCCGTGCCAAAATGATTTCAAATACATGATGCACATGTTGAGGGGAGCTCTGTTTCTAAAAATATCAAAAATAATTCAGGTACAAAATGCTTTGATAATATATCACAAGTATCTCAATTGATTTTCAAATGGTTTTCAATTGGTTCCAATGGCAGATGAACAATACCAAATAGACCGACCAAATTTACTTTATGCATGGTGATATAAGGATGATAAGGTTAGGTATTTGTTCCCATGACCCGCCAGAGCCGGAGGGATCTACCCAGGGACAATCCACTAGATAGTGTAGAGTCCTTAGGTATGATGAAAAAAAGGAGAAAAGTGAGATATGGGAAGAGTGCGGACTGAGGCAGAGCTAGTACTGGAATAAACCCAACAAGGTTCTAGTTATGAAGTCTCGGGAAGCACTGAAGGGGTTGAAGAATGAAAAAGAATTGAATGAGAAAAGGGTGAAAACAAATAGCCCTCCATTTATTCAACCTTAGGGCAGAAACCGGGTTCAATACATATGCTACTGGTGGTTACTAAGGTAACACTGGTATTGAAGACAAGACGTCATGGACCCAGTGACGCACTGCGCTAAACTTCCCAAGCTACTCAAGTTCCTCTTAAAAGGGCTTGTTTCATTCTCACGGGGAACCGACATAATCTATCGACTTTCTCTTAGAGATTGTTGATATTGAAGAAGGAGACCCTCTCCCTAGTCTCCGATATAGGAAACCAAATGTGCACTATTGGGTCTAGAGCCACGAGATCATCATATAAATCTCTTTAGGACACTGTCAATGAAGACTCTCTGTTTCACACAATGTGGAAAGAGAGATTATATCTTATGAGTCCTACGCATTATCCTTGTGGTACTGCCAAAACATCTGAGTGATATGCAAACATATTCACAATGAAGATGGAAAGCCTTCTGGAGCCAACATCAAACAAGCTCCTGGTGGGTGGCATGTGAGATCTATCCAATAGATCAACCATGTGACAACTGAACAGAAACAATGGGGCGAGTCATAATTATGATTCAATCCTGGTTCAGGTTATGGATTGACGGATACCTTTGAAAAACCGGTCGTTGTGATCAAAGACACTTTCGTGCGCTTTATTGCTAACTGTTGTATGCAGGTACGCCCGACGTTTGCAGCTGATCAGAATGAAGCGGTCAATCCATAGCCGCATGCTCACTCAACCCATTCATTTCTAAAGAAATCATGATAAGTGCATCAATAACTCTGATATTTTCACTCCATGCTTCTGCTACGCTGCTGCCAATATCATGAATCAACGAAAGCTCCCGCTACTCTGATGAGAAGAAATCATGATCCAGAATGTGAGCATGTCGGTCCAAAAAGTCACAACATCACATAATACAAACACCACAAAGGATGAGTCAGAGATTTATGGTAGCTGATGATCTCAAAACTGGCTCAAAACTCATTATCATGTGGATCAGTTAAAGACCTCCACTAGAATTATCCAAACATGCGGAACATGAAGAATCATAGACTACGAGCTACTGAGCAATGAACTTAATCACGAAACCAAGAACAATCTAATGTAATATTTGTTTGAATTCATTGTAATTTGAGGTGACCTCCTTTAGGGGGAGATTGTTAGGATTTAGTAAATCCAGTTATTAAAGTGTCGGTCACCTCAAGTATATGTATTCGTTAGAAAGCTCATAGTCGTAGTTATTTTATGTTAAGTAGTATTTAGTTATGTAACACCGTGTAGGACGGACGGGTCTTTACCCACTATATGTGATTCGTTGTGAAGTGAGTGTGTGAACACAAATATCAACGAGTATCAAATTATCCGTAAGATTCGACAAATCGACCCTTTAAGAAAAAGGTCAACGTGCCAAACCTCACGGGTGTGATAAAAGTGATACCGGGAAGTGATTTCCCCGGGTCGTGTCCCAACGAGGTGTGAAATTGACGGGATCGTTGAGTTTCCTGATTACGGACTTGAATTGGTTTAACAAATTTGGATTTTGATTTCGCTAATCTACAAATTAAAGAACGGGAATGAAAATAAAGCATGTAAAACTAAGTAAACTCTAAATAAATTACGACTAAGCCTAAGAAACAATAAAACAACGCTAAATTACATCCTAAGGTGCTAAAATGCAAAAACGCTAAAAACCGGGAACACACCGAGCCATAAACGTAAAAGTTTTGCAATTTAAGGGCTACGGGTGTGAAATCAATTTTCCTACGTTCTATTTGACTAAAAATGATTTTAGGAAAAAGCGGAATATTTTTTTGACTTTTAAATTAATTATTACGAATTAAAAACGATTCAACACTAATTAAATGATTAAAAATACTAAACTAATTGAGAAAAATCTGAAAATTTACAGAAAACTACTTTAAGTTATGCTTGATCTAGGAAAATAAAAAAAATCAGTGGGTTGCTTATCAAAATAAGCTCGAAATAAGCTAAAGTAAGCTTATGAGCAAAACTGACTTGAAAGGGTAAAAGGATTATCTGTGTAAAATAAAGCAAGACAAGACCCAAGGGCGCGCTGGTGAGGTTGTTGTGTTGTGAGCTGGGTGGCGTGGGTTCGAGTCCCACCATGCCAGTTTTTGCAAAACTTTTCCTTTTTTTTTTTTTTTTTTTCTTTTGGAAATTGTGAAGGACACAGTAATAAGCACTTATAGTAAAAACCTTATTGTAAAATTGTTTCAGAATAAGCAGTTTAGACTGCTGATTTGCAGCAGTGCACTACTAGCACAAAAACAAACACCCTTTATGGATCTCAGACTTTATCCAACCAAACACCCCTTTAATCCATTCATAAGCACCAGATAAGCATGAAAAAGCAATAGAAAGACAGAAACAGCCTAATCATTCCACTAAACATCCAAAAAAAGGCAATGAACTAGGGAGATAAGCAGTTGGTTAGTAAACTATCTAGGGGAAGTCCTACGCTAAAACGAGGGAAATGAAATAAGCTACAAAAAAAACAAAGAAAAACACTACCATTGAGCACTAGAGGTTTAAAATGGATCTAATTTAATCTAAGTGAACTAAATTATGACCAATAAGCTGAAGGAATTAACTAAAAAGAACAGTAATAAGCAGTTTAGTACAAACTATGCTAAATGAGATCTAAAGCTAAATTGACAAATAAGCTAGGCTGCAAGCATTAAATAAGTACTAAAGGATTAATGGTAACCTGAGCTAACCTAAAGGACTAGTAAAAAAACTAAGGCACCTAAAATAAGCTGATAGGTAAGCTAAAGAAGGAAGGACTAAAGTGACCTGTGGACTGCAGATGTGCAGGCCTGAAGACAACAGCAGGGGGGATCTGTTCAAGCTTATTTTAAGCTAAAAAAATTGAGCCTCCAAAGTGAGAACAAGCTACAAAATCATGGTTAGCACAACTGAGATTAATTAAAAACTGATTTGCTTGCAAGATTAACAACAACAAAGCTTATAAATAAGCTGTTCAAAGTAAACTACTGCTGTTGGCTGTTTATAGCTGAGACAAATCCAAAAAAAAAAAAAAATAAGTGTAAGGACAGATTTTAAGATTCAATCTCACTAGGCTAACATGATCTTTTATGCAAACAAGCTACAAACACATTGAGTTTGGACTTCAAAGACTTAAGAAAAACAAGTTTCATCAATTTTGAGAACCAAATGTCCTGAAAATAAGCCACAGATCAGCAGCTCTCGGCAGTCTCATTTTGTGCGCTTAAAAGGAACTACAAAAAAAACTTTTCTCTTTTCTACTGGAATCTCACAAATCAGTTCCCTATCAACACCCTACTTGTAAAAACTACCCATGATACTCAAAAGTAAGTTTGGTTCAAGTGGTCAAAGTGGGTAAAAACCACTTTGACCCATCCAAATAGCTTAATCCAAATACCCCTGCTGAAACCAATTTTGACCCCAAAGGTTTTCTCTCTTTTTTTTTTCAAAAATGAATACAATATAGCTATTAACTTAATGAAACAGTAATTAACAATAGAAAGGAACCAGATTAAAAAGAAAGATTCTTCATTTCATAAAAAGTAGAGAGTACAAATGAAAAAAAAACTTAAACTGAAATTTTTAAAGACTAAAACTAGGGGTTGCCAGTGAATGGCTACAAGAGCTCCTATTTATACTACTAAACTATGTCTTCAACTCCTTCAAGTCTTGTGCTTCTGTTGTGAGATAAGTCAAGCCAAAAATCCATCCTTTGTGCTTCTTTGAACTAATCCAAGCCTTTGATTAGTTAGGTACAGCTTTGAGCTCAATCTTGACCATCTACTGTGTCTTTTTGAAGCTGGGATTGCCAACTTGGCAGTTGGAATGAGGGGGGGAAAGTGGTAGTGGGATTGGGATTTGGGTGTAACCGGACAATAGAGATTAAGGGAGGTTTGGGTTTTGATGTAGGTGGGTAAAAGGGGCAAGGGAGGTGGAGTGTTTGGGTTGAAGAGAAAGGGTATCTAGGGTACTGTGTTTCTAGGGTGAAGGGTTTTGGTTTGGGCGGGAATTGAGGTGAAGAAGAAAGCAGGGGTGGGTTTGTTTTGTTTATTAATAAACACGGGTAGGGTTGGGTTATACCGGGTCAGGATTGGCAGGATTGGGTTGGGTTGTGTTTAGTTGGGCCAAGGGTTGGTATTATGGACTTAGGATTAAACATGAGATCCATTGCAACTATAGGGACCAAATCTGCCAATAATGAAAATTCAGGGACCAATCAAGTAATTTATGAAAACTGATCCAAGGGTCAAACATGTGCGACTCAAATACTCAAGGGACCAAATCTGTCATTTTTGAAAATCCAAGGACTAAACTTGACAAATTTAAAGATCCAGGGATTAAAACTGTAATTTCTCAAACTTTTGAAATTTATCACCAAAGGACTAATTATGACAACTTATGATTTTAAAATGACCTTTGGTGACTTTTCTTTTTAAATTACGTGCTCAGGGACTATTTCTGTCAATTTTTTGAAAGTCGGGGACTGAAAGCGCCAATTATGCAAACTTTGTTCGTTTTTCATCCGATTTTAAACATTTTGCATCTGAAACATATAAAACACAATTTTGAGATATTTTGATATTTTGATGCATTTCGAGTGTTTTTAGATGTTTCCTGATTTGACCTAAAATGATGAGTGAATAAGCACTCATCAAATCCCCACACTAAAACATTGCTAGTCCCTAGCAATCTTTTGAGAAAACTTAATGGATTTGAGTCTCTTTACCAAAAGCCATTACTTCCGGAGTAGCCAAATGTTTCAGTTCAAGTAAGAACCATGGTACACCGATAACCATGTGATTTTGAGCAAACCACCAGCCTTCAACGGTTTTGATTTGTCTTTACCGAAGCCGTACCTTCTACGGACTAGCCAACTCTTAGATAAATTATCAATATTATCTTTGGTGAGCTGATTACCAATTATGGTTTTCCACTGCCTTTACCACAAGCCATAAACTTGCGGGCTAGCCAACTCTTCACTTTTTAGGATATGGTGAGTTGAGGTACCATACAATTTTGCAAATTCGCAAGCCAATAGTCAACGGATTTGATAAATCTTTACCAAGAGCCGTTTGCTCATGGATTAGCCAATCCTTTAGTCTTACACGACATGGCGGATGATAACAAATGAGAAAGTGTAAAAACACTTACTCCAAAAAAAAAAATTTGGCCAAAAACGGGGGAATTGGGTGGTAAAACATATGATAAAATTCGCGAGAATTCCCCCCCACACTAGAAATGAATATTGCCCTCAATATTCAAAGTACCGGCGGTTATGCCGAAACTAAGAACGTAAAGGGAAATACTACGGCCATATTTGAAGATTTTTTTTTCTTTTTTTTTTTTTTTTTTTTTTTTTTCAGAAAATCTTTATACAACAGCGGGGGGCAACTCCCCCACACTAGGGTGGTAGAAAGTAGAAAGAAATCAGAAATACGGGTGAAAACCCATATAGTGTGCTACTGTTTTTGTTAATCGAGTCGCTAGCTTGACTCGACCCCGAATTCATTTGTTCTTGGGGAAGCAACGTGGAAAACCAATCTCGATCGGACTTTCGTTCACAATGTTTGGACAAACATTTGAAGCACGTGAAAGTTCCACACCGATGAGATATATTCCCGGCTCAAGAGAATGAGAAATGCCGGGGTCAAAGATGGTATCTTCACTCTCGTAGGAGTTAAGACATGGAGAAGAAATGGGAGGAGAAGGCAAAGTGTCAATTACTTGACAACGGGTGGGATAGGTGGGCAAAAGATTAGTTTGAGGAACATTAACGGAATGTTCAAAAATCTTTTCCACCGCAAGAGAAGTCACAATATCCGTGTTGGACTTAAGAAATATCCGAGAGTGAACTCCTTTGAAAGGTAAGATACCCGGTTTGAAAACTTTATCCTCAGAGAGGAATGAAACGCAAGTATCAACCATGGTAAAATCCTCAAGGGTGGATGAGTTACTCATGGATGAAAGGGGGTGTAGAGCATTTTGCTCAAAAAGCTCATCCTCAATTCCCGGAGGAAGAGGATCGATGTGAGCGAGTTCACCGACGAACTCCTCATGGAAAGCCTACTCCTTTCGGAAGGAGGAAGCAATTCAAATGTGGACGACTCATACTCGAGGAAGAGAAGATGAAAAGTGGGATTGCCACTATTCTCCTTTTCAGTATGAACGTCATCAAAGCGGAATACATCAAATTCTCGAAGAGAATCATTGGAGAAAGCCTCAAGTTCAGAAATGTTTCACTTTTCCAAGATAGAGCCACTATCCTCAATGGGGATAGGAGCTAGCATTGGTTTAGCACAAAATGATTCGATCTTAGAAACGAGGAGATTTACATTGAACAATTTTTCACGAAGTATCTCGTCCTCAATTTCCATATCATCAGAATCTCTCACTTCCTCTAAGCTAACTAGCTCAGGAGGAAAGTCCTCGACATAATCGATGTCTCCATAAGATAAAGAATCGTCAAATGAAGTACAATCGTTGTCAGAATCGGAGAACATCTCGACATGATCGTTTGGGATGTCAAGAGAAGAATCATCATCAAGAGGCTCATCAAACATATTACCGGAGATAACCTCGGACTCACTTGGGGTTGGGACAAGGTTCTCAACACAAGACGGTTCCGTTCCAGAATAGTGCTAAGATTTTCGTCCCCCATTAAAAGATTATCCGACGGTTCTAAGGTAGATAGGCAAGATAAGGGCAGAGAGTGGACATGTGCGGTACTTTGTGGGCTAGAATATGCACCTTGTCCTTTGTCATCTCCCAATCTTCCTCATCCTCGTCATCGAGACGCAACTTCGTTAAAGAGGAGAACTTTTGCAGCTGCTCGCTCATCGGCTAGTAATCTTTCGTTGCGAGCAGCTTGTTCCTCGGAAAGTTCTTCGAGGATACAAGGATATTGATCGATGACGGGAAATTGTGGGGGTTGGACATTGTCAAAACTGGAAGTGTTATAACAAGGATCGGGTCCAAAGTAATTATGATCCCACGATTGACATTGATAATCATCATGAGGACCCCCACACTTAGCACAATGAGGGTATTGGGGAGAGAAATTTTGAAACGATGTTTGATCATTGAAATGATGAAAATACGGTTGTGGTTCGTATAAATTTGCTAGGGGTAGTTGAAATTGTTTTGAGGATAATTGAAAGAGTTTGGGTTAGAATCATAAGCGAAATGAATTCGGCGCTAAATCGAACAACATCCATTAACAAGATAGTTTCCACACCACTCGCACATACATTTGTAACAACGAAAACCTTGTGGTAACAAGTCTCCACAACCGTAGCAATAATTTTGATCAAACAAAGATATTTCGGGCTCGGGAATAGGAATCGAGGGTTCAACAACATCACATAAGGCGGTATTTCCCGAAGTTGAATCATGACGAAGTTCAATTAAGAAGTTTTGAATCATGTCATTTCTAGCCCTAAAGAAATCGTCGTAAAACGCGTTCAAGATTCCGGAGTTGGGACAAGTGGTGTGCTCTTAGAGCTAGCAAGTTCCACCACTTCCGTTATGGTCTCCGGTGTTTGAACGGGTTCATCGTAATCAATTCTAATTCTCGACCTTTTTTCATCGGCTTGAATTTTTTCGATTAGATTACGAAGGGTTTAGATTCAAAGAAAGTGTCCTCGGGACCCTCGGTAGGTACTTGAGGTAACTCCGACGTTTGAACGGGTTCGGGTTTGCGGGTGGTCGAAATAACTTTGAGAAGACTTTTTGATGGATAGTTCGCACAAATTGCAAAATTTGCTTGAACTAGGCCTTCCACACCGCGCACACACACACTTGTGACCATGATGTTGATGATTGTCGACATAAGAATTAAACATATAGAGGGTTAAAGAGATAGAATTAAACGGTTTTGAGGTTGAAGAAGAGTAGAATCAAACGGTATGAGAGGGTAAGAGAAATAGAATCATACGGATAAGAGGAATGAGAAGAGTATTTTTTTGTATTTTTCAAAAACGGTAACTTCACGAGGAAGGTTCTTCAAGTCACTAATCGCAAAAATCACGATATTGTCACAACACACCTCCCCGCAGCGGCGGGCCAAAATTTGATTCGTTGTGAAGTGAGTGTGTGAACACAAATATCAACGAGTATCAAATTATCCGTAAGATTCGACAAATCGACCCTTTAAGAAAAAGGTCAACGTGCCAAACCTCACGGGTGTGATAAAAGTGATACCGGAAGTGATTTCCCGGTCGTGTCCCAACGAGGTGTGAAATTGACGGGATCGTTGAGTTTCCTGATTACGGACTTGAATTGGTTTAACAAATTTGGATTTTGATTTCGCTAATCTACAAATTAAAGAACGGGAATGAAAATAAGGCAAGGGAACCCTAATAAACTACAAACTAACTACTATTAAGCCTAAGGAATGATAAAACGAAGCTACACTAAGTCCTAAGGTGCTAAAATGCAAAAACGCTAAAAACCGGGAACACACCGAGCCATAAACGTAAAAGTTTTGCAATTTAAGGGCTACGGGTGTGAAATCAATTTTCCTACGTTCTATTTGACTAAAAATGATTTTAGGAAAAAGCGGAATATTTTTTTGACTTTTAAATTAATTATTACGAATTAAAAACGATTCAACACTAATTAAATGATTAAAAATACTAAACTAATTGAGAAAAATCTGAAAATTTACAGAAAACTACTTTAAGTTATGCTTGATCTAGGAAAATAAAAATCATGGGTTGCTTATCAAAATAAGCTCGAAATAAGCTAAAGTAAGCTTATGAAAGCAAAACCTGACTTGAAAGGGTAAAAGGATTATCTGTGTAAAATAAAGCAAGACAAGACCCAAGGGCGCGCTGGTGAGGTTGTTGTGTTGTGAGCTGGGTGGCGTGGGTTCGAGTCCCACCATGCCGCATTTTTTGCAAAACTTTTCCTTTTTTTTTATTTTTCTTTTGAAATTGTGAAGGACACAGTAATAAGCACTTATAGTAAAAACCTACTGTCAAAATTGTTTCGAATACAGCTTTAGATGCTGGCGATTTGCAGCAGTGCACTACTAGCACAAAAACAAACACCCTTTATGGATCTCAGACTTTATCCAACCAAACACCCCTTTAATCCATTCATAAGCACCAGATAAGCATGAAAAAGCAATAGAAAGACAGAAACAGCCTAATCATTCCACTAAACATCCAAAAAAAGGCAATGAACTAGGGAGATAAGCAGTTGGTTAGTAAACTATCTAGGGGAAGTCCTACGCTAAAACGAGGGAAATGAAATAAGCTACAAAAAAAACAAAGAAAAACACTACCATTGAGCACTAGAGGTTTAAAATGGATCTAATTTAATCTAAGTGAACTAAATTATGACCAATAAGCTGAAGGAATTAACTAAAAAGAACAGCAATAAGCAGTTTAGTACAAACTATGCTAAATGAGATCTAAAGCTAAATTGACAAATAAGCTAGGCTACAAGCATTAAATAAGTACTAAAGGACTAATGGTAACCTGAGCTAACCTAAAGGACTAGTAAAAAAACTAAGGCACCTAAAATAAGCTGATAGGTAAGCTAAAGAAGGAAGGACTAAAGTGACCTGTGGACTGCAGATGTGCAGGCCTGAAGACAACAGCAGGGGGGGTCTGTTCAAGCTTATTTTAAGCTAAAAAAATTGAGCCTCCAAAGTGAGAACAAGCTACAAAATCATGGTTAGCACAACTGAGATTCATTAAAAACTGATTTGGTTGCAAGATTAACACTGAACAGCTTATAAATAAGCTGTTCAAAGGCGGCACATTTATAGCTGAGACAAATCCAAAAAAAAAAAATAAGTGTAAGGACAGATTTTAAGATTCAATCTCACTAGGCTAACATGATCTTTTATGCAAACAAGCTACAAACACATTGAGTTTGGACTTCAAAGACTTAAGAAAAACAAGTTTCATCAATTTTGAGAACCAAATGTCCTGAAAAATAAGCCACAGATCAGCAGCTCTGGCTGCAGTTCTGTCTTGTGCAGTTTAAAAGGAACTACAAAAAAAACTTTTCTCTTTTCTACTGGAATCTCACAAATCAGTTCCCTATCAACACCCTACTTGTAAAAACTACCCATGATACTCAAAAGTAAGTTTGGTTCAAGTGGTCAAAGTGGGTAAAAACCACTTTGACCCATCCAAATAGCTTAATCCAAATACCCCTGCTGAAACCAATTTTGACCCCAAAGGTTTTCTCTCTCTTTTTTTTTTCAAAAATGAATACAATATAGCTATTAACTTAATGAAACAGTAATTAACAATAGAAAGGAACCAGATTAAAAAGAAAGATTCTTCATTTCATAAAAAGTAGAGAGTACAAATGAAAAAAAAACTTAAACTGAAATTTTTAAAGACTAAAACTAGGGGTTGCCAGTGAATGGCTACAAGAGCTCCTATTTATACTACTAAACTATGTCTTCAACTCCTTCAAGTCTTGTGCTTCTGCTGTGAGATAAGTCAAGCCAAAAATCCATCCTTTGTGCTTCTTTGAACTAATCCAAGCCTTTGATTAGTTAGGTACAGCTTTGAGCTCAATCTTGACCATCTACTGTGTCTTTTTGAAGCTGGGATTGCCAACTTGGCAGTTGGAATGAGGGGGGGAAAGTGGTAGTGGGATTGGGATTTGGGTGTAACCGGACAATAGAGATTAAGGGAGGTTTGGGTTTTGATGTAGGTGGGTAAAAGGGGCAAGGGAGGTGGAGTGTTTGGGTTGAAGAGAAAGGGTATCTAGGGTACTGTGTTTCTAGGGTGAAGAGTTTTGGTTTCAGGGAATTGAGGTGAAGAAGAAAGCAGGGGTGGGTTTGTTTTGTTTATTAATAAACACGGGTAGGGTTGGGTTATACCGGGTCAGGATTGGCAGGATTGGGTTGGGTTGTGTTTAGTTGGGCCAAGGGTTGGTATTATGGACTTAGGATTAAACATGAGATCCATTGCAACTATAGGGACCAAATCTGCCAATAATGAAAATTCAGGGACCAATCAAGTAATTTATGAAAACTGATCCAAGGGTCAAACATGTGCGACTCAAATACTCAAGGGACCAAATCTGTCATTTTTGAAAATCCAAGGACTAAACTTGACAAATTTAAAGATCCAGGATTAAACCTGTAATTTCTCAAACTTTTGAAATTTATCACCAAAGGACTAATTATGACAACTTATGATTTTAAAATGACCTTTGGTGACTTTTCTTTTTAAATTACGTGCTCAGGGACTATTTCTCGTCAATTTTGAAAGTCGGGGACTGAAACTGCCCCAATTATGCAAACTTTGTTCGTTTTTTCATCGATTTTAAACATTTTGCATCTGAAACATATAAAACACAATTTTGAGATATTTTCAGTATTTTGATGCATTTCGGAGTGTTTTTAGATGTTTTGCAGCTCAGATTTGACCTAAAATGATGAGTGAATACGCACTCATCAATATGCCTGATCCACAGCCCGTAGGTGGCGATTTGTGTAAGACTATAAATACTCTCTACCTCCCAAGGTAGAGAGTTGGAGCTCATAATAATACTTTCATTTTCTCTCACTAATTTCCCAAACCTCTAACTATTTCTCTCTCTCAAACCTTGAATTATACGCCTACTTGTGATCATGTTATGATGTGTTTGTGAGATCCAATATGTTACAGACTCCACGATCTTTAAGCAAATAAATTTCCCGAACGATGGAATTCCAAGACGAGAAACGAAATGGAGACAAGTTAGATAACGTGGAGCCATGCATGGACTTGATGAAACGGCACCACAAGGAATTGTCACTCGAGATGAATCTCCACACCCACTTGAAAAGAAGCGCCCTATTCAAGGCATAAAAACTTGAAACCCCTAGGCCTCCATACTTCTTGGACGCAAGAACCTTAGTCCATTTGATCCACATTATTTTCCTCTCGTCACCTTGAACACCATTGAAAAAATTCCTACGAATAGCCTCCAACATATATAACACCGACTTAGGCACCTTATATATGGACATGTTATAAATAGGTGTCGACCCAAGGACCGACTTTAGAAGTGTAAGTCTGCCTCCAATAGATAGAGTTTTAAGCTTCCAATTAGATAGGCGAGCCTTAACTTTATCTATCGTGTCGTCCCATGCCTGAGAAGTCAACCTATTACCTCCAACCATTACCCCTAAGTATTTAAAAGGGGTTTTCATAGTCGAACAACCAAGATTCAAAGCTGGAGCATTAACAGACTCCATTGAAATCCCGACTCCAAGAAGATGGATTTTCTTAAGATTGATCGTAAGGCCGGACAACAAAGAAAAGCAATGAAGAATGTGTGTAATACCAGAAAGGTTTGCAATATACCATTCTCCAAGAAGATAGCTTAGTTTGTAATTAATATGGTGTTGGGTTGAATGACTCGTTAAGAAAAAGAAACAATACATTCATTTTTTGTGCGATATATATATATTGCTATAATTTAATTTGTATGTCAAGTTCGGCCCCCCTTAACTTAAAATCTCGGCTCCGCTTCTGTCGTTAATCTCCGGAAAATGAAAGGTTTTACATGGTTTGAGTCTATATGATGGTGAGTTTAAACTCAGTAAATTAATCGGCCAAAAGATGAAAAAATGATGATTACCAAAAAAAATCATTCCGATTTCCGATAATTAGCATCCACAACTCATCAAAATATGCCACAGGTGACAACCTTTGTTGGTGTATTTAGCCAAATAAACTATTGATTAAGCCCAAAACGGCAACTAAAGTTGTATCTTGGTCGCACGTATAAAGTTTTGCCAATTATGTTTTTGCACATAATTTATTGGATTTAAGATCATTTGAGGACAAAAGATTATTTACATACCAAGGGATCAATCTCTACCCTCCATTTTTATTTGATCTAATGGATAAGATTAATCCCAACAATTTAAAAAACCCACTTTCATCATTTTTTTTTCAAATATTAATATCTTTCAAACCGTTAATCGTTAAGTGAAAAAAAATATATCATCTGACGAGCATTTAATTATCTTTCTATAGATAGAAGACTTTGATATACTTTCGACAAAATTTTTATTTTCGTATTTTTCACGTTTTTTTTTAAGTTTTTTCATTTTTTTACGTTACTGAAATTTGCATTGAAAAATCATATATGATAAAACACTAATTTGAATATCACATGTGATATTAGTGTAATATCATATATGATATGTAATATCACATGTGATATTAGTGAAATATCACATATGATATTACATATAATATCACACGTGATATTACATATCATATATGATTTAACACTAATATCACATGTGATATTCAATTTATTGCTTTATCATATAGATTTTTTTTCATGTAAATTTCAAGAACGTAAAGAAACGAAAAAATCGAAAAACGTGAAAAACGAGTTTTTTTCTTTTTTCGAAAGTATATCAAAGTGTCGTGCTATCGAAAGATAATTAAATACTCATCGCGATGGTGTAAATATTTTCACTTAACGATTAACGGTTTAAGAGATATTTAAATTATAAAAAATATGTGAAATAATAAAATGTTTTTAATCTCAGCAATTGATTTTTTTTTAGATGGATGGTGGAGATGAGTCCCTTGGTATGTGAAAAAAGTTTGGTATGTAAAATAACTCTCATCAATTTATTGGAACTCCATAAAGTAATTCAACTTTTAGCATGCCAAGCACTAATTTTAATATTAGTTCCAACAAAATGGGCTTAATTTTTAATAACTGTAGAAATGAACATATTCCTGGTCCGTTACTTCAAGTTTGATTATCTTTTTAGACAAAATCACAAAGCTTTGCTAATGCAGATATGCTAACTTGTTATGGCATGCTTGTCCCTGTTCCGATACAAGCGAATAAATAACCTTCATAAATCTATTAGCTACTAGTTTATTATTGAAAGTTAAAATCGAAGTTAAGCAAATGTGAAGAATTAGTATATAAGACGATGTAATAAATAGTCTCAAACATGTATTTTTACTGTTCTAATTAACATGAATTCAAAAAGATAACATGATGTGCTATATAAATGTTGTTATGTTTCAACCAATGTTTTGAAACCGGTTTTGCGACGATGCGCCAAGCACCAACCGGTCAACCGGTTCGACCGCCTGGTCAACCCGGTTAGACCCGGTTTTATGCATATGTCCAAACATCCATTTCTAATTGTACAAACATAATGTCCAAACACTAGTTTTGCAGGGATAAAAGCAAAGAACCATAATTTTCACGCTTCTAAACAACAAATCAAAGGTGACAAGGATATAAACCTGCGATACCGCATAAATTTCTAAACAACCATAAATACTACGGGATTACATGTTTCATACTTCAAAAGGCATAAATCCTACGAGATCATACAAGTTTCCATACTTCTAAAGACATGTGATCCTACGAGATTTACAAGTTTATTTTTGAGGTTTTGTATTAAAAAATTATAAAACCAAACCCCGGCCGGTTTCAAGACCGGTTGACCGGTCACTTAAAACCCTGGTCTAAACGGTTGACCGCTTTTAAAACCCGGTTTTTGACACCTTTTTTTGTCCGAACCGTTCAAGGGTGCTTAACCCTCCGGGTCGACCCGGGTTTCAAAACATTGGTTTCAACCATTAAGATTATTTTAACCAAAGGAAAAGGTCAAAAATGGACATAGTGAAATGGGTCATTTCCTAATTTTGTGTGCATGCGTATATGTACTCATTTTATGGGCATATGTGTAAATATTTGAGAAGGTGGTCATTGCTACTACATAGAGTATGCCACTATGCCAGTATTGCATACCACACACATGACTAGTGTATATTATCACTTTCTTAGACTTTCATACGTACAAACAAATACGTAATGTGAAACTGTCGAACTAGAAAAGTGGCATGAAGAATTATAATATCTTATGGCATCCACAGATCCACTATATATACGCTGGTTTATAATACGTTTACTGATGAAAAGATTCATACTTTTATTAACCATAGTGAAAATTTCATGCTTACTTGGCATGAAAAGATCTATATCTTGAACCTCTTCATAATTTAATGTACTTAAGATATATGTGATGTTTATAAAGTTTTAAGAAGTTTATGTGTAGTGGAAATCGATTTATACAACCAAAAGGTTTAAGGGGGGAGGGAGTGGAAGTTTTGAAGCCTAATACCCTAAGGGTGTCACGTCACCTCTATCCAATAAAAACCTTCCAACTCAAACTACCCCAATACTACCCTAACACTACCCTAACAAGTGGGATTACTACCCTAAGTACCTAATTTCATTTTTTTTTTTTTTTAAATACATAAAATCACATACAATATTTAAAATAAAAACATACCATTTCATTAAAAAAAAAAAAACATTACATAATACTTAAAAAAACTACAACTTAAAAATTGAAACTACAACTTAAAAAAAAAATAAAAAAAAAATTACATAAGTTGAAATTAAAATTACTTGAAACTACAATTTAAAAATTGCAAGCCCATCCGTGTTTGGCCGCAAGTTCACGCTTTCGGTAAGAATTAATTCCAACATAGCGGATCGCGAATGTGATCACGCGGCTCCAAAAAACTTCAACTCCGTTGTGCATTCTTGAACTTCTCCCCCGAGTTGTGTAGCCAACAATTGCTTTCGCCATCTCGCGTTTTTCTTCCAAATATTGTGTCTTCTCTTTGGTGGTACGCTGTTGATTTCATCCGCCAACGCTTGAGATAGACGGAGGAGCGAGCTTGCTTCTTCTTCATTTTTCTTGATTCAATTGGAGGCGGTCTATTCATTCACGTCGAATGGTTGCTTGCCGCGTCATACTCCTCCACCTCCTTTTGAAGAATTGCTTTGCAGACCCGGCAATATCTTGAAAACATTCTTGCGCGCCCCATTTTCATGTCTCGACAACCTCCACGCCCCGGTATGAAGAAAATGTTTTTTTCTTGCTGTAGAAATCCATTTCAGCCATTTCACCACGCAGCCAAGTCGTTGCACCCACTACTACCTTAGCACGTTTCTACATTATATACAAAATAATTTAATTGTAAATAAAAACTGCGGATTACGCAAAATAAAAAAGTATAGCTAAAAACAAAATAATGTAATTGTAAAAATAAAGCATATAGAGTAAATGTACGCTTGAGGTAGTAAATTCCGTTGAAAATGGCCGTGTTCATTGTTCTCCACTTGGTATTCAACGCATGAAATGTTCGGGAACTCAAACCCACAGTTGCCTCGTAATGCTCGAGAATCTGGATTTTCCAAAACCGTCGGACTTTTTTGTTCATAAAACCGACAACACCACAAGTGGAGATTTGAACCCATGCTTTCGACAACACCACAAGTGGAGATTTGAACCCATGCTTTCGCCAACGCCTCCTCTTGACGCGAGGTGAAAGTTTTTTTAGCTCTCTTTGGATCCATAGTTTAGTGTTTTGAAAGATTATGTGTGTTGTGGTTTTTTTATTTTGAAAATAGATGTGAAATATTAGTTTAAATAGGAGTGTTTTGGGTTTTAGCCGTTTGCCGTTCGCCGTTAAACGGCTCTGATACAAACGGTCAATTTTTCCAACGTTCTCAAGCGGCTTCGAGCTCGCAAAAACAACTCGCAGGCTCGAACCCGGGTAGGCGAGCAGCGAGCGTTGCCGCCGTTCATGAACCCTGCCCAACCCGATGCCCACTCCGTTAGGCCTAAGCATTAATGATATGAATCAATTATAAACCTTTAACATAGCGAATGCTTTTAGTATGAGTCGAAAAATAAGACCTTCTGTTTCATAGAAAAAAATAAATAAAATAAAAAATAAAATAAGGAAGAATGCGAGTGACTTTGTCAGGGTTAAATAAAGAAAAATGCTAGACTCACTCACAAAATCCACAAATTTTCTAGAAGTTTCTCTCTCCTCTCTCTTATTAAACTAATTATTCACTGACACGTAGCGAGTGGATTTTTTGTGAAGATTTTGTTAGTGGTTCTGCCATTTCTCAATAAATAATATGTTTGTTAACATACAGTGTAATCAGCAAAAACGTTTATTAGCAGCCATCATTTTCTTTTTTATATTTATTAGACAAATATTCACTTTTAGTTCAAAAAAAAAAAAAAAAAAGAGAAATATTCACAAACCTATACATATCTTATCATGTGTTCTGGTCGATAGTTGAAGACACAAACCTTTCTAAACTTGACTAACACATGCTCTTATATACGATAGCTAAAAATTGTTACTGACTTACTGGTATGTATTACTTTCTATGTTAAAATTGAAAGATTAAAGTTAGAACATGTGGGCATTGGGTTATCACGTTTGTGCCCTAAAACAACCTTCCTTTTTAACTTCCCTTTTTTCCGAGCAAAGTCATGCTCCATGCTCCTAGCCCAAACGTAGCAGCGCCACACAACTGGCCAGGGTGGTCCACCGCAGTAGAAGGCAATAGCACCCTTCCTTTTACGCACGTGAGAGGAAACCCCTATCGCCCTAAACAAGACTCGAACTTAGCACTTAGGCGCTGCCAGAAGGGTAAAACCTCCATACCGCTAGAAACATTTATTTTGTTTTCCCCATTTTGCCCATAAAACCACTTCACGAAGCATGCTGTCCCCAACCCACATCCTTTCCAATTTTGTTTAACCAATCACATTACCATCTTGCCTGGCAATTCTCTAACTATATTCCACTCTTGTCTATTTTCATTATAAGATCGGACACAATTGTTACCACTCCTTACAACTTCATATCAGTGTCACATCACTATTCAGTACATCACATTTCAACCACAATGTCACCACTCCGTTTACCTTCAAACCATTTTTTAACAAATATAATTAAAAACTAAAATAAACTTTTATTCATAAATTAAAAATGTTACATCGATAATTAAAAACTTAAAAATACGAAATTAAACATGTAAACTAATATGGTAAATTACACTTCACTTTGATCGCCTCCTTCATCTGCATCACCCTTTGGAGGTACATGCCACTCAAGTAATCAGTATGGCTCATATAGAAGAGTTCGTCTTCTTGTCGCTGTTTGTGTTCTTGGATGACCAACATTTGTTGCTATATTTCGAGTTTCTTTTGTTGCTTTTCCATCTCCTGCCTCTTGATCTCCAAATAGGCAACGTGGTCTTCTTTCTTTATTGTTAGGAATGACTCGGTTTGACTTGCATATTCGTTGACATCAACCTAGCCAACGCTTCGTCAGTGCCAACGGCAGACGATGCCGATGATGCTGCAACTTTCTTCTTCGCTCTGTCCCTGCCCGTTGATCGTCAAACTTTCTGCATCTCCTCTTCCACCTAATCTCCAGCCTCCACATTAAGATTAATATACCGTATCTTGACTGCGTTGTGTTAAACGAACTAGATCCCGATGACTTGTATCTCTTAAATTTTTCCTGTTTCGCTTTTTCAAAATTTTGAACTTCCACCCCCTTCCATTTCGAAGAATCTTTTAAAGTCTCCCACGCATGAAGAAGTGCAAAAGGCACTCCATATTCAACACGATATTCTTCAAGTGCTCATTGGTATAATCACCGTCTTCGGCTCCACAATGTGTCGCCCTTCGCATGACATTATCGTACACTCCACAAAATTGAGCCACGTTAGGATGCATATTCTTCCATTTTCCGTTTGATGAATCATAGTTTCAAACACCGGTTAACTTCATTTTTTTGCTCAACATAAGCTAAACAGTCGTCCAAAACCAAGTTTCCTTTCTTGCATTACCAATGACGCTATCTTCGGATACACAAATCCAACCTTTGTAAACCACAGTTTCTTCTTCAGAGGTCAATATAATGCACCTTTGACATTCATCGTCATTTTTAGCCGTCCTCTTTTGACATCTTTTTGACGACTTCTTATTTCGGGTCGTAACTTCTTCGACTTCCTCCTCGTTATCAACCGTATTGGGCATGGACGATTCAAATTGAGGTGAGTACATTGGAATATCATCAAAGTTAAATGGATGAATGAGAGAAGTAAGTGGAGGTTGTGATGAAGATCCACTAATATTTGGTTGTGAAGAGCTGCCAGTATTTGGTTGTGAAGAATTACCGATATTTAGATCATATTGTAGGTAATGTGGGTATTGTGGGTTTCTGTATTGTGGTATTGTTGTGGAGCGATGAATGTTGGGTTCTCGTATTGTTGGTGTCCGTATACAAACGATGAGGCACAAAAAATAGTAATTTTTTTACTGGGTACACGAAAGGTGACCATGGTCACCATTTCTCTCTCCTACTTTTTTTGATGTTCATGAGTGAGGGAGGAATGCCACAAAGGCACTGGCACATGAGGAGAGGAGTTAAGGGTGATCCCTCACCATCTACTGTGAGAGCAACCTAGGGCAACAAGGAAATTTCATTCTTGTCTATTCTTGTCTATGATAAATCATTTCATTTTAGAAACTTTTAGAACTTCTCTTTTTATTTGACGTAAGATAGTTTAGTTTATATGTTGTTGCGGATTTATAATATTTTCATTTTTCATTTGCTTATTAAGGTACTTAATAAATAAAAAGAAAATATCTTTAATACTCTATAATTTTTCATTGACTATGTTGCAATTTGTTCAATGGTATAACATGCTAAGTGATGGTCATATAATCAACATAACCGTCACTATGTGAAAATATAGGTTGCTTGGATAGTATTAATCATTTATCATTATCCAAATTAGTTCGAAACATTCATATTTACAGACTCATCGTAAAAAGAAGTTAATAGTAAGAAGTTGCCTTTTTCTTTTTTTCTTTTTTTTAAATAACGTTGTTTATTAAGAATAAACCAAAAAGTGAAACTTCACGAGGTTTCCGAGACATCGTAGATAAAGGTCGTTATGGCGCTCCTGATTATTTAGTCACCGCCTAAGTGAGCATTTCATGTACAATGCATATACATTTCGGAAGAGGTTTTGAATGAGTCTAGAGCTATTCACAAGAATAGTTAAAAATGTAACTAATTATTGTGAATTATTTCTTAATAATATTGATTGTACCGGAAGAGAACATATTTCGGCATTGATGAAGCGCACCTCCGCAATTCATCAATTGTCATATGACACCGTTCGTGACTCCCTTGATGAATATTTGCAAATGGGCACAACAAATTCTCGTGATTCTTATTTTTGCATGTTACGGAAATATATGGAGCGGAGTATTTGCGAACACCTACTTACGCTGATGTAGAAAAACTTATCGGTTTCACAAAACAAGCATATATTTCCGAGAATGGTACGAAGCCTTGATTGTACATATTGAGAGTGGTTTCGTTGTCTAAATGCATATAAAGGGCAATGTTATAGACGCAATAATGGTCTGAATCCATTCATTTTGTTGGAAGTTGTTTTGTCACAAGACTTGCTGATATGGCATGTTTTATTTGGTGTTTCTGGGGCGAACAACGACATCAACATTATACATCAATCGCCTATATTCAACAATATCAAAGACAGACAAGCACCAAAGGTTCCGTGTTTGGTTAGAGTTATAGATGGGGATACTATCTTATTGACAGGTATACGGAATGGTGACACTTGTTAAGTCGCTTACACATTCAAGCGACGATAACCACAAGCGAATACGGTATAAGCATGTCACACCCTCAATATGGGTCACAGCGGAATGGTAATCGGGCCTTGACGTTCATGGAACAAAGTTACAGTTATTTCGAATGACCTACATGAATCGTTTTGAAATACACGTTCGATAAAGTCTAAACAAGGTTTTGAATCATTACAAATGCAATATCTATAATAATAAGTTAATACGCTTTTGAAAAAGTTATCGAACAATGAATATTTGCACAAGTATTCAAAAGATGCGACTCGAATGCTCATGCTCCATGATATGCCAATCAACTATCGCAAACGTGAGAAATACATGCTAAAGGGTCAACAATAATGTTGGTGAGTTAATAGTTTAAGTATTTATAAAAGTGGAACACAAGATTTATAATGTTTGTTGGACCGTTACACTTGGTAGTATGACCGTTACACTCGGCAGGGTGACCGTTACACCCGGTACTATATGTACATATATGTTCGTCTAGTGCACCTGGTCAATGTATGTATTTTGTAGAAATAATTGTGTCCATAAGTAAAAACAAGTAATGTATTCTCACCCCAAAGTATTTTAAAATGAGTAATAAATCAACTAAAACTGGGGTTATGAAACTCACCTCAAGCAGTAAGTAATATGCTACAAGAAATTGTGTACAGAAAACGATGCTCGAGAACTTTAATCGCAACCTAATTAAATAATGTTGCGTCTTAGGTTATGAAATTAAATGGAGTGTCGTGTATGCATTTTTATAAATAGTATATCACCCGTACATGTTTGCTTAAAGATTTAGTAGGTAAATATATAGTTACATCGAAGTTTTCTACTAATAGTCTTTAAAATATTTACCAAGTATATCTCATAATTAAATTGTAATTAGTTCGTTAATAAATATTTTGGAAAACTTCTAACTCGTTTATAAGGTATATATAAAATGCTACAACATTTATTTAGGACTTTTTAGTTCGTTTGGACCCTAAAGCGCCCAAAAGCGATCCTAAAATATTTCTAGCAACACTTGTATTAGTTTAGTAAAAAGCTGTTAAAGTATACAAAGTGTAGTTTTCTGCTTAAACTTTGAAGGGTTGTAACTTATTTGTTATAACTCCGTTTTTAACATTCTACCTATCCACGCGAAGGTATTTATATACTTTCATGTTTTTAAGCCTCGGCTACCCAGTTCGGCATTTAAAGTCCAGTTTACCTCGTAATGCGTGCTAACAACAAACAATTTTTCAGAAATTAATTTAATTTGTCAAAACTTTAAACTAAGATAACTTACTC
>OU343218.1:136490979-136782793 GCA_910596185.1 Chrysanthemum makinoi
TTAAACGCGCACAGT
The DNA here is from genome assembly GCA_910596185.1 of Chrysanthemum makinoi. Classification (NCBI taxonomy): domain Eukaryota; kingdom Viridiplantae; phylum Streptophyta; class Magnoliopsida; order Asterales; family Asteraceae; genus Chrysanthemum; species Chrysanthemum makinoi. Next base: position 136,490,995 of record OU343218.1, read on the forward strand.
ATGCATTGTTGCACATCCATCGTGGAATGCACATTGAACATTCCAGATCAGGAAGATAGGATGTTTGTGGGTATAACAGTTATGGTAGGACATTGTACTAAGGATAATATAAGAACAATGTTGAGACATAAACAATATGTAAATGTGAGAATGAAATGTGTCGCGGAGTTAGCTAGAAACCGCGACGTTTTATTAATACTTGCAAGTTTTGTAAAAAGAAAAAAGACATTCACCTAAGTAGAACAGAATGTAAATACACAGATATTTATTGAGCACTTTACTAAATTGAGGGGTGTCCGTCTTGTTGGGCGTAGCCGTTCCTAGAGATAACATCGCTTGAGATTTCAAATGTTCCATGTGCGTGGTAGTTCACGACCATCCATGTCACGCAGCTTGTACGCGCCCTTTCCTAATGCTTCAAGGACCTCATAAGGTCCTTCCCACTTCGGTCCAAGTTTTCCTGTATCTTCCATGGCTCATTGGTGACGCGATATACAAAGTCGCTGGTCAGATGAGATGCTTTGAACTTTAGCATCATAGTATCCCTTCATTTTTGACTTAGCTCTTGCCTCACATATAGCTGCGCGCTCACGCCTTTCTTCCAACAGGTCCAAGTCGATACGCCATTCATCGTCATCGGTTGTGACATTAACTTCGGTGAAATACGAATAGTTGGCATCCCAATTTGGCAGGGTATAACGGCTTCGTCCCATAGACAAGAGAAAAGGGGTGTCCCCGTGCTAACTTTGATTGAAGTGCGGTCGCCCACAAAACATCGCACAACTCCCCACCCACCTCCCTTTGTGTTTGTCTGGCGTGCTTTAATTCCTTCACCAGGACTTCGATCGCCGCCTCGACTAAACCATTGGTTTGTGGTGTTTAACGGCCAGTACTGTGAAATATGTAGTTTTCGCACCATTCCTGAAAGGGTTGTCACAGAATTGTTTTCCGTTGTCAGATGATTTCCCAGGTAATCCGAAGCGGCATCGCGATATTTTCCCAAACAAATCGTTTTACGATTTCCTGATTGTCGCGACGCTTTTGCTTCAATCCACTTAGTGAAATAGTCTATAGTCACTATAAGGAATTTCAATCCCTATGCTGCAGGGAAGGGGTCGGCAATGTCTATACCCCATTTATAGAATGGCCATGGTGACATAATAGGTGTTAGCTCCTGTTGTGGTTGGCGTGGAATGGGTTCGTGAACTTGGCGGTCTTATTAAGTCTCGCATCACGGTGCATCGTTGGCAGTGAGTATCTGACCGTAAAAGCGCCACAACGGACCGTGGTCACGAGTGCATACTACATGAGCCTGCGTTGATTTCTCGAGGCGTAATCTGCTTGAAGGGGTCCGACACGCCGAAGCCATGGTTGTAGAAATGAACGGCGATATAGTATACCGTCGAAGTTCAAACCTCTGTGATGTCGCGTACTGCGTCGGGCGTCCTTCTCTTGGATCGCCCGCTTATAAACTCGACGATTGGAGTCATCCATGTAGGACCTTGTTCCTCTATTACCGTGGATATCTCCATCTCCGAGATGGACTTGCTCTTCAGAGTTTCCACCAACACTTGTTTTGATAGGTGCGCAAAGCTTGTGGATGCAATTTTGCTCAGTGCATCCGCCTTTCAGTTTTCCCCTCTAGGAACTTGTTTGATGGTAAACCTGTCAAAGCCCTGGATTAGGGACTTGGTCTTGTCGAGGTATTGAATCATGTTTTCCTCTTTAGCCACATACTCGCCCAACACATGGTTGGCTACCAAACGGGAATCTACATTTGCTTCTAGGTTGCGTATGCCCATTCGAGCTGCAATGCGTAGTCCAGCAATCAGGGCTTTATATTCTGCCGCGTTGTTTGTTGACGTGAATTCAAAACGCAGTGCATAGGTGAATTCCATTTCCTCTGGACTTGTGAGGATAAGGCATGCGCCTGACCCGTCCACGCATGAAGATCCGTCCGTGAATAAAATCCATGGTTCTTGTAGTTCCACCTTGCTTTGTGAAGGTGCATCATCAGTGTTCGGTTTTTCGATGATGAAATCTGCTAGTATCTGCCCCTTAATCGCAGTGCGCGGTCTGTAGGAGATGTTATGCTCACCTAGCAACACGCTCCACTTATGTAGTCGTCCCGATGCTTCGGGTTTGGAGATGATTTGCTTGATAGGTTGGTCTGTGATCACCGCTATTAGGTGCTGGAAGTACCAGCGACCGTTTGGCGGCGAATACTAATGCCAAGACCAACTTCTCCATTCTTTATAGTTAACCTCCGTTTTCTTGAGTGCTTTGCTTACAAAATATACCGGTGTTTGTACTGAATTCCTGTCCGTCAGTAGCACCGCTTTGGATGCTCCATGAGTCTGAGATAAGTACATAATTAATTCTTCCTGCGAGAGGCTGACTAGCGTGGGGGCGCTTGCTAGGTGTTTTAAGCTGTATAAAAGCTTCTTCTGCCTCCGTAGTCCAGCGAAAATCTCCCTTTTTTGTACACTTCTTGAGCGTTTTGAAGAGGGGGAGTGACTTATCTGCTGATTTGGATAAGAGTCTGTTCAAACCGGCTAGTTTTCCATTTAGAGATTGGACTTCTTTCAACGTGCGCGGTGAAGGAAGTTGGATGACAGCCTTCGTTTTTTCTCGACATGGTTTAATGCCATCGGGCTCTATCAAATATCCCAGGAACATGCCTTCTATAGCGCCAAAGGTGCATTTCTTAGGATTTAACTTCATGTTGATCTCTCGTAGTGTCTTAAATGTCTCTTCAATATCGCGCACCAATTCGTCCTTAGTATGGCTTTTTATGACAAGGTCGTCAACATAAACCTCTAGGTTGCGGCCCACCTGTTTTCAAATGCGTTATCTACCAATCGGTAGGTGGCTGGTTCTTCAAGCCAAAGGGCATCTTATTATAACAATAGACGCCTTGGTTTGTATGGAAGCCATTTTTTCCTCATCTTCTTTAGCCATTTGGATTTGGTGGTATCCTTTGTATGCGTCCAAGAAGCATTTAAGTGGGTATCCGCACAAAGATTCTATCTTCCAACCTATCTCTGGTAGTGGGTAGCAGTCTTGTGTACATGCTTTGTTGAGATCCGTGAAGTCCACGCACATCCGCCAACTACCGTCACTCTTCTTGACCATCACTGGGTTGGAAAGCCAGTCATGGTAATAGACTTCTCGCATGATACCTGCATCTACAAGTTTATGTACTTCGCGGAATTTCTTGTCGGCGCTCACGGAGCGGCGGCGCTTCTTGCGTCTTGGGAGTATCCTTGTCGGATTCTCAACTTGTGTTCTGTCGGCGTGGTACACCGTCATGTGCTTTGGTTCCCATGCAAGATATCCAGATTCTTTTGCAAGAGTCGCGCAACGGCTGCCCTGCCGTTATCGGCGATCCCCGATCGATACTTCTTGCTCTCGGGTAATCGGGGATGAATGCGACCCTCGGTTTGATACTTTAGTTGCGCACTGTTCTGAAATGTGTGCGCGTCTCACATGTCGTGTTACATTCTCTAAGTGGTACGGTGGTATTGTAAGAGTAACAATGCCTCCCTCCACGGGAACTTGAGCATCCCATGTCTGTGAAGCGATGCTTGGCGCAAGGCTGATATCCCTGGTCTTCCAATAATGCCATTGTATGGCGAAGGGGATATGATCACCATAAAATTCATCCGTGCATTTGTGGAGTGTTCCTTATTACCAACCTTGACTAGTAGGTGTATTTGCCCCATGGGCCATATCTTTTCTACTGTAAAACCAGTCAACGACGTCATGACCAGGCTTAACTGACTTCGTATCTTAGGTCGCAGTCGCTTGAAACAATGTTCATACATTTATCTCTGCGGATGCTCCTCCATCAACATAAATCGGTGGATATCGTGACCCCAAGCGTTAATTTCAATGGTGAGCGGTTCTACCATCGTTGTCGCGGCCAAGGTGGGGAAGAGATTTCGCTTCCACAGGGAAAACTTTGCTGATCTTCGCCTAGTCATTCCTTTGCCATGATTGTATCATGTAGATGGTATCAGCCTTATCTTTGGGTGCTTCTTTCTTGTTCGGTCTTTTGCTTATCTTTCCCTTCCTTGATGTTCTTAACTAAATGGTCCAATCTGCCTTCTTTTACTAGCTTATCAATTAGTTGGCACAATTGGACACACTCATTGGTGGTGTGGCCCTTCTGCCCATGATAGTCGCAGTATTCGTTCCCCACGCGCCGCTCTTCTGGGGTGCGCATTGGTGGGGGCCTCGGGAAGTTCGCGCCTTCCATCGCGAATATCTCCTTTTGAGTCTTGGTTAGCGAGGTATATTTGTCATTATCTCGTCCGCTCCCCTGGCCACGGTAGTTCTTGTTGCGGTTGCTACTCTGGTCAATGGATTGTCCCCTAGGCTGTTCTTGTGACCTATAGTTTGAGTAGCCTTTCTTGCTGTCCGCCGCGGCAGCTTCTCCTTGGATAAAGGACCTTGTGCGTTTCATAAGTTCATCAAAGGTTTGGGGAACCTTGTCGTTCAGCCTTTTGATGAGTTCTGGGTTATTGATCCCGTTCATGAACCACAAGATCTTTAGTATTTCGGGGCATGCCTTGACATGTATGCACTCATCTTTATAGCGCTCCACATAAGCGCTTGTATATTCCCAAGCGCTGTTTTACCCGGCAAGTTCGAAGGGTTTTTGGCGACTTCTTCCTTTGAGTGAAGTTCAGGCGAAACGCCTTCACGAACTCTTCAAAGCCATCAATGCTTCTGCGTGGAAGCTTCTTGAACCGTTTCGCGCATTTCCACTAATGTGGAATTGGACATGTGGCACCACACAGGTTGTGGCCAATTTTCGATGGTAGCAGCTGATTCGAAAAATTTTAGGTGATCGTCGGATCACTGTTCCATCGTAGGTTTTCACATTGGCGGGCATCGCCTTCTCTTATCTTCGATCGCGATGCGTGGTGAACGCATCCACCTTTTGGCGCCCAGGGAAAAGACATATCTTCCTCCTCTGCGTGCGATACCTTCCCTGGACTTCCAGTGTCTGTTCGTGTCCTCGTTGTCAGGAATCACCAGAGGACGAGCCTTCCCTCTTTCGACGCTTGCGCCGCTGTCTCCGGAATCAGGCAAGCTTTCACGGGAGTGCCGTCGTCCAAATTGTCATGGACCTGCGGCTACCAAGCCTAGCGTGGACATTGGTACGCCGTCCATCCTCTTCGTGTTCTTCCGATCTTTAGGTGGTGCTTGCCGTGTTCTCAACTCTCCTCCCTATCTGGTAAACAGGGCGGCGGCTATCCTTCCCGCGCCTCTCCCTCTGATGACGCGATGGGGATGTCTCATACTCCGTGTCGAAGTTTAGTCGGTGCTGCAGGCTCTGACTCGACCTCTTTTTCGCCTCCTCTTGCATGAGGGCAACCAAGGTTTCGTAGTTTTGAGACACGAAGTCACTTGGCTGCTTGGTAGCGACTCCTTCTAGAGGTGTGCTGTTTCCACATCCGGACCCTGTTTGGAGGGCTGGCGTTTTGTGAGGTCCTTTTTCGGCACCCGATTGGTGGGGAGTGGTAGAAGAGGTCATGATGGATCTTGGCCCGGTGGTTGTTGTAGTGGCATGGGTTGTCCCGTGGTGGTTCCATTGTTGTGAAGACCAGATCTGGTGTTACTGCGACCCTTGGTTTACTGGTCACTGGTTGTTCCAAAGCCCTGCTTAGAGGCTGATCCACTTTGCTGCTTTTTCCCTTGTAAGTCACTATATCGCGCGGCTTAGGTTTCTATGCTTTGTCATTCTAGTTCTTAGTGATTGGTCCCACGGATGGCGCCACTTGTTGATACAAAAGTTGGGCTTTCCTTATTTGGACTCCGGTTCTTATATCAATTAGACCTTGATGCTTGAGACCTGCGCACTAAGTAAACCGAAAACACCGTTAGGCTTATCGTGGGATTGTCTCCCACGATTATCCTTCGGCGTGAGAGTAAGTAATCGGTTATTAGGGTTTAGTGGAGAGTTAGGGTTTTAGATCGTACCTTTAATGAGGGCCGAGATGCCCCTTATATACACACGAAATCCTTGTTGGTTTCGTGTTCCCCAACCTTCGGCGTATCCCGCCTAAGTCGGTCAATCAATACATATCTCATAAATAAGAGATATCTGATATCCAAAACCATAAATAACTTTGGGTTTGGGCCTTCGTGAGCCCAAACCGTTACCGGGTTAGCCCATTTGTACTGGGCTCAGTTGCTAGTAGCGTTATTGGTCGGGTTCATGACCCGAATACGGACTATACGTCATCAGGAAGGAAATAGGATAGCTCATAGCATAGCTTCTTTGGCGTGCAGTTGTTCTAATGAGATTATGTTAGACGACAGTGTTTCAAGTTGTACGAATGTATTGATGACTAAAGTTGTAATCTTATCTAATATGAAATGATATTTCTTCCCTTTGTGGAAAAAAAAACATCTAATAAGGCACTTATACACACTATACATGGTGTAAATTGGTTACAACAATCCGCAAATTATTACTCCCTCCGTCCCATAAAAACTGTCCTGTTTGACTTTTTTAAGTATTTTTTTCTCAACTTTGACCTTAAATATTTTTGTGTTATATATAAATTGAAAATCATACCAATGAACATACATTTAAATCCCAATACAACATATATTTTTCATCAAGTGTTGTATAACGTAAACAAAATTATTTAAAGTCAAATAAAAAGAAGACTAAAAAAAGTCAAAGTGGGCCAGATTTTAGCGGAGAATATATTTTTAGCAAAAGTGCCATAGCCACATGATTTTTGTTATATTACTCCGTACAACTGAGGAAATTTCAACAAGAATAACTCATCACAAACAAAGTTTACACGAAAACTAAAAGCTATTTTACTGACATGATGAGCAGCTAAATTACAATCATATAGAGCCAATTGGATTGGCTTCTAAGAAAGCAAACGAGATAACAAATTTCTCCAATTGCTACAAGGTTGTGGCCCAATTTAAAGTTGTAGATCCAAATAAATTTAATACCTGCCCAAGTAGACATATAAAAACAAGCCCTAAACAATATACAAACCTTTAAATTGCTATTTCCAATTAACGTATTAACACCACCTTTTTTACTCAAAGCTACCAACTAGACATTCAATATGTATTCAGAATGTTAAACACCACATACCAACAACTGAAAACACTAAAATATTTAAGTTAAATCACAAACTTCATATACAATTAAAAACCAAAAAAAAAAAAAAAAAAATTGAAAACTTATTTATAAAATATCAATTAGTAACCAACCCCTAAATAAAAATGGGTTATATGCAATCGTGGCTACCCGTACAACAAATTCATCAAACTAATTTATAAAGATATCAATCAGCAACCGCACGGCCAAAATCAAAATCACTTTCATGCAATCATGTCGGCTTCCGGTATCACAAACACATCCTCAGCTTTTTGTACAAATTCATAGATTTTTAGAGGTTTATACAATAACTTATCTCACATATATTTTTGCCTAATTTTATATTTATATAATATTTGAGGAGCAAAAACCGGTATAAGATTTTAGTCTTGGTGAGTTCTAGAGAGTGAATAGCTAAAGTTTGGTGGGAAACCGCTGGCTGAACTAAACAGTGTCACCGTTTTTTATCTCAACCAAGAGATAACAGGAAGGTGCAATTTTTTAATAGTAATTGCTTATGAACAATAAAATGTGAGGGATGAAGAACAATAATCATGCTATAGTAACTTGCCTCACATACATTTTTGCCTAATGTTATAAGTTGATAATCATGATGACATCATTAAAATTTCGTGATCCATTTTGTAAAGCTCGAGCTCGATTTTTAAATGAGCTCCAACTTAAGCTTGAGCTCGGGTTTAAGCTCGTTTTGCTCGATTCGTTTCAAGTTTTTATCGATATGATACCGACCTTTTTACAAATAGCTTGGCTCGTTTCTACCCTTATTTTTTACACTACAATATATTGTGAAAAATAGTTACACTAAAACATATACCAACGAACAAATTCGTTGCTAATTATACAAAAGTTGGTTGGTTTAAGGAGGAATTTTCCCACCAACTGTAATTCTGTAAATAACAATTCCAATAATTTGCAATGACTTTTCTTTTATTTAAGTAAATTTGATTTTATTATACATATTGTTGCTAAAGTCGTTAGTATATATACTTACTAACTTTTCGCCAGTGAGAAATAAGTTGTTGGTAAAGAGCGTTGGTAAATTTATCGACCAACGAATTCATGTTGTTGATATTTTGTTTTCTGATTTACCAACAAATTATTGAGAAAAAATAGTTGGTAAAATTAGCGGGAACTTTCCCGCCAAATATCAACTAAGTTCTAACGGATTTAGCAACGATTACATAGTTGGTACTTGGTAAACTCTAAATTCTGTTTTCTTTTTATCTTCGTTGGTAAAGTAGTAATTTACCAATGAATTGATAGCGTAATATATATGTTCTTTGAATAAATGAAAAGTGCTGAGTTTGACATATATTGCTCTTAATGTTTGACATATCCAATGTTTGATTTTTCCTATTAAGGAAACATTTTCCTATTCACAACTAGGTAATTGTTTATTTTCCATAGAAGTAAACGCATATTTTGAGAAATAAAAATAAGAAAGAAAACCGCGTAAGTGTACCGCACGAAATGCATAACTACATAAATGAGTACCTTAAAAACATATGACAATTCAACACACAAACACATACACTTGCAGAGCTCCTTGGAGAATCTTGAGGTACATTTATCGTCATTTACTTTAGTTATAGATATAATTACTTTTCATAATACGGAGTATATCGTTATAAAGTGTGTTTTTGTGTGAACTACGTTATGATATGAAAAACATACCTTTTGCATGATCACTATGTTTTTTGTTTTGTACTTGTACGATAGAAAAAAAGTTATATTACGGTATATAGTTCTGGATGCAGTGACCAAAACCAATCCATTATTAGAGCTTACTTTTCATTTTCTACTCGTTTAAGATTATACATAAGCTCATCCATTGCCAAAATAGATAGAGTCAAAGTTAAATGATTTATGACCGATGACCTAGAGCATATGAGTTAATCTACTAATGATAAATCTAAATATCTAATCAATCTATGTGATTTGTGAATAGTGTTAAGAACTCGTGTGGGTTTGGGGTCTCAGCATGGCACTTTGAGTCGAGTTTCTTTTTGAACAAACCGCAAACAAAATTTTCGCTTCTTTTAGGAGTAACAAAAATTTTGTTTATGGTTAGTGTCAATTCCCTATTTACCTAATTTAACAATCATAATGTCAAATTTACCCAAAACATGTTTTACCTTGGTGACGTCACAAGAGGTAAAAGTCAAAGACTCACCCACCCGAGAAGCTGAACAAGGAGAACCTCTCCGTGTGGACCATATACAATAAAGCAATTTTAATGTGACAATATTGCATTTGAAAGAACAAATTAGCGTAAGTAACAAAGCAGGAAACTAAAGTTTTCATTAGCTAAAGTTATAAAGTGTTTATGTTTTTTGCAGGACCATTTCTTGGGACCAAATTTGGTTTAAGCAACAAAAGCAGTGATGGGCTATGTCGTGTATATATCGTTTCCTATGCTTTTTATCTTAATTGGTGCTGGTATCGCGTGTTACTTTTGTGGAAAGTCTCGTGGTCAACCCCAAGCGAATACAATCCCTATCGCACGACCTCCTGCACCACAACATGGAGCGCAGCCTCCTCAAGCACCAGCCTTTCCCAAATAATAAACGAAGCTTATAAAATTTGCAAGTGTTGTTATGGTTTGATTATTGTTTACCCTTTAACTCTGTGTTTGGAATGGTCTTTTGTTGGTGAGCTAGTATTTAAATTTGTTTTTAGGTTATGGGACTTGTAAACATTTTGTATTTGACATTACGGAAGTGTTTTGATAAGACTTTCCAATAATAGTAATAGAAATAAGACGTTGGATGTAGAGAATTTGTAGTATATAAATGACATATCGACAAACAAGGCTTGCAGCTATTGCTGAAAGGTCTAGGTCGTCATGTGTGTCGACTAGTCGAGACTTTCAAGATTATGCAACTTGTATATTGACGTACCCAAGTGTTGACCAAAGATGACAAGCAATAGTAGGCCACAATAACACTTTAAAAGGACCTCCCAAGATGAGTACTCGGGATTGAGCTGAAATGTTTCATGTTTATTCGTTGCCAGTTGAAGACAACTTGCTGAATGCTGAACAAACTTATCCAAACAACATACCAATCTTTCCTTAAGTTGTCCATACATGTAATATAGCAATGAAAAAATAAATAAATTGTATCAACGCATTTCATTACCACAGTTGCAGACTTGCAGCTGCTGATCAATATCGTTACAATAAACATCAGACGATTAGATTTGTCGTCTTGATAAAGTTTGAAGACAAATAAATAATTATCTATATCAAGAGGAGGATTATGTACAATATTACTTGTTTTCTATGCAAAACTTACATATTTCCCATCCGTAACAAATTTGAACAACTAACCAGAAAGGGTGACCCAGCGGTAAGGGCTCGGTCTCTAGGGCGAAAGTACCTAGAGGTCCCGGTTCGAATCATGGGGAGAAAATTAATCCTCTTGTGGCCAGGGAGGTTCACTTGCGATGACTCCGAACTAATTAAAAAGATAGTCACCCTTCGATCAGTAGGCTCGCAATATCGAGTCAAAAACCAAAAATAAAAACAAATTTGAACAACCAAAGTCACATCTTATTTATGAGCAACAAATATGGGCCAGAACTTCAGAACAACCAGTCACATCTAATTGGGTACGTATACACTATTCATGGTGTAAATTGGTTACAATGTTCCACAAGTTATTTATTTTTAGCAAAGTGCCGTAGCCAAATGAATTTTGTATAGATGATATTACTCCTAACAATTGAGAAAATTTCAGCAAGAATAATTGATCGCAAACAAAGTCTACATGAAAACTATAAGCTATTTTACTGACATGATGAGCCGCTAAATCAAAATCGTGTAGAACCAATTGAATTGGCTTCTAAAAATGCAAACGAGATACCAAATTTCTTCAATGGGTACAAGGTTGTGGCCAATGTAAAGTTGTAGATCCAATCATCCAAATAAATGTAGTTAACCTTAACTGAACTATATTTTTTGTGTGTGAATAAATATCTCTATTACTCATGTTTCTTTAAAGTTTACACTTCTGTAGCTTCTTGGTTGAGAGGTCATGGTAAAAGAAAGGAAAAAAGGATATTTACCATTGTATTTAATCAACCAACTTCAATTGGGCAAAAGGAAAACAAGTAAGTTATATTATTAAATGAGTTTGGTCACTTGTTTAACTAAAAATTGACGTTAGGTGTCCAGAAATGAATGACATAGTAAAGGATAGACATACAACCATACAAGACTAAATAAATTAGAAAATTTCCTAAAGTGATATGTGTCCATTATAGATAGTGCATCATCCCAAACCAAAAACTATCAATGAAGTTATTTTTAGGATAATGCAATTAACTCAAGAGTAATGATTCGACAAAATAAGCCAACATTACATGATAAGTGTGGTCACTAGGTTTCTATTAAAAAGTTCACTAAATGAGTTGACATGGACAATACGATCGTGTAGGATACTAGGATCACGTATAGCTTAAGGTTTATTATTGGCATAGCTTTTAAACACTTGGAAGTTATGGTATTCATTGTTAATTCACGTTTCTATTAATTTTGGCAAGGCCGGCTTTAGGGGAGTGCAAGAGGTGCGATTATGCAGTATTGACTGGCAAATATCAAATTTCAAGCACTTCTATTATATATATGAACACAATATGAGACTCGAGCTTAATTAATTCATGCACTACTTATACATATGTATATTATGTGTGTGTTTGAGGGCCTCTTTGTGGTAATGGCACGGGGCCACTGAAATCCTCGATACGGCCCTGAGTTTTGGAAATAACATTTTTTAACATTTTGTTTTGTTATATGTTGAGGCTTTTTTGAAGCGTCATTTACATTTATCAGTTTACAACAACTAGCCAATTATTCATGTATAACGGCGACGATGTATAATGATGTTAACTTGTGTGTGCAATTATTCTTTTTATATTATATATATATGGGTGTCAATTATGTGAGAGTGAAAAAGCTGACGATTTAAATTGTAATTAAGTATTTAAACATTTAATATATTGTATTACACCTTTTATAAGTAGAAATATGTTAGTCTAACAACATTAATCACTTTTTAAGTTTTAAGCAAATTTGTTTTCTTTTTATATGTAGTAGATTACAAAACTAAAACTAAACATATGTTCGATACGGAACGAACGTAGTTAAGTGGCGAGTTTCTTAGGTGAGAAATGATAAATCGGTGCCTTGAATTACTATGGACCCAAAAAAAAGGCAACGTATTAACTTATTGGTCTCGGTTAACTTGACTAGAAATATGAATTAAGGATTGGAAAGGGTCGACCAGCTCAAATTAAATGTTTCTGAGTCGATTTGAATTTAGGATCATGGAATAAATATGCATATACATGTCCAAATGTTTTATTTTCATTGCTCCTGTGAGAACTCACATGTCACATGCTAAAGAAAACCAAAAAGACAGATTTCGCATTTTCACCACCATACCGCATGTATTGGATCTGCCAGTTGTCAAAAACGATTTTAATTGAAGACCACCTACACCAACGGTTAGAACACAAGTTGTGCTAACATCATTAACACCAATGTAGTGTTTTGGTTTGTTAAAAAAAATGTAGTGTTTTGGTATGAATGAATCAAAATTGCAATAAAATAAATCATTGCAGTTAAATGAAAAAATGTTATTTGTTTTGAGTTTTGTAATGGAATGGTTTATTCATTGGTTCATTTCATTACATTTGTAATCATCAATTTCATCACATAGCTGGAAGCAGCCTCTCTACCTTAGGTAGGGGTAAGGCTGTCTACATCTTAACCTCCCCCATACACCGGAAACGGTATTGGGTACCCATAACCCGTGAAAGACGGCATTGGGTTTTACTTTTTTTTAATTTCATCACATAGCTACGACCCTTAGGGTTCGTTTGTTAGAACAGAATGAAATAACAATTGAATAGAATGGATAACGTAATGAAATAAATGATGTAATGGAATGACTCATTACCATTTTTAATCATGTTTGAGAATGTAATATAATCGATAGAAAAGGACAAAAATATCCTATTTATAATAGTACTTTTTTGGGTAAGGATTGTCTCGAGTTATAAAAACAACTTGACTCAAGTTGAGGAAATGTGAGCCATTGGATTTAATCAAATAGCACAAATCAAAAGAGGTTCTTTTGATGTGAACCATTGGATCAAATCCAATGGCATACACCCCTCCAACTTGAGTCAAGTAGTCAAGTTGTTTTTACAACTTGAGACAATCCTTACCTTACTTTTTTAGTATAATGAGTATTTAAAAAGTAGGTTTTATGTAATTTCATTCCATTACAAGATGTAATGAAAAAAAGAAAATGGCCCCTAATGAATCAAAATGATGATTTTTTATGTAATGAGTCATTCCATGTAATGAGTCATTGTATTACATAATAGTAAACAAACATTTTTTTTCATTACACAATAATAATATTTCCATTCACCATTTCATTACAGCATACCAAACACTACGTTAGTTTTTCTTCATTCTATTACGACATGAAATCACATTTTGCCATATTTCATTTATTTCTTTCCATTCCAACATGCATTGTATCGTACCAAACAACATACGTAAATACTTTATTCCATTCAAACATAGTAACCAAATAGGTTAATGAAATAATAATGACTCATTGAATTCCTATATTTATTCCATTACTTTGTCGATTACATTACTTTATCAATCAATTACGTATAACCAAACAGGACCCAATTCTTTTGTCACCCAGCGGTATCTCAGCATGCTCACCTTAACGCCAACAGACACCAAATTACCCCCTCAGAGCATCAGGTGTCATGGCTAAAGCCGTTTAGTTACATCAACGTCACCTCAGCATTTCACTTTTTATATTCACACATCAAAATACCTGCATACTGGCTCAAGCCATTTTCAATTTTTTGGATCCACCATTTTATGCTATTTTCTATTTTTCACACCATCTAATTTTTCATCTATTCAAATAAAAATACAAATTAGAATATGTATATTGACTATAAAAGACAATGTTATGTGTTAGCGAGTACATAGTATTTTTAAAGCCTTAAAATTAGACTAGTCAATGTTTAGCTTGTTTTATTTTGTGTTATAAATGAAGTTTCTCTTTTACTTTCAAGCATTGGACTTGAGGTAACATATTTTGTGAATAAAAAAATTAAATAGGTTATAACATCATATTAGTCAGCCGCTATTAGCAAAAACATTTTTTATCTTCATATTCTTCTTCCTTTTTCTCTGTGTCTCATGGCTATATCTCGATCCCTCTTGACACACGCTTTTAAAACACACACACCAATCAAAACTCATTTAAATTGGAAAAACAAAAACTCATTACAATTCCATTTGTTCTTTAATTTATTCATGCCATGTTTGCATCGGCCGAATCGGCCGATTAATCAGTAATCAGCCTTATATCTTTTTATTTTTGATAATCGGTGGAAAAATCGGTTTAGGTAAAAATTGGCCACTAATCAGTCAAAATCGGCCGAATCGGTCAAAAATCAGACTAATCGACCAAATCAGACAAATCGGTCAACTTTAAAAAAATAATAATTTAAGCATTCTACTTAATTTTGGGATCGTTTATTTCAACTTATGATATCTTTGGTACCATGTCGAATTGGAGTATTTTATTGAGGTTTGGAACATGTAGAGACTTGAAGCGTTAAGATCTTTAGTTTGGTCTCAGAAATAACCAAACTTACGAAATGCGTCAGATTAATCACCGATTAATGCAGCGCTGACCGATTAATCATTGCGGGGGTGGTGAATTAAGCCGCGTCTGGGATTCAGCGATTTTGCAACATTGATTCACATCATATATGGCGCCGATAAAAGGCGGTGTCGTAACGCAGCGACAGAAGCACCATTTGGCTGGACACATTGGAATGGCATGGCTCCTACGCCATGGCACAATTCACTTTTAGATACTACGGAGTATGAATAGTGGCGGGAATATTAGAAGTCTAGAAAGTATAAAATTAAAAACCACATGGTGACAAATGTTGCTCCTTTTTATTTTTCTCACTCGATTTTTTTTTGAAAAATGCTACATTTACAAATATTTTATAATTTTTTTTTACGCAATAATAATTATTATAATCAATTATCTCTCCTCTTTTTAAATCACATATTACTATCGATTTGTGACACATTTATTAACAAAAATCTGTTTTAAAGTTTTTTGTGAATATACCATCCTCTTTTCTTTCTTTATCATTTTTTCCCACATTTAACATATCAAATTTTCACTTTTAAAAAAACTAATATACAATTTTTCACACAGAAAATTATTAATTTTTAAATTTTATATGATTTTTCAAATTGATGATAAACACAATTTATATATCAAATACAACACATATGATGAACAATTATTTATAAAGTATAGTTATTTTATATACAAAACTTTTCTCACATACTAAGGGATTCATCCTCACCATCTATCTAAAAAAAATCAATGGTTGAGATTAAAATCATTTTATTATTTCACCTATTTTTTATAATTTAAATATCTTTTAAACCGTTAATCGTTAAGCGAAAATAATTACACCATCGCGACGATAATTTAATTATCTTTCTATAGAAGGGCACTTTGATATACTTTCGAAAAAAGAAAAAGAAATCGTTTTTTCACGTTTTTTCGATTTTTTTTCCGAATATGAGATTTGCATGAAAAAATCACATGTGATTAAAAACTAATTTGAATATCACATGTGATATTTAGTGTTAAATCACATATGATATGTAATATCACATGTGATATTAGTATTAAGTCACATATGATATATGATTCTGTTGTAAAAATCTGTCCAGGCGGCCGATTAATCCCCTCATAATCGCTGATCGCTCACTAAGCGCCTTGATTTATCATAATCGGCCTATTTAATCGGTCTGGTCAAAAATCGCTTAAAAATCAGTCAACAAACCGATTAATCGGACAAAATCGGTCTAATTGGTTAATCGGACAAAATCGCTTAAAAATCAATCAACAAAATTGCTTAAAATTTGGACAAAATCGCTTAGAAATGGGTCAACAAACCGATTAATCAGACAAAATCGATCAAAAATCGCTTAAAAATGGTAAACAAACCGAATAATATCTATGTTTGACTTTAAACTTTGAAGAATTATGTATTATGTTTATATTTGAACACTTGAAATATTTGAACTTTGATGCCCTATACTTATCTCATAGATATAATATAATATAATATCTAATATTACAATTTTGTGTACAAAAATTCTAATCCGATTAATCCCCGATTAATCCTCGCCTAGCCGATTAATCGCTAGGCCCTACCCGACCGCCTCATAGTTCATTTTAACCAAGTAATGAAGACTAGATTTGGGCATTTAACCGCAACATGTGACTAAGGCGTGAATTCATTATTAGTTATTTGAGGTTGAAGTGGGATATCACGGGTGCGTGTACTTAGTATCTTGAAGATATCGGGGTTGGTTGGATGCATGATTCTTCGAGATCCTTATTTGAGCTTTTAACCGTTACGAATGATAAAGACTTGAGTTTTCTAGTTATACCTGATGTAAGGAGTTATGTTGTTGTGCTCACAGCCTATAGCTATCACTTTAAAGGAGTTACGTTGTAGTGCTCAAGTGTAAAACAAAGCTGTGGATAATTCGAGAGAAGTTCATATACAATTAAGGATGGAGTGATGAGTATATGATTCTACCTTTATTGAAGTTCTCAGCATTGTTTCTTCGTCAGACATTAGTGCAAGCTTAAGTCACAAGTTCGGGTTATGTTACTTCAGTCTCAAGTTCTTTAAATTGGGTTTTCTCCATCAGTAGTCACTACAAAAAGCCGTCAGAATGATAATGGGTTCGGTAAAGAGTTAGCTGAGAGGAGTATAAAAGAGTAGAGAAGTTTTATCAGCAGTTGATTCTCACGAAATATTTATGCTACTTCACACTTGTTCGATCAATTGGACATACACGGTTGCGCTGTCTCCAATTTCATCATCAACATACGTGGTCTATGTTTCCGATTCATTGAAAACATCGAGGGGAAGAGAGTGTGTGTGTCATGTGCTGTCTTTGCCTTCTTTGCGAAAACCCTTTCCCTTCATGAGTTTCTGCAATTAGGGGGAAGAAATGAGACGATATGTGGTTCAAACGTCTTACTTCGGTGTTATCGTCTCAACTTTCACGGGTTATTTTGTGTGAAGTTACCTATATATGAGGTCATTTATCGAGTAATTGCATATTCACAGGTGATTATTATTCTGATAGACCGCAACAATCAGGGGGAAGTTGTTTCATTTCGGCTTTCGTGGTTTGTTTGGTGTGAAGCATCTACACACGTGAGAATATATTGTTGATTTCTTGCATGTTACCCCCAAACGGATTTTCCGCGTTGTATAAAACTGTGATTACATGACAAGACAGATTTTCCTGGTGTGGTTTACTGCTCATCTACAAATTCCGCTATGCATTGAAAACTTCAAAAGTTAGAAGACATGTCTACTATATCAAAGTTTCGAATCTGCTGAAGACGGTTGTCACGGGGGAAGCTGATTTATAAACTTCGCCAAAAAGAAGTGTACGGAGAAGCTGCTAAAGACATGCAGCATGAATGGGGGAGGGGGAGTTAATCCAATTCATGCATATTACATCATTTGCTTACAAGTGAAGAAAAAGTTCTCAAGTCGAGGTATAAGATGAAGACAAAGAGCGTCAACTGTCGTCATCCTCAGCATTTGAAGAGCTTATGAAGACCTTTCTTTATTTGTTTTTGTACTTGTAGGAAATTTTGTAAGCAATCCCTTATGTCATCCTATTGGGAGAAGATTGTTGGGATCGCTCCCAACACGTAAATGGAACGACATTTACGGGATTACATTATCTATCTTATTTAGCCAAAACAAATGGACTAGTTATGTCATAGTGTAATAGTTATGTATGTGTTAGGCTATAAATAACCTCCTAGACTTCACTAGGAGGGTGAGACTTGTTAGTGTAATTTTCACCTTTCTTATTGATAAAACACACATAGTTTCCCTTCTCTCTCTACTCTCTCTCTAACCATGGAGCTTATGTTCTTCCATCATCCCCGATCTCCCGATTCACCATATCAACCATTACTATGATCCTAAATTATGTATTTGACTTTTGTCTCCAACCACTCATATCTTTGACTATAAACCCCAATCACCGATTTTCAATACTCATTGAGTTGTTTCTAGAACCCCATTCACGATATCTTCATCCTCATTTTCAAAAGTATGTTCATCTTCTTTATTTCATGGAGGTTGCACATATTCCCGTCAGGTAGATTTTGATAACGTAGGAAACGGTGTACACTTTTATTAATAAATCAGATTACAAACAAAACTAACAGAAAATAAATGACATGAAATTAAATAACAGACAGAATGGAGTAGAAGCAGAAGACAGACTCTAAGAATAACTAAATAAGAAAAAGCAGTAAAGGTTGGTCGAGGCTCGTGTTTAACACGATTCTGTTAAAATAGATTCTCTTTCTGTTTCCCAGGGTACGATGTCCAAGTTGTTGTACAGCCAGAATTCATTTGCACTGGAGATGCGTTTTTTGGATGTATCAATTGAATAAGGCTATGGCTTAATTTATAGCATAAACCTATTTTGGTCACCAAGAATATACGCTAAAGATTAAACCGATTTGAAAATCTGTTATATATTTAACATGATTTGCATATCTATTATAACACAAAATATATTATGTACTAACTTAATCACTGATTTTATATCTATTCCCAAAAAAGATACGCGCACAGGCGAATTTTCGAGGTGCATTCGTCTCCGCATGAGTTCAGAAGATTCGAACCCTTTTTGGCCAAGAAATCTGCACTCCCGTGCGCGTAGGTGTTGGAGTAAAACCAACTAAAAGATTTTTATAGCAAATACCAAGATTTCCTTATAAACAAGCTTCCACTTCATGTATTGGGCGTGTTGGATACTCTCCCTTTTTTCATTTTATGTTTTAAGTGACTCATTTTGAGACATGATATCTCATTCATATCAACTCCATTTTTGACACATTTTAGCTCGTTGCGAAGCTCTCGTCAAGAATAACACAAAGCTACCAAAAAAATATAAATATATATAACATATACATATATTAGTTAGGGTCCAAAAGTTACAAAAAATCATTTTGCAAAAACTATTTTTCCAACATATAGTAGTGTATGTTCAAGTGAAAGGTTAAGTTCAGTGGTAACCAAGTTGGTTCATTTTTATTTGCTGATGGATTCAATTTGTCATTCAAAGGTTTTTTAAGTTAATAAGATGGATGATGACAAACATGATATAAATGTTTTTTTGAACGGCGGATATTATTAAAGAAACTAGCAAGGAGCTAGAAATTACAAATTAACAAAACGAGGGTTTTTAAGCCAATCTATCCAACTAAAAGAAAGTTACATCTATGTTTGTACCAAAGAAAAGAACGAGGCACTATCTCGTCAATAATAATCGCCTTCGAAAGCCGAGCTGGACCAAAGATACTTGTTACGAAAGATCCAAATATGCCACCACATAACATAACAAACTCCTTCCAGCAGCTTTTTGTGTTTAGAGTTGAAACGGATATTGACGAGCCACTCTAGCCACTCCTCATAAGAAGACACCTCCGTAAAGTTAATATCCCACCAAGACAAAATCTCCCAACGACTCTCGTTAACTTTGGTGCTGGTGCGCAATATACCCATTTTGCGCACCAAATATGACGTGTCCAATTATATTGGTTTATAAATTAATTATGGTGCTCCATGATGATCACTTTTCTTTTTTTTTTTAATTTAGTGCACAAAAAATGTTGTGTGCGCATCAAAATGGCCAAAATCTCAAATACACTCACAATACAACCTTTTACAAAAATATATTAGTAAATACGACCATTTATCCAAATTACACTACAATGTTACAGTACTATGCAAATGCTTTTCATTTCATAAACACATTTTTCACTCATACTTATGTCTCTACGTCTATATCTTTGAGCATAGAAGTCCATCTTCATTTCCTCAAAAATCAAATCAGAACCATTAAATCCACTCAAAATTCTTAAATGTCTGTTAAAAAAATTAAATCTTTTTAATACCCAGATCAGATTGTGAGCTCAAAATCAAAAGTTTGTAATACCTACTTCAAAATCGGAGCAAAAATTAAATCTTTTCAATATCCATATAAAAGTTTTAGTTAAAATCCAAATCATTTTTATAAAAATGCCAATAATTTATTATTATTATTATTATTATTATTATTATTTTGTTTTTTTTTTGTTTTTTTTTGAAATTTGAGGTTACAACCTGGCATTTTCCGTTACTTTGGTGTATTTTGTGACCATTTTGTCTTTCAATTTATTAACACTCCTATTATCTGGGAAAGGCAAAAAAGTCACAAAATACACTAAAGTGACGGAAAATGCAAGTTTGTTACTTTGAATAGTAAGAAAATTTATTCGATACATATAAAAAGACGAGGTAACAAGTGAGATACATTTATAGGCCATTATTTCCAATAAAAACCATTTGTTAGTATTTGATTGAATGAAGATGTTTGTCAGATGCGAAAATTGGTAAAATGAAAAAGATGAGAAATGTGTAAAATAACGGAAGGACCCATAAAGACTCAAAATATTACAAAACTACCACCGACGAATCTCCACCTTTGATTTGGTTTTTAACAGTTTAGATGGATTTTTATCCCTTTTAGCCACTTCCACACATTTTGAAACGCGAACTAACTAGGGCGTGCTGGGGTATGATTATCGGGTTACAGTACGGGTTTTGGGGCTTAACATCCACGTCCAGCCCCACCAGAATAATATATATATATATATATATATATATATATATATATATATATATATAGGCACACACACACACATATATATATATATATATCTACATTATATATAAGAGGAGGCATGTCACATATAATTCCACTTGGCATCTCATAATGCCACGTCATAAAGCAATGTCATCATTCAATACATGAGGTCATTTTTTTAAAAATAAAATTCAGTTTCAATGACATGTAATGCCACCTAATCATCCTTAAAAGCCATGTCATCACTTTTTAATCCACCTAAGCATTGATTAGAGTGGTAAAAATTCGGATTTTTTTGTTCAAAAATAACAGTGGAGAGGATTGAACCGGGTGGTTTGTAACAATAACACACTTGATAACCACTAGACAACACATTTTTTGGATTATATCTTGCAAGTCTAAATTTATAAACTTATTGAACCACCCGTAATTTTAGTGATTTAAATTAAAGCTTATCATCATATATTTTCCTTGAATATAGTTTCACAATATAGCTCAACAATCACGTACACTAAACGACTTTCTCTCTTTTTCTAAAAACCCTAATATGTTCATGTATCATATTCAATTTGATTTATGCTATTCATGAATACTTTTCATTTTGTAGAACTACCTATCCATGTTGTTGTTTTTGTTAAAGTGTCGTTCATCACAAGTGTCTTTGTATTTAACCATAAGTTTGGTTAAGACGTATAAGTATAACCTACATCATACAGGCTGATGACACAATAAGTATAACCTACGTCTTTAATCGCTTCTTTTTATTTTTTGGTTCATGAATTAGGGTTAATGAGAGATCAATCATGCTGATGATACTCCCGTTTATCTGTAATCATGTATGTTTGATTTCCAGTAAGTATTTTTTTAGATTATAAATGTGCCGACGTTTCTTCCTCCGAATTTGATCCTTCCGTGGTGGCAACAACATCTTGGTGAGTGTTTATATATAAGCCGCAAAGTAAATGCAAGTATAGATTAGCTTAACTTCGTTCCGTATTTTTTTGAAAGGTCATCTGTGATACATAGCAGGTTAAACAGTTCATTAATCATAGATCCAACAGTGCAAAGGTCTATTTTAATTATGTAATGTTTTGTTCGTATAGTTATAGACAATAATACAATCAGTATAGTTACGTAATTATCATAATCTGACCTCCCTGGTCATGTTTTAAATACTATTTGAACATTTTTTACGTCATTTGCTTTAAATTATATGTGATCAGCATTTCTTACAATTGTTTTGGTGCACGGGCTGTTTCTTATGAAAACAAAGCTGATGAATTGGATGGTTCAACACTAGAGGCATCTAAACGCAAATGGTGAATAGCTCTTCATAAGACTCAAAGCAGTTAGTTAAAGGGTTATTGATATTTGTCATGCCTGTCATTTATACATTCCATATAAACGTTCAATATACTACCTCTACCATGACTGAATAAGCTTTAATGATAGCCATGCTGCAATTGTTTATTAAAATTGCTTACTTGTTTATTGTTTTTAATGAATAAGTAGTTAGACCGTGTTTGGGGATTCGCCATATCTGTGTGTTTCTATGATTTTTGGGATAAGGAGCTTCAAAGCGGTTATTCGGAACAATTTTTTTTAAATGTACCAATAGTATTATGTTTTTAACAAGACTACCCATGTTTTTGATTTATGCGATTTGCTATTGATCCGGCTTATACACTTTAAAATTATATGTCCCTTCATGCCGGAATTTTTTTTTAGAAAATTCAAATTTTACATATATATAATTGATTCTAAATGTAAAAAATGCTCAAGATTTTTGACTTAAATCTACACAAGTTCCATACGTTATCTGGAGAGAGAACATAAATTATATATGCAAGCTCTTGGAGCCATTTGTGGTGCAGGTGTGGTTAAGGGGTTCATGGGTCATATATTCTAAGAAATGAAATCGTATATAGTGATGATGTGTAAGTATTATATTAGCCAGTTTTGATTTCTCCTAAATTTGTATATAATGCATCGTCTTAATTTATATATTTTATACATTTTGCAGGATTAAAAAGTAGTAGTAATATATTTCATCATCAAAGATCTGATAGTGCAGACAATTTGTGATTTCAGATATATCCTTCTTAAAGGTATGTTAATGTAATGAGAGTTTGAGGGTATATTTCTGCAGACACATTTATACCTTTATTCCATGTCATATTTTTGTTTTTTGGTAACCAAGGTTTCTGAACTTCTAGCTAGCCGACTAATCCACAACATGTTTTGTTTGCATTTATTGTGATTCGAGTTAATAGCTTATATGATAAGCGTAGCTTATTTGACAACTCTTAAATTCTTGCTGTGCTGATCTTAGGTCATCAAAAGTCTATGAGCTTGGACTTCTAAATCATAAATCGAAGCACGTACTTTTCCCTCCCGAAAAGAAAAAATTCAAATGCCTCTATGATTATTATCGTGATTCTGTATCTGAGGTATATACTTCAAGCTCTTCTTTATAATTCAGATGCCGCTATAGGGTGTTTGTTAATATGATTAATCATGTAAGTTATTTCTTTAAGGCATTATTAGTAGGCATGTTTCTATGCAAGCTTTATTTCAGTTCTTTGATAAATATAATGACTTGGTGCCGCTTTTTAGAAGAACTAAAGACATGTGTATCCCATTTAGAGACATTTGTATCACTGAAGTAGTGCCATAACTTATGATCAGGTTATAGAATAGTAGGCTGTAGAATAGTGGAAAACACCTAAACTATGTTAGGAATTAGAAAATTCCATAGTGAAGAGTCGGTCACCCCTAATATTATCTAGCATAAGTTAGCTCGTAGACATATCGTTATTTACGTTATTTAGTAGTTTATTAGTTAGTGTGTAGCGTAGAATAGTATAGTGCAACACCGTGGAGGAAGGACGGGTCTTTACCCACTGTATACCTGATCCACAGGCCGATAGGAGGTCGTGTATTGTGTAAGTATAAATACCCCTTCCATCCATGGAAGGGGTGGTGCTTCTTATTTTTAATCTAACCTTTCCTTTGTGTAAACCTCTAGCAAGAACACCCTCTCTCTTTACTTTCTCTCTCTACAATGTTTAACATGTATTTTGATCATCCAAGACCACCCGAATCATCAACACAATAAATATATCGATCCTACAATTGGTATCAGAGCCAGGTTGTTGTGTTGTATTGATTTGTGTGGTTTAGTATCATGGTTATGTTGGTTTTTGGTTATTGTTAAACCGCTTTTACATAATGTTTGTGGTCGGAATAATGTTTTTGCTTACTTCTTGTGAATACGCTTTTATGTTATAACTGATTATTATGTTGTGTCAAGTTGTGTCAAAAGTCTCGCTATTCAAAAGGTCCCGATATTCTAAAATCACGCTTTTATGTCAAGTTGTATGTCTAAACTGACTTTTATGACATTCATTCATGTCTTTTTGTACTATTAACTTGTGGTCAAACAATCATATTCATGGTCAAACTTGTCAAAAAGATGAGTTTTTCTGGGTAAGTATGAACATAGTCGGATATATGGTCGGATTTGGCGGAAAACTCATCGGAAAAGTCAAATGTCTTAATGCATGCTTCCTAGCGACTTGACACAAAATAACCTAGCGACTTGTTATTTAACTTGTCGTAGTGACTTGTTACTCAACAAGTTAGCAACTTAGTGTCTGAATCTGAAATGGCGACTTATGTCAAGAAATGGACCTAGCGACTTGCTATTCGATTTTGGTAGCGACTTGATATTTATCAAGTAGCGAGTTGTTGTGAAAACTTTGGTTAGCGACTTGCTTTGAAAGAAAAAAAAAGGTAGCGACTTGACTCTTTAAACGGTAGCGACTTATATTTATAAGTTGTGTGTTGTGCTTTGAAAGAAAGGGTTAGCGAATTGTGACATAAAGGATAAGTTAGCGACTTGACTCATTTGGCTAGCGACTTGCAACAGAAAGGATGAAGAAAAAACTACCACTAGACCACACGACCACCGACATCAACAACATAAACCATAACATCAAGATTCAAGACTCTATATTAAACCATTACAAGACTCATCACAAATCGTCCTTTTTGGAACTCAAAACCGTTGGTAACATAAGATCTCATTTCTCATCAAGGGTTTGAAATATTTCTCAAGACCTTTATTAGATCCAAACAACCCTTATAATGATTTCATCATCGATCTTGACTCACTCATATTCGAAATCAGAAAAACATAAAGATCTCAATATATTTCGTGTCCCAAACTAATACATCAGACCATAATGGGTCGATAAACACTGTACTTTCATCACGAGATCCATATAAAATTCATTTCAAGAAGTAGCAAAGATCTCGGTGTTATTTAAACTCTCACATACATCTCTGTATCATATCATTTAGGTGTTTAAACAAATCGTCATTGATCTTTTGTTCAAAGCATATACTTCGACGTAATATTAGACTCACAAAGAAAGATCAAAACTTTATCAGTTTAATCTTTTCTTTTCGGTCTGATTTTTATTTGAAGCTTTAAAATCATGTGCTCTTCGAATTTACAAGAATAGAGGAATAATATGTACGTTATTCTCTTATTCTTTAAATCGGTCAAAAAAAATGGAGACACGAACATAAAGGTTAAACCTACCTTTTCTTGGTATGAGTTTGTGGTTGTCTCTAAGCCGTTACCATCCCCTGTGGCGTTGATATTGAGACCTTCGAGCCATCCTCGTGGCTAGGTCATGATTGATATCACAATCAATGGCGTGGATGAAGGAGTTTGGATTTATAATTGGGTTCGTTTTGCTTGTGATGGAGGCAGATGTTTTATTTTTAGGGTTTGGAGATGATTTGATGAGAGTGTTATGTATGTGTAAAATTAGGGTAACATCAGCGATAAGTGTCGTTATATACCTAAAGTGTAGGGTTTGGTGATTTGGATATCAAGTGCATGGGCGTGTGTATTGTTTTTGGGAAGTTGGGCTGTGTCTCGCTATTTCACATTCTCTTGATAATAAGTGGGCCGAAGATGTTAGTGGACTGTGTTGGGCCATTGCTTTTCTCATCTCACATGGTATTGAACGGAATGGACATTAACTTGTGATATTACTTGAACCAATTGGGACTTATGTTCCTAAGACTAACTGGGGAAACCATATATCTATCATTTATAGTAGTCTTGAAAAAGATTGTCAAAATTACAAAATTAAGTTGGTGTCTTGGACTTAAACGCTAACATGGAAATGTTCACGCTAACATGAAAATGTTAAGTTACATCAACTTGCTATCCGAATGTATTTTGTGGATGGATAAGGTGGAACCGGACTCTTGATTGAATGTGGTTAACGATTTTTTTTTAACCTTGTGATGAATGGTACTAATTTTGGTACGGATTTAATTTCTGTGTATCGAACATGGGCATTGAATGATTAAAAGATGGGCTTCTCATGGTTGAGATATGATTTATGAGTTTTTATGAGATTTGAATTTTTGTGATAATTGGACTAACTGAGGTTTATTGAAGAGGTTTGATGATAATTTGATTTAATGATGAGAGTTGTTGGGTACTTTGGTCTATACATTTTCACAGAGGTTATTGTGTCACGGCTTGAATCGATATTGGAACTAGGGTGACTACGGAGTTGTTTGTGCGATATTTCTTATTTGGATATGAAGTGAAGTTTTTATAGGCGCGTTTACTTATTTCGTCTTCTTTCTACGCCTTTCCACGAAGATGACTTGTTTGGGCATTTATAGAGGGTGATAAAGACTTGGCTATTTAGTTACGGTTGTGATTCTTTCTCGCTTAACCCTCAACGTAACTATCACTTTGTCTCACGCTTGATTGAGGATCGTCAAGAGGTTTTGTACATTGGGTACACCGTTTCTTCTTCACAAGGATTAGTACAAGTTTAAGTAACAAAGCTGGGGAAGTTCACTTCATGATCAAGTTTGACATATCGGGTTTACTTCACCATGTGGTCCGCAAAACACAACGGTAAATGATATTGTATGTGATGTGTTTACCAAAGTGTTTAATGGTTGATGTTATTGTTGATGATGTTGGATAATGGACGGTTGATGAACGTGCATGTTCCCTAAAGCAGATATTCATGAAACCAAAGTTGTAATAACACATTCAAGCTGACATTGTTTACGGTTTTGTCTTGATTTTGTAAAATCCCGTTAAAGAATCTATTTCTCGGTTTAAATCATAGACTTGTAAAATCCTTGACAATAGAAACATCCCGTAATAGTAAAGTGCATTTTCGGATCTATCTTACGGTTTATTCTTGGTTTTGTAAAATCCCACGAAAGAAACTATTTTTCGGTTTAAACCATAGAGTTGTAAAATCCCGTATTGATGGAACCATCCTCGAGAAAAGGAAAGTGTATTTCGGGATCTTTTCGATCTTTGGTGCTACGGTTTACGCCGAAGAAGGGATAAAAGGTGTACTTCATGAATTGGATGTGTGTTTGGATATTCGTCATGGCAGTTTGGCTATTACAAGGTTTTACGGGGTTATGTGTTTTTAACCATGGTCAGGATGAAAACCATTATCATAGTTCACTTATATCGTAAATGGAGGCTAGATTTGAGCTTTTAACCAGAAGATGTGACAACGGGTTAATTGATATTTATTTGAGGTTGAAGTGAAATATCACTGAAAGTGTACTTAGTATCTCGAATGTATCGGGATGGTTGGATGAAGATTCTTCATGATCCTTGTTCGAGCTTATTATCATAAACGAAGACTTGGAAATCTAGTTATTGTTGGGTGTCTTTTACCTTTTCTTTTACCACTTGGGGGAATTGGGCTCATACCACCACAAAATAACTATCACTTTAAGGAGTTACGTTGTAGTGCTCAGTGTCACATTCAATTGTGGATTTTCAAGAGGTAATGTACGTCTTATACTTGATGGTTGGTTGGTTGAAGAGTATAGAGTACTTAAGAGATTCAATGGAGCATGAATTCTTGGCACCGCTCTTTGTTACATATGTGCAAGTTTAAGTCACGAGTTCGGGTTAGTTTACTTGAGTGTCAAATTCATCATATTGGGTTTTCTCCATCACCGTCACTACAAAGAGCCTCTTGAATGATAATGGTGATTGATTACATGTTTTGCCAAGAGATTGAAAGAGAGATAATGGCGATATGAACAACAGTTCATGCCTCGTACTCTAAAGAAAAGAAAATGCGTTTCATGCGCATTATCTTTGAAAGAAGAGAAATCTTCTTATGACGTATGAACACAACAGTTCATGCCTCGTACTCTAAAGGAAAGAAAAGTATACGCTTCAGGTCGCATTATCTTTGAAAGAAGAGAAATCTTCTTATGACGTATGAACACAACAGTTCATGCCTCGTACTCTAAAAGAAAAGAAAAGTGCGTCTCGGCGCTTTATCTTCTCGAAGAAGAAATCTTCTCAATTATGACCATTCTCATCAACATGCTTCATGCTTTTCCATGCGCTTGGGCATCAAGTGAACCGGGCTACCACCGATTGTTTTCTCATTCCACTTGCTCGATTATAATGAAGATGGCGACATCATGTGCTTATTTTAAGGAGAGAAGTGTTAATAGAACATTCGGATGATTTTCACTTATTTAGTCAAGAATGGCATCTCCGTATGCAATTCTTGAGGGGGAGAAGAAGTGTGAATTTTTGCATTGTTGATTGATATTTGAGAATATAAAATGGTCATACGGCTCTAAACTCATGTAAGAACCGAGCTTCTTCTTATCGGGTCATCTTCACATGGAGTTTTTCTCTTCTAAGAGCCGTTGGTTGACATCTTCACTCGGATTGATGAGTTTATCGACAAAGTGCTTCCGGTTAATGTTTCACGTATACATCAACATGATGATTCCGAACAATCTCTCCGTTCTTGTTTGATGTGATTGGTAGTTTGGTGTTACCATCTTGTGTGTTCGTTGCGGCACGATTGCGATTTCCTTGATGAACATCTTTTTGTTCTTGTTTGATTGGGAGGATTTTAGTTAAGGGGATTTGCAAGATGTAAGTTAATTGGGATGCTTTTGGTGGGATGCTTTTTTGGTGTGAGTTGAAGATGTTAACTATCTATTCCCCAACTGCACAATCTTAAAGAAGGTCGAGTCTGATTACGTTTCTACATTTTCGCTACATGTTAGAAGACTAAAGACGAGTTGCATTTAACGATCTAAAGACTTCTTCTTACTCTGGGCATTTATCAAGCAGTTGTCGGTTTAGGGAGAGCACTAATGGGAGAGTGTTATAAGTCGATTCAATCTCTAATTAGACTTGCTCATATTCTTTAGCAGATGACTCCTCGAGGCGTTGATATTGACTATTGTAATATTGCAGTTGCACTATTGAATAATAATTCGCTCTTTGGTATTCATTTGCCAAATCTTCACGGATTATTGTTCATGAAAAATGATCCGCGCCTTCTGGTATTCCTTTACCAAATCTTCACGGATTATTGTGCACTCAGTAAATCAACCACATGAACATTAAGGAAAATGACTTCCTCATCCGCTTAAAAAAATTATTGGTGAATCTTCGAATCGTCTCTATATGTATATCTTTAGGAAGATGGAATTGAGGTTGAGGAATCATTTGTTCCGGTTCATTAAGTGGGTCAATGTACATCGGTTGTACATTTATTCACGTGTTGGACATTTGACACAAGTTGATTACTTCCGAGTTAATCATTTATCACTTATTTGAGATTGAAGTTGACTTTCACAAAGGCGTGTTCTTTTTGATAACTTGCTCGGGCTTAAAATTTTGAGTTGAAGACTTGGTTTATCTAGTTACCGCGGTCGGTGGATGGTTGAAGACCTGGTTAACTATCACTATTAGGAGTTACTTTGTTTTACTCCGTGTCACACGCATATGACGGTGTGGATAATCGCAAGAGGTGTTAATGTCTCATACTTTGTTTGGGTAGTGAGTACTTAGGGATTTGCTTGAAGCATAAATTCTCTACACCGTTCTTCCATCATTAGGTGCAAGCTTAAGATACAAATGTGGGGAAGTTGACTTTAGTTTCAAGTATGGTATATCGGGTTTTCTTCTTCAGTGGTCACTTCAAATTTTCTACATAGGGTTGATAAAATAGTCGAGAGAGTCTTCACAAGTTGATTCTCACAAGAGTTCAAGTGTTCTTCTCAACAAAATATTTCTAGTATACGGACTTACAAAGAGTTGATTCGAAGTGTCAAAAACCGGCAAAGGCGTAAGGAGACAAGCACCTAAACGCGAGTAAACTTGATGAACTTAATACTTCTAAGTAATTGAAGATACCCCGGGAAGACAAATGTTATTACCGCAGAGAAACTCAAGGTTTGATCTCATGACGAGTAAACTTGATGAACTTAATTCTTCTAAGTGATTGAAGATATCCCGGAAAACAAATGTCATGACCGCAGAGAAACTCAAGGTTTTACTCATCAAGGCGTTTAGTATTAGTATTTCAACTACGTGGGGGAAGTGATGTTAGAGAAAGTTTCAGAAGATAAAAGAGGTACACTAGTGTGTGGTGATTTCGATGGTATCGCAATGATCTGGGGAGATAGAGTGTGTACATTGGGGATGCTCGGCTATTTCACTAGAGTGCTTAATCGATGATTCGAGATATAATCACTTATTTCGGAGTTGACATCCGCAGAGATTGTCATCCGCAGAGATAATCGGTGACTTGGCCTGCTTCTTCAATGTTATCGGTTATTCCTTCCTTGGGTATTGGTATACTTCGGATACTTGAGCTTCATACACGATCATCAGGGAAGAAAATGTGAACATGGGGAGGTGTTTTCATTCCCTCATGATGTGTATTCGGGAGAGCTCTTGGGTATTGGTGTACTTCGGTTCTTGAGCTTCATACACGATCATCCGGAAGAAAAATGTGAACATGGGAAGGTGTTTTCATTCCCCTCATGATGTATGTTCAGGAGAGTTCTTGAGCATTATACAAAGAAACTGGCCTTCAATTCAACTACTTGGGGAATTGTTCTCTTGACACCTTTTGGAATGGATCGCTTCGACTTGATGGAAAGGAAATTTGAGAAGATTATTTAAATGTGGGATGATACGTTGTTGTTGTTCTATTGGATGATATAGCCTCGAGCGAAGAATCACGGTGATTATTCTTAAAAGGAGCAGTTGGGTTTATGATAATGGTGTGCTTCTTGTGCTGGCTAAAGCAAGCTTGAAATAGAGCTTCGAATCTGCTCAACATAAGGATTTTCGGTTTGGGGAAGTGCCAAAGTCTCACTTTCAAATGGTTCAATTTCTTTCTTCGATTCAAGAGCCCTAGAAGCTTTGGTGGTGAATGTTTAAGAGTTGATGACTTCTATCTTCTGACGTCTTTTCGATATCCTTATCTCGGTACTCGTATCATCATCTTCTTTAACTATATCATCTATTCTATCTTTGTATATATTTTTTAAAATCAAAATACAAAAATATAAAACCAACAAAAAAAATAGAAAATATATAAAATCAACAAAAGCCCATAAAAATTAGAAAATTTCAAAAATACCAAAAATACCAAAAATATGTTTTTCTATGACATGTCTTCTGGTATCGATAACATCTACGATCTTAGAAATGTCATTCAATAATGGCACGGGACCATAGATGAAGTTCGAGCAGGAGGTGTAAATATTCTTTTCCAAACATGTCTTCAAAAAATGGCTTCTGATTATTTCAGATGTAACCACGGCTTCAAACTATGGCTTACAGTTATTTCAGATGTAACCCGTTTAACTAAGGTTTGCTATTATTTAGAAGCAACCCGCTCTTAAAGAAAGGAAAGTGCTACGCTTAAACCTATTTTCAAAATATTTCGAAACTAAACAAGGAAAGTATGTGAAGGATCTGTTGTTCCTACACAAATGTTTTTCCGTCTAAAATTCTTGAAAAAATATTTGGTGTTTTCAAAATGGTGGTAAATGAGTTGCTTTAAAAACAATCGATTTGAGTTTTTAAATTTGCAAACTCAATCAATGACTTCAACGCTTTTAAAATTTTCAGAAAAATGAGTCATTGATTGAGGGGGATAATGTTTTCAAATCTATATCATCTAACGGGCTTTCTTAATTATCCTACGTGCTTAATTAAAATTGATATTTGCCTATGTCGAAGGACTAGGAATTTAGGATATGATTGTTAAGATTAGATGATTATAGTTTGATGAAACACATCATTTCCCATGCCTTATATGAACTGATTGATATGTTGGATTGACTGTTATTAGTCGATTGTGTTTGGGTGATGTCGACCACCATATATCTGTATGTGTGTTCACTAACGTATGCAGGTATATTGGATATAAGAATGTTCCCAATCCGGATCCCACAATTGAAGATGATTGGATGCCAAAAGGAAAGGGTAACTATATCTTGGGTTGACAAATGAAGAAACGGAGCTTAATTGGACTTCTATGGAGAGTTGGCATAAATGCAACGTAAGAGGTCTCACTGCATCGGCAGATGGTTTTCTTCTAAAGTGATTGAAGAAACGAGCTTAATTTGACCTTAGATGGCATTCAAATGCAACGTAGAAGAAGTCTCACCGCATCTGCAGACGGTTTTCTTCCAAGCCCTACAGCAACAACAGAAGCTTCTCAACCACCTAATGTATCTTTGTGGGATACCATCGTGATGATACCATTTTTCTAAAACTTTGAAAAATATTGTTTTTGAAAATGGAAAACTATTGTTTTGAAAATAAATCGAATCAAAATTTTGAAAATCACGGACTTCATTTTATCAAAATTTAAGTCACTCAATTATCGACTTCGGTCATCGATTGAGGGGAGAGTGATTTAATTTAAAATATTTTCAAACAATATATCTTCAAAAGAGTCCGTTTGTACGAAATTATGTGGTGATCTAAAGATTTAATGTTATGTCATGGTATGATTTTTCTTTTGAGTCAAGGTCTTTCAAAATGAATTTTTTTCTGTTCTTGTTTGATTGTGAAATTGTTTTGTTTTACTCAAAAGATCTCTTAAAAACAATCATACCTGACGCTAACAATCTTTAATGTCTAAATCTGTTCCTTATCTGTCACTTTTCAAAATTAAATCAAGCCACGTCTTTCCCCAAAATCTTTTAAATGATTTAAATCAATTGGGATCACAAATCTCAAAAAGTTTGAAATTTTGATCGGGGTAGAGATCGTGTGTTAAATCTCTTATCTGTTTAAATGGAATTGGTTTTAGTCCTTTAAAGGCACTCCTGCCTCCATGTGTCAAAAGATTTCATACACAATGCACATGTTGAGGAGGAGGATTTATCCAAAAACATGATGAGTATTTAAACCAGGCCACATATTCTCCCATGTTTTCTAAACCATATTAAATCACTTGGGATCCAAAATCTCAAAGGGTTTGATATTTTTGATCGGGGAGAATTTGTGATTTAATAA
This sequence comes from Chrysanthemum makinoi, assembly GCA_910596185.1. Taxonomy (NCBI): domain Eukaryota; kingdom Viridiplantae; phylum Streptophyta; class Magnoliopsida; order Asterales; family Asteraceae; genus Chrysanthemum; species Chrysanthemum makinoi. The sequence continues at coordinate 136,524,379 of OU343218.1, forward strand.
TGAAATTTGATAAAAGGTGATCATTTTGGATTTAATTGTGCAGCTCTCCTCATATGTGCTAAACGCTTTGAATCTCGGCACATATTAAGGGGAGCAAATAAACTATCGAGGTACGAAAGTTTTTTAAAGTGATTTATAAAGTACCTTGATTAAGTTTTCAAATGGTTTCTTAATGGCTCTTGTGATTGTGGATGTGCTTCAAAAGAACTCTTGCCTCTATGTGTTAAAATGATTTCAAAAATCCTATGCACATATTGATGGGGAGAATTTTACCAAGAAAATCAAATGGATTTTAGTATGAAAATTGTGATCAAAGAAAATATTTCAAAGTCCTCTTGCCTTCATGTGATAAACAAATTCTAAATCATATGCACATGTTGAGGGGGAGGTTTTCTAAATGATCAAAACTATTAAGGTACAAAATGCTTTGATCTCGTATCACAAGTACCTTGATTGGTTTTCCAAATGATTTTTCAATTGGTTTCATGAAGGAAAGAACAATACCAAAAGACCGACCAATTTACTTTATGCATGGTGTTATAAGGATGGTTAGGTTAGGTATTCGTTCCCACGATCCGCCAGAATCGGAGGGATCTACCCAGGGGACAATCCACTAGATAGTGTAGAGTCCTTAGTTATATTGAAAAAAGGAGAAAAATGAGAATATGGGAAGAGTCTGGGGTGAGATAGAGCTAGTCTTTGGAATAAACCCAACAAGGTTCTAGTTATGAAGTCTCGGTGAAGCGAAGGGATTGAAGAATGAAAAAGAAATGAATATGAAAAGGGTGAAAAGAAATAGCCCTCCAATAATTCAACCTTAGGGCAGAAGGTTCAATACATATGCTACTGGTGGTTACCAAGGTAACACTGGTATTAAAGACAAGACGTCATGGACCCAAAGTGGCCTTGCACTAAACTTCCCAAGCTACTCAAGTTCCTCTTAAAAGGGTTTGTTTCATTCTCACGGGGAACCGACATTATCTATCGACTTTCTCTTAGAGATTGTTGATATTGAAGAAGGAGACCCTCTCCCTAGTCTCCGGCATAGGAAACCAAATGTGCACTAATTGAGTCTAGAGCCAAGAGATCATCCACTATATCTCATTAGGACACAAAATTCTTGAAGACTTGCTGTTTCACACAATGTGGAAAGTAAGTATATATTAAGAGTCCTACGCATTTTCCTTGTGGTATTGCCGAACATCAAGTGATATGTAAAAATATTCACAATGAAGATGGAAATCCTTCTAGAGCCAACATCAAACAAGCTCTTGGTGGGTGACATGTGAGATCTTTCTAAAGATCAAGCTTGTGACAACTGGATTGAAACAATAGGGCGATTCACTCTTGAATCAACCTTGGTCCAAGAATGGAATTGACGAATGCTTTTGGAAAAACCGTTCGATGTGCAAACCTTCTTTCTCTAGCACGTCGAATGTGTACTTATGTTTTCAAACACAAAAAGTATCTCTGATTGAAAAATGCTTTTGGAAAAACCGTTCGATGTGCAAACCTTTTTTTCTCTAGCACGTCGAATGTGTACTCTTTTAAATACAAAAAGTATTTTTGATTGAAAATTGATCTTTCTCATAAAACCTTCGTAGTATTGCAAAACTCTTTCTTCTAAGCAATACGCGATTGTTTTTCAAATCATTTTTCATTAATAAGTGAATCTCAATTCATCGGTTCACTCACTCGTGTTGTCTTCTTTGAGACGTTCCGGTTTGAGAACAGCTAGAACATTTGCGAAACCACAGTCAAGGAGATTCTTGAATCCTACGATCACATGCAGACTTGTACTTGATCAACGAGAACGTGGGCGTGTACTCAATTCAACGAAAGTGATCAAAGACACTTTCGTGTGTTTTATTGCTAACTGTTGCTTGCAGGTATATTTGGACGGTTGCATCGATCGAGAATTGAGGAGTCATTCCAAAGCCGCATGCTCACAGCATCCACACTTAATTTGAAGAAATCATGACTGGTGCATATCTACATAACTTGGCTCAGATATTTCTATACTATGTTCGTGTTGCATTGCTGCAAATATCTTGAACCGAAGGCTTCCGCTACTCTGATGGTAAGATGTCATGATTCAAAAGTGTGAGCATGTCGGTCCGAAAGTCACAACTTCACATGATGGCAACATAATAAAGGGTGATCAGAGATTTCTTGTGGTCGATGATCTCAATGAAAGTTCGAAGATCATCAAAGATGTGGATCAGTTAAAGGCCTCCACTTAAAGTACAAAGTTATCGGACCTTAAAGAATCGCTTCTAAAGCACAAAGATTGCAGAAATGAAGAATTCAAGTCTGAGCTCAAGAACAAAGTCAAGAATAGAATGCTAGGATTCAAAATGTAAAACATGGGGTGACCTCCCTTAGGGGAGATTGTTAGGAATTAGAAAATTCCATAGTGAAGAGTCGGTCACCCCTAATATTATCTAGCATAAGTTAGCTCGTAGACATATCGTTATTTACGTTATTTAGTAGTTTATTAGTTAGTGTGTAGCGTACAATAGTATAGTGCAACACCGTGGAGGAAGGACGGGTCTTTACCCATTGTATACCTGATCCACAGGCCGATAGGAGGTCGTGTATTGTGTAAGTATAAATACCCCTTCCATCCATGGAAGGGCTGGTGCTTCTTATTTTTAATCTAACCTTTCCTTTGTATAAACCTCTAGCAAGAACACCCTCTCTCTCTACTTTCTCTCTCTACAATGTTTAACATGTATTTTGATCATCCAAGACCACCCGAATCATCAACACAATAAATATATCGATCCTACAAACTATAATATTACCGTTTCAGGTACGTGTGGTGCAATTGTTTATGAGAGCCGCCCCAAAAGTAAAAATGACTTTCACATAATTATAAACTCTAAGGATACAAGGCCTCAAAAGATCAGTAAGTTACATCCCTTATATATGTTATAGTTTCTGTTTCTGTTTTTGTTCGGTGAGCACGGGTGGTCGCCTGGCCTAAAATTAGCAAGTAACTAAGGAGAGATAATGGGCAACTTACCATGGATATGTTCTATAGTTTTTAGTTTCAATAGTTATGATAGTTTTGAATGTAGACACATTGTTATAGTGTTATGAGGGTTAACAATACTTCCAGGTCTTTATTAGAATTATAAGCAACAAAATTATGATGGTCTCCGTATTAATTTTTTAACTTTGAGTAGATTAATGTTGTTGTTATCTTCTTAAGGATCTAACAAAAATATAACTAATCAATGTTACATGTTAATTCTATCCCGATAAGTAACAAAGAGGATTAATTAATTCTAACTTGCATTATTCTAAAATTTGAAGTAGTTTTTTATTGTTTAAACCAAACCAAACAACAATCCATATTAAGATATTGGGGTTTTTGGATCTTTCGCAGTCGAACAAATATCAAGAAATCAGATATGTTGAAGGATGGGTTTAAAGAAAATTTCAGGGATCAACATGAATATGCATATTCAATATAATAGTATATGTTCCTAAAGCTCTTGAAAGATGACATGCTTTTGGTATAAAGGTATCCTGCGTGTGTATATGTCGCTCCATTTATATATAATCAGATCTATCGGGTTAAATATAAATTTCTTGGCTTAAATCACAACTGGGCAAACGGGTTAAAATTTGAAAGGGTTAAATGGGTTAAAATATGTTACTGTAATTAATTAGCACCACGCCTAATTGTCACTAACGATATGATACTTTGTTTCTCACAGTGCAAGATCAAGTGGTTCTTTTATGGTTTTGATGGAGTGAAAGAGCAACGCAAAAATTATTGTAAAGACTGCAATGGAGATCAGAAGAGGCGAAAGGGCATATTGTTATACGAATTTTTTTCCAGGTAGTTTAGGAAGTAACTGAATACCAACAACTTATATTTCACTGATTTTTTGTACTTTTAAGGCTTATATTGACATTTTATGCTAAAATTATTCATTATTAAAAAGCGTATTTTTTTCCTAGCTTTCATATAATTTTTTTTTATCATTCTTAGTTACAAAATACGCCAATCTATAAATATAACTTTTATATTGTATTTCCAGATATTTGAGTCATTAGTGAAAGAGTCTGGTTGTATTGAGACAGGTAACATTGGACATCAACAAGTTACATGTTAGTTATAACTTTTTGTTATTGTTAATACAAATAAACCGTAAAAACGTTTATTAATATTTTGCGATCTCTTTGTGTTTTGTTGATAACAAATATAATGTTATCTTAAGTATAATTATAAGGATACATGTTAGTTTTGTAAAGCATTTACATATAGCTATTTAAATACAAAAATGTAGTAATTAAGCATTTGTTGTAATAGTTTATTAGGATGGGCAAAAACCACAACCCATGGACCATAACCCATGGATCATAACTCATACCCAAGTTGGCTAGATACAATGTATACTTAGATACATTGAATCTAAAAAAAACCCATGGACCAACCCATAACCCATGACCCATAACCAAGAAAACCCATGGGCAAGAGGCGTCCCACGATCCCTAGGATTACACTAGACGGATCCCAAGTGGGAGGGATCCGTGGGATCCGGGGAACAGTGGAAGATTTTGCCTAAGGCTGGCAATTTTGTCACGAACCTCAAGCATCTAACACGACACGACCTGACTTAGTCTACTGGGTTCGTGTTTACTGTAACAAGTTCGTGTTTGACCTTTCAAAGGTTTTCGGTCTTAATGTGTCTGACTTTAATTCTGTTAGGACTGTTAAAATTAAAATATATATATAAGCCTTGAAATTACAACAAACCCTACTCATTTATCCACTCACTTAAAAATCCGCCTCCCTTCCTCTCAATCTCATCTCTCGACTCTCATGTGCGTAAGGAATCGAAGACCCACACCGGTAAAATTAGCTTCTATACATAATTACATATATCGATTTCGTTCAACAATCAACTGATTCGACCCCGATTCATTCAATACCGACTGATTCGACCCCGATTCTTTAATAACTTCATCTTTAATTACATTATATCGACTGATTCGTTAATAACTTCATCTTTAATTACATTATATCGATTGTTTGATTTCTTAATTAAAATGCTACTCTTGTTGGTTATTTGTTGTAATGACTGCTTCTGGAACCGTATGAACATCATTTTTATAGTGTAGATTTTGTGACGTTGGATGGGTGGGGCTTGGGTTTTTTTACTGGTCTGGTGTTATAAGGGAGTGCGTAAGGTTGATTGTATATTATGCTGAATTTGGATTTGCAAGGCAATGTTTTACTCTTTGGCATTTGTATAAGCTTTCTAACTTTGTGCATTTTTTCGATGTTGTAGATGGATTCTGAATGTGTCGAAATTGACCCACAAAATAATGAGTTTACACAACCTGATGAGGTCGAGTCCGTGGAAAAGGAAGTAGGAGCCAAGAGAAAACATAAGGATCGATCTATTTGTTGGAATTTCTTTGACAAAGATGAGAAAGGCGATAAAAGGCGGCAACAAAGTGCCATGTAAGTGCAAAAAGTGTGGTAATATTTTCTTGTATGATAGTATTCAAGGAACGGGTAATCTTAAGCGACACATGGAGAAATGTTTTGGTAAAAATTATCATGATGTTGGTCAAATGCTATTTAATAGTGACATGGCATTACGGTCATCTAGATTTGATCAAAATATCTTTCGCGATTTGCTTGTAGTGCTCTTGTTAGGCATGAATGCCTTTGTCATTTGTTGATTATAAGGGTATTAGGGATGTATTTACATACTTGCAACCTGAAGCAAATGTGATTACTAGGAATACTGTAAAAGCTGAATTGCAATTGTATTTGGAGGAGCCAAGAATGCAAAGGACATTGGAACTAGATGTGTTGGCTTTCTGGAAATCCAATGAGTTTAGATATCCCATACTTGCTAGGATGGCTCGAGACTTTTTGACAATTCCAATATCTACTGTTGCATCGGAGTCTACATTTAGTGCTAGCGAAAGAGTATTAGATCAACATCGAAGTTCACTTAGTAAAGAAACTCTTGAGGCCCTTATTTGCACAAAATATTGGTTGTTTGCAGGTTCAAATGAAGTCCCTCTTGAAGAGCTCGCTGAAGATATAATGTCGATGTCGCTGATGGTGGTCTGAATCAAGGTGCTTCAAACTCAGTCAATAATCCCGATTCCCGACACACTTAAAGATTTGTGAACTTTTGTAATGTTAAGGTTTATTATCATTATGTATTATTTAAGACTTAAGATTTGTGAAATTGTGATGTGAAAATGTTCTGAAATTGTATGTTTCGTGGGTCTCATCTGATAGAGTGATAGTTCTTTCTATGCATGTTAAGTGTTAACAAGTCTTTAACAGTTAACTTGTTTATTTTCGTGTCGTGTTCGGTGTTTGAGAAAAATGACACGATAAGCTAAAGTCGGTGTTAGGTGTTTGACCTTAACAGGTTCGTGTCTTAACAGGTTCGTGTGACCTGTTATGCCAGCTCTAATTTTGCCTATAAATAGAGAGCCAATTCTTCATTCTAACTCACCCCTCTTCTTTCTAAATCTCTCAAACACTCTCATTCTCTTCTAACATATAGATCACTTGATCTAGAGAGTTGTTTTTCTTTCTTTCTATTGTGATTATCATATAGGTCCTTCTCTAAGGCGAGATCACGAGCATTCTACAAGTCATCCAAGCAAGGGGGACTGATTTGTCACTCATAGATTTCGTAGGGAAGATATTGTATTTGATATTTCACATATTTGTTGCGTAATAGTCGTGTTGGTTTGGTCCACCGTGTTACGGACTCGGTATCTAGCTTTGTACCGGAAAAAGGTGTAAGCAACGTTGTGAAGGCTTCTCCGCCAAGTGAAGGAGTTTGTTAACATAGTGCTTGAACTTTCGAGTAGGTGACTCGGGGAGTGGAGTAGGGCAAGGAAGGTGTCCTTGTAGCCAAACCACTATACATCGGTTGTGTCTTTTCTATCCTTTTGCTTTACTTTATTTACTTGCTTTATCATTATATATATTTTCTCTTCATCCATAAGATCTCACATATTAACGAATCTAAAGTTTTTGAAACTAACTTAAAATCGGCAAAACTATTCAACCCCTCCCCCCTTCTAGTTTTCCACAATTGGCATCAAGAGCTAAGTTTATAAAAGTTTTAAAGTAAAATTGTATTTTAAAAACTATTCGATCACTATGGGTTCTGAAAATTTTAAGGAAGGGCAATCTATGCAACGACCACCACTACTTGAAACTAATGGTTTTATATATTGGAAAAATAGATTCAAAACATATGTGAAATCTAAAGATATTGATCTTTGGTACATTATTGTTGAAGGCGATTTTGAGGCTACCTCAAAAGATGATAAAGGGAATGTAGTTAACATACCCCATGATAAACTAAATGATGAATTGAAGAAAAAGCTTTCTAAAAATAGTGAAGCAAAAATGGTTTTATATAATGCTTTATCGAAAAAGGAATTCGAAAGAATTTCCATGCTTAAAACCTCTAAAGAAATTTGGAATTCTTTAGTTGTAATTCATCAAGGCAACCAACAAGTTAAAAATAATAAAATTGATTTGTTTGTTCAACAATATGAACAATTTTCAATATCGGATGAGGAAACTATAGATCATTCATTTGCTAACTTTAATACTATTATTACATCTTTACAAGCACTTGATGAATCATTTTCTAGCCGTAACCATGTTAGGAGATATCTAAGGGCACTTCCATCGAAGTGGAGATCCAAGGTGACGGCGATCGAAGAGTCAAAAGATTTGACAATCCTCACCCTTGATGAACTCATAGGCAACTTAAAAGTCTACGAGCTTGTTCTTGCTAAAGACTCCGAAGCCTCAAAGGTGAAAGAGAAACACAAATCTCTTGCCCTTAAAGCCAAAAAGGCTTCAAGCGATGAAGAGAACTCATCTTCGAATAGTGATGAAGAGGAGTACGCTATGGCGGTAAGGGACTTTAAAAAGTTCTTTAGAAGAAAGGGAAGATACGTCAAACAACCGTATGACGATAAGAAAGGCATTCAGAAAAGCAAAGAGGATGAGAAGCCAAAAGATGATCGTACTTGCTTTAAATGTGGGGACCCAAACCACTTTATTAGTAAGTGTCCCAAACGGGATGATCAAAAGGTGTTCGTGAGCGGAACATGGGGAATGAGCGGCGAGGAGGAAGAAATTTGTCTCATGGCAAATTACGAGGTATGTCACGAATACTATAGTAGCTCATCACTTGATGACGACTCATTGCATAATGAATATGACAAACTATGCAATATTAGCTTAAAACTAATTAACAAAAACAAGCTTTTAAAGAGTCAAAACCAACGCTTAGATACGTAAGTCATAGCATTAAAAGCAAAACTAAAACGTTTACAAAAGGGTAAAATAGCAAGTGGTGAATGTGAACTTTTCGTTCAACTTCAAACACTAGTTGATCATCTAGATTCTAAAATTGCTAGAATGAGTACGAATACTTTAGATATATATTGATAGTGTTAAAACCGGTAACAACCAAAAAGGTTTAGGTATTCAACAACTTCATCCATCAACTAGTGAAAATAAAGAAACAAAATTTGTTAAGGCACTAGAAAACCAGCCACTGTTGTGGCGGATCCCACGGATCCCTTAAGAAGGGAACCGACTAGTGTACAGCCAGGGATCCGTGGATCTACTGTAGCAAACAGTGGTAATAACGTAGCTTCTTCATCTAGAACTGAGTTTGTTTTCGTTAATAGGAAGAAACCAACTCATGTCACCACTAGACAACCACCTCCAAAATATAACCCTACTTTTGCAAGAAACAAAGCTCCATCTTTTTCAAAACATAATCCATCTAGGAGACCTAATAACGTTTATCCTAGAAGTAACCATCAAATGGGATGGAACCCAAATATGCAAAATGGCTTTCCTTTTCAAAAATTTGCTCCATGGAATGCATACTCATCTTATCCATACATGTCTAACATGAATGGGATGTTTAACACTAATGGACCCATGAACAAATGGGGACCAAACTTTTGAGTTTATTATTATCTTAGGTGTGCTTAAAGGTCGACCTAGACCCGAATAAATGGGTCAGCGATGGCGGTGCCGAGGCACATGACCGCAATAGAGATCTATTCTCCACATATGAATCCTTCAATGGAGGTAATGTGGTGTTTGGAAATAACAAAAGTAGAATCATCGGTAAAGGTACGATTTCTAACAAATCTCTAACCATTAACGATGTTTGTCACGTAGAAAACCTAAACTTTAACCTCTTAAGTATAGGTCAAATATGTGATAAAAAGTGCAATGTACTTTTTACCAAAACTGGTAGTAAGATATTAAAAAATGGCATAACCATAGGAAAAGGAATTAGGAAACATGGAGTCTATGTCATTAAAATCGTAATGAACCTAAAGACAAACTATGTCTTACCTCTATGGATGATACTTCGACCTTATGGCATCGAAGATTGGGTCACGCCAACATTCGACTTCTTCAATCGCTATCATCCAAAGATCTAGTAAGAGATCTACCTAAGTTAAAATATGAACATCACTTTTGTGATGCTTGTAAAATAGGAAAACAAGCTCATTCTAGTCATAAAGCTAAAAACATGGTGTCTACAACTAGGTGTCTAGAATTACTACATATGGATTTATTTGGTCCATCCGCTATCCAAAGTTATGGAGGTAACTACTACACTTTGGTCATAGTGGATGATTACTCTAGGTACACATGGACAAAATTTTTAAAGAACAAAACGGAAACCTTTAATTATTTTGAACTATTAAGCAAAAAGATCCAAAGACAACTAGGAATTCCTATAGTGTCTATTAGGACGGATCATGGAAGGGAATTCGATAATGAAGTGCAATTTGGAGCCTTTTGTGACGCTAATGGTATTACTCACAACTTCTCTGCTCCACGCACTCCACAATCGAATGGGGTAGTAGAAAGAAAGAATAGAACCCTACAAGAAATGAGTCGAACCATGCTTAATGAACAATCCATACCTCAAAAGTTTTGGTGTAATGCCGTTGATACTTTAACGTACATACTAAATCGAGTCTTAATTAGACCAATCTTAGGTAAAACTCTATATGAGTTACTCCGAGGCAAAAAGCCTACGTTAAATCACTTTAGAGTCTTTGGAAGCAAATGTATTATTCTTAACACTAACGATTACCTTACAAAATTTGATCCTAAATCAACCGAAGGTATCTTTCTAGGTTACTCTCCAAATAGCAAAGCTTACGTCATATTAAACAAAGTAACAATGAAGGTAGAAGAGTCATTAAATATAAAATTTGATGAAAGTCAACCCAAACCCTCTCCACCTCTTGTCGATGACGAGATTATAGAAAGTGAAGCTATAGTAATAAAGAAAAAAGATAAATGAAGAAGAAGAACCTTTAAATGATGAAGTCATAAACATTAACGAGTCCAAAGATCACCCCGTAGATAAAGTCATAGGAAAGCTAAACGAACGAACATTAAGGTCTCAAGTTCAAAACCAAAGTAGCTTGTTTTGTTTCATTTCAACCACAGAACCTAAGAATACACAAGAAGCCATAAAAGATGAGAATTGGGTAATGGCTATGCAAGAAGAATTAAATCAATTCGTTTCTAATGATGTTTGGACATTTGTCCCTCCACCTAGTAATCAAAACATAATAGGAACCAAATGGGTTTAAAAAAACAAATTAGATGCAAACGGAGTAGTGTCTATGAACAAAGCTAGACTCGTTGCCCAAGGGTATAACCAACAAGAAGGAATAGACTTTGATGAGACCTATGCCCCCGTGGCTAGATTAGAGTCTATAAGAATACTTCTTGCGTATGCTTGTGCTAATGATCTAAAGATTTATCAAATGGATGTCAAAAGCGCTTTTCTAAATGGTTTCATTATTGAAGAAGTATATGTAGCTCAACCTCCCGGCTTCATCGATTTTGAAAAACCCTAACATGTGTATAAATTAAAGAAAGCCCTTTACGGTCTTAAACAAGCTCCAAAGGCTTGGTATGATAGACTCAAGTCATTTTTAATTAAACACAACTACACCATGGGGTTAGTTGACAACACACTTTTTACTAAGAAAAGAGAGTCACATATAATCATAGTGCAAATATATGTAGATGATATTATATTCGGATCCACTTGTCAAGACATGTGTGATGATTTCTCTAAAATCATGCATGACGAGTTCGAAATGAGTATGATGAGAGAACTTAGTTTCTTTCTTGGTCTACAAATCAAACAAGTAGAAGATGGTATCTTCTTTAATCAATCTAAATACATAAAGGAGATGTTAAAGAAATTCGGTCTAGAAAAGTCGAAACCAATTAGGACACCGATGTCATCCGACTCCAAACTCACAAGAGATGAAGACGGCGAATCCGTAGATAATACTAAATATCGTGGCATGATAGGTAGTCTTCCTCACCACGGCAAGTAGGCCGGATATCATGTTTAGTGTTTGCTTATGTGCTAGGTTTCAAGAAGACCCTAAACATCACACCTAGAAGCCGTAAAAGGATATTTAGATACATTAAGGGTACAACACAATTAGGATTATGGTATACTAAGGGCACGGGAGTAGAAACAATTGTATATGCAGATTCTGACCATGCATGTGATTACGTTGATAGAAAAAGTACAAGTGGGGTATGTACTTTCATGGGATGTTGTTTAACATCTTGGTTCTATAAGAAACAAACGGCACTAGCAATATCAACAACCGAAGCCGAGTACGTCTCCACCGGCAAAGCATGCCAACAAGCACTGATGAGTGTGTAAATACTCATCATTTTTGTACAATATAAACTGCAAAACGGTTAAAAATGCTCAGAAATGCATCAAAACACTGAAAATATTCCAAAATTGCATTTTATATGTTTCAGATGCAAAATGTTCAAAATCAGATGAAAAACGAGCAAAGTTTGCATATTTGGCAGTTTCAGTCCCCCAAGTTTCTAAAATTGTCAAAAATAGTCCCTGAGCCAAAATTTCAAAAGAAAAGTCACCAAAGGTATTTTTAAAATCATAAATTGTCATATTTAGTCCTTTGGTGGAAAATCTAAAAGTTTTGAGAAAATTACAGTTTTGGTCCCTGGGCTTTTAAATTGTTCAAAATTAATCCTTGGAGTTTCAAAAATGTCAAAGTTAGCCCTTGGATTATTAAAGCTTGGCAAGACCAGCCCCTTGACTACATCTTCATAATTTTCATGTTTGGTCCTTGGAAATTCAGAAGTTACATAAATGGTCCTTGGTGTTATTAATTTCACAAACAAACCAAACGGACCTAGTATTTAACCCAAGCCCAAAACTAAACCCCTGGCCCAAATCCCTTACCCGGTCCGTTAACCCAACCCGACAACCCAACATTTAAATAATCAAAACCCGCCCCCCTAGTTCCCTGTCATCCCCGACCATTATGTCTGCAACCCCCCTCCTCAAACCTCCCATAGCCACCCTACACCACCCTTTGTCTCCCCCCACCTCACCTACCCATCCCACCACATTAATTACATCTCTTTCCTGTCTCTAATATCAAAAGCAGAATTTGGCGCCAAAACATGATAAATGGCTAGGATGAGCTCTAGCCAATCAATGGTTGAGATTGCTGCTGGGATCCACTCAGATAAGTGAGAGAAGACTTTGGAGCATATAAGAGACCAAGAGGATGCATCAAAGAGTAGTTAGTTTTTAGTTTTTTAAAAATTGTATGTCGTTTCTAAAATTATTAGATCTTAATTAGTTTTCAGTTATGTTTTAAAGTTCATTTGTACTCAACAAAGTTATTAAAGTGTATTGCAACTCATTTTAATTCTCAATTCCAGTTTATGTTTTATTTCAAAGTTCATGATTACTGTTGAATTTTCCAATTATAAATTCTGAATCCCAAGCTTCAATAATCTTATTTATAAGTTGAAACAAGCTTATATTAGCTTGTAATAGCTTTTTATAAGCTTGTGTTTAAGGTTGAAACAATATTGCACACTGGTCAACAAAAGTCAACACAAGAGCAAAACTGATGCAGGGATGATCTGGGTTGATTTAGAACTGGAAATGGGTTGAAATGGAAGCATTTGGGTTGGTTTATATAGGATAGTGATCTTGGGTTCTCTGGTTTCATAGTTGGCAGGCCATAGTGGCTATTGGACAAATTGTAAGCCCTTTCAAAGTTTTTAGCATAATCAGTATTTGAAGTTTTAAGTTATTAAAATCTGTGCTAAAAGTAGTAATTAGGTTAAGTGAGCTTAGTTTAATCATTAATGCAAGATTGTTCTGTGTTTGGATCTATTTAACTGCTTAAACAGTTTATAAAAGGGTGTTTGGAACTACTGCACTTTCTGTATTAGAGGCCTAATCAGTGGTCATTTGCTGTTGATTCATGTTTGTTTAAGTCTCATTTAACTCATCTCTGTCAATATTGTATGCCTGCAAGCTCATATAGTCAAACATCATCAAATCTGTCAATACTACTCCACTGTTGGATTTTTGGATTTGAAATCTTTGGACTTGTGTTTAAAAGTCTTATACAGTGCTTACTTTGTGTTCATTTCATCAAAAGAGATCAATATCAGTCATTAAATTGGATCAAAACCTCACCAAAGTCAACTTTGCAATCTGTTTCAAAAAAGTCAAATGGGGTCAAAATTGGATTTGAGCAGAACTTGCAGTAGTTGCACAGGTTTTATTAAAGCTCTTTAGGTCCTGATTTTTGGTTTATAAGTAGTTTAATAGGTGGTCTCTAAGACCTAATATCTGTTTTTATCTTAAGCTTTCTGGATAAGCTTGTGCTAAAACTCAAAGTAAGGCCCTAGTGCCCTGCTCACAGGGCTCAGCTGACACTGAGTTTTCTCATGTCTTGTGCAAGCTTGCACAGGATTCATTATAGCTTGTTAACATCTGGTCTTTTGGTTGCAAGTAGTTACCTAGGTTTAGTTTAAGTCTTAATAATTGGTTTTTAGTTTGTAGCTTATTTGGGTGCTTATTTTTGGACTGCAAGTTGGTACCAAAATCTGTTTTAGCTTATTAGCTCAAGTAATCAAATTTGATCAATTCTGCAATTCAGTAGCTGTAGCTTGTTGTTTTTAGTTTCATTGTGGTTAATTTAGTATTCCATAGCTTCTGTTAACAGTTGGTTACTTGTTTGGTTCACTTGGCTTATTAAAGAGCTTATTTATAAGCTCAGTTCATAGCAGTTCCATTTTTACCCACACAACCCTACTGTTTTTTCCAATTTTCATAGATTCTTAATATAATTTTAGAGTTTTCCTGAAATTTTCAGATTTTTCCTAGCTATTTTGCTATTTTTCTTGATTTTAATTAGTTTTTAGTACTTTTTAATTAGCCTTTAATACAAAAAATTCAGAAAAGGTTCAAAAAAATAAGTTTTCATTTTTCTTAGGCTTAGATAAATATAAAAAGTAGAAAAGGTAATTTTCCATATTTTTCATAGTTTATTTTGTAATTTTAGTAATTTAATTAGTTTTTAATAGTTTAAAATTCCTAGAAAATAGAAAAATAATCAGAAAAATACAAAAATAGTTTTGAAAATTCTATTTTGATATTTTAGACTTTTCCATTTCATAATTTTATTTTTCTAGCTTTATTTCCTATTTTCTTGTATTTTAGGTACTTATTTAATAGTTAAAAATAGTTTTTAATTAAATAATTAGTCATAAAAATAATTTTCTTTTTCTAAATATTTTATTTTATCATTAGGTTTGTAAAAACATCATTTTCATATTTTTAGGGTTAATATTGCTTTAGTTTCACTTTTTAATTTGTACGTCGCGTAGTTTTTAATTTCCGTTTTATAAAAACATAAAAACAAAAACATCATTTTAATTATAGTGATAGCGTTTATTTAATAGATTTTATCTTTTTAATTTCATTTAATTTGCATTTAAGCCTTTGTATCTGTTTGATATTTCTGTAGTTATAATCATAATCTCAAAACCCTTTTTCGTTCAAATTTCTCGATCACTATACGTTGATTGATCCATTGCATAGCTCGCTGGGACATAACGACCCGGGGAGGCTCTATACTCCTCAGATCTTCATTGATTTCGTGCTTAAGCTGTTTTAAGTCTGTTACGGCTGGTCATTCACAAGTGACCAGTTTGTGTGATTAGACTTGACGGTTTTGCGCGCATCAAATTTTTGGCGCCGCTGCCGGGGAGCTGTGCTGATTATCCTACGTTTAGCAGATTAGTAATTTGGATATTCACTCTTTGTTCATACCATCCATCTGTATATGTTTATATTTTCTTATCCAAAAATCCAAAAATACTCTTCTCATTCCTCTTATCCGTATGATTCTATTTCTCTTACCCCCTCGTACCATTTGATTCTACTCTTCTTTAACCTCAAAACCGTTTAATTCTATTTCTTTAACCCTCTACATGTTTAATTCTCATGGCGACGATCGGTTATCCTCGTTGTTTCCACTGCAAAAGCCGTATGGAAGAGGATCAGCTCGATTGTCAGAATCCGGATTGTTTATGCAAGCGATGTGGACGGATGGGTGCAAGCAAATATTGTTATTGGTGCGAATTATCTGATAACTCTCTCGATGAGTCTCCAAGTTTTTCCGACCATCTGCCACAACCCGATGAACCCATTCAAGAACCGGAGACCATAACGGAAGTGGTGGAAATTGCTAGCTCTCAGAGCACACCACTTGTCCCACCTCCTAATTTTTCAAAATGTTCTTCGAGTCGTGATAGTCATTCGGATCACCATATTGGTTTTGTTGATCCTTTGAATAAACTGATTCCTCTTCATAACTATCAAATGCAATCGTTTATTCCTTGTGTCGGTTGTGGTGAGCCTCTTTTTGGTTCACCCTGTCGTTGGTGTACGTGTGTACAATGTGGTAATGATATTCATAACGGGAGTTGTTTGTTTTGTGGTTCGAGGAATTCATTTGATTATGATCCTAATCCGAACGCATTTAATGACCCCTCAAATTTTTCCAATTACCCACCACAGACCGACTTATCTTCATATAATCAACATTACTGCTGTGAATTTTGTGGAGGTCCTCACCAAGGATTTGAGTGTCAATCCGGAAACACGTTTGTCTATGAACAGTTTTCCAGTGATGCTCAGAACTTTGGTTATAACCAACATCCATATGATTCACCAATCCAAACTCAACAGTTTTACTGTTGTGAGTACTGTGGCGGTTCACACTACAGTTCTGATTGTCAATAGGGAAACACGCTTGTCTATGGGCAGGTTCCTGATAACAATTATGACTCCAGCACATACGACTCACAGCCACATCAGTTTTACTGTTGTGAGAATTGTGGAGGTCCTCACGATAATTTTCAATGTCAACCGTGGAATCAAAATTGCTATACTTCCGGTTTTGATAATTTCCAACCTCCACAGCACCATACGGTTCAAACTCCACCTGAACCGTTGCCTAAAGAAAATTCCCAAGATTTGGAAACCACAATGAAAAAACTTGATGATATAATTCAAAACCTTAAGAATCAAGTGAGTGGTGAGAAAACCATTGGAGAATTGCTAGCCGAAGAGCGAGAGGCCCGCCAATCAAAGGAAGAATTATTAGCCCTAGAGCATGCAGCTCTAAAGCGTTCCCAATTTCTTAAGGCAGCTCTATATGATGATGACGAGGAGGGTTTTTATCCTTTTAAAAATAATATTTCTCAACCTCCTCAGTCAGTTGATATCCCGGCAGTTGAAATTCCATCTCAAACAACTGCTATCACACCCGAAGCTCCCACTCACTCTCTTATTATGGGGGATGAGCATCTTGACACTGTTCCTGAAAAGGAATCGGACGAATTCATAAAGTCTAGTGTCGAGAGCCTTGTCCCAATCCCAAGAGAGTCACAGGGAATTCTTGATCATGTGTGTGATATCCCTCCTCCTCTTGTCTTCCAAAATGATCATGTTGAGATGTTCTCCGATTCTGATGATGATGATTCGTTATCTTGTGGAGACATCATTTATGTGGAAGATTCACCTTCTGAGCTTGTTAGCTTATAAGAAGAGAATGATGAAGTTCTGACTTGACTGAAATCAAAGATGAAGCTCTTCGAGCAACATTATTGAATGTCAGTCTTCTCATTTCTAAAATCGAGGCTTTCAATGAAAAACCTGTTTCATCTCCTATCCCCATTAAGGATAGGACATTCTTTCCGATGATTCTATTCCGGAAATGAAAGCCTTCTGTTTTGATAATATGGGAGAGAAGATTAGTGGCAGTACCACTTTTCATTCTCATAATTCTCTCCCCGATTATGAATCATGTAGATTGGAGGAGTTCACCATAAACCCCTCATATCAATTCTGAATATGATTCATTCACCTTCAAGGAGTTCTCAGATGAACTCACTCATATCATGACTCCGCCAGAGTATGATCGCTTGGATGGCAAAAATCATGATCGGGGGGAAAAGTTCTCAATCATGAGAATTTGTATTTCTATGACAAATTTTCCAACCCTCCCTCCCGAGATGCTTTCCAAACCTAAGAGCTCAACCGATATAATCCAAACGAGTGCAACTGCACTTGACCCTGAGGAAGATCTTATCATGATCGTCATCATGATTTTCCTTCTTTTCTTCACCTACCTGGTGACTTCCTCTCTTCTTCACTCGTTCGGGAGTGAGGACACTATCTTTGACCCCGGCATTTTCAGTTATCATTTGTGAGCCGGGTCTTTCTCTGTATATCTCGTCGGTGTGGAACTTTCGCTTGCTTCAATGTTTATCCAAACATCTTGAATGAAAGTCCGATGGAGATTGTTTCTTCCACTTTGCTTCCCCATGAACAAATGAATGCGGGGATCGAGTCAAGCTAGCGACTCGGGAATCAAAAACAGTAGCACGCCATATGGGTTTTCACCCATATTTCTGACTTCTTTCTACTTTCTACCACCCTAGTGTGGGGGGGTTGCCCCACATGTTTTGTATATAAGTCTTCTCATAAAAAAAAAAAAAAAAAAAAAAATCTTGCTAAATAATGGCCGTAATATTTCCCTTTTTCGTTCTTTGTTTCGGCATAACCGCCGGTACTTTGAATATTGAGGGCAATATTCATTTCTAAGTGTGGGGGGGATTCTCACGAATTTTATTATATAATTATACCGCCTAATTCCCCCGTTTTTGGCCAAAATTTTTTTTTTTTGGAGTAAGTGTTTTGCACTTACTCGATTGGTTATCAGTCCGCCTTGTCTAAAAAACAAAAGGATTGGCTAATCCAGGAGCAAACGGCTCTTGGTAAAGATTTCTCAAATCCGTTTATATGGCTTGCAATTTGCCCAAAATTGTATGGTATTCAGCTCACCATATCCTAAAAAGTGAAGAGTTGGCTAGCCCGCAAGGTTATGGCTTGTGGTAAAGGCAGTGGAAAAACCATAATTGGTAATCAACTCACCAAAGATAATATTGATAATTTATCTAAGAGTTGGCTAGTCCAGAGCAAACGGCTTCTGGTAAAGACACATCAAATCCGTTATATGGTTTATGATTTGCCAATAAATCAGATGGTTATCGGTGTACCATGGTTCTTGCTTGAACTGAAACATTTGGCTACTCCAGAAGTAATGGCTTTTGGTAAAGAGATGCAAATCCATTATGTTTTTCTCAAAAGATTGCTAGGGACTAGCAATATCTTAGTGTGGGGGATTGATGAGTGTGTAAATACTCATCATTTTTGTACAATATAAACTGCAAAACGGTTAAAAATGCTCAGAAATGCATCAAAACACTGAAAATATTCCAAAATTGCATTTTATATGTTTCAGATGCAAAATGTTCAAAATCAGATGAAAAACGAGCAAAGTTTGCATATTTGGCAGTTTCAGTCCCCCAAGTTTCCAAAATTGTCAAAAATAGTCCCTGAGCCAAAATTTCAAAAGAAAAGTCACCAAAGGTCTTTTTAAAATCATAAATTGTCATATTTAGTCCTTTGGTGGAAAATCTAAAAGTTTTGAGAAAATTACAGTTTTGGTCCCTGGGCCTTTAAATTGGTCAAAATTAATCCTTGGAGTTTCAAAAATGTCAAAGTTAGCCCTTGGATTATTAAAGCTTGGCAAGACCAGCCCCTTGACTACATCTTCATAATTTTCATGTTTGGTCCTTGGAAATTCAGAAGTTACATAAATGGTCCTTGGTGTTATTAATTTCACAAACAAACCAAACGGACCTAGTATTTAACCCAAGCCCAACTCAAACACCCCTGGCCCAAATCCCTTACCCGGTCCGTTAACCCAACCCGACAACCCAACATTTAAATAATCAAAACCCGCCCCCCTAGTTCCCTGTCATCCCCGACCATTATGTCTGCAACCCCCCCTCCTCAAACCTCCCATAGCCACCCTACTTCACCCATTGTCTCCCCCCACCTCACCTACCCATCCCACCACATTAATTACATCTCTTTCCTGTCTCTAATATCAAAAGCAGAATTTGGCGCCAAAACATGATAAATGGCTAGGATGAGCTCTAGCCAATCAATGGTTGAGATTGCTGCTGGGATCCACTCAGAAAGGGTGAGAGAAGACTTTGGAGCATATAAGAGACCAAGAGGATGCATCAAAGAGTAGTTAGTTTTAGTTTTTTAAAAATTGTATGTCGTTTCTAAAATTATTAGATCTTAATTAGTTTTCAGTTATGTTTTAAAGTTCATTTGTACTCAACAAAGTTATTAAAGTGTATTGCAACTCATTTTAATTCTCAATTCCAGTTTATGTTTTATTTCAAAGTTCATGATTACTGTTGAATTTTCCAATTATAAATTCTGAATCCCAAGCTTCAATAAGCTTATTTATAAGTTGAAACAAGCTTATATTAGCTTGTAATAGCTTTTTATAAGCTTGTGTTTAAGGTTGAAACAATATTGCACACTGGTCAACAAAAGTCAACACAAGAGCAAAACTGATGCAGGGATGATCTGGGTTGATTTAGAACTGGAAATGGGTTGAAATGGAAGCATTTGGGTTGGTTTATATAGGATAGTGATCTTGGGTTCTCTGGTTTCATAGTTGGCAGGCCATAGTGGCTATTGGACAAATTGTAAGCCCTTTCAAAGTTTTTAGCATAATCAGTATTTGAAGTTTTAAGTTATTAAAATCTGTGCTAAAAGTAGTAATTAGGTTAAGTGAGCTTAGTTTAATCATTAATGCAAGATTGTTCTGTGTTTGGATCTATTTAACTGCTTAAACAGTTTATAAAAGGGTGTTTGGAACTACTGCACTTTCTGTATTAGAGGCCTAATCAGTGGTCATTTGCTGTTGATTCATGTTTGTTTAAGTCTCATTTAACTCATCTCTGTCAATATTGTATGCCTGCAAGCTCATATAGTCAAACATCATCAAATCTGTCAATACTACTCCACTGTTGGATTTTTGGATTTGAAATCTTTGGACTTGTGTTTAAAAGTCTTATACAGTGCTTACTTTGTGTTCATTTCATCAAAAGAGATCAATATCAGTCATTAAATTGGATCAAAACCTCACCAAAGTCAACTTTGCAATCTGTTTCAAAAAAGTCAAATGGGGTCAAAATTGGATTTGAGCAGAACTTGCAGTAGTTGCACAGGTTTTATTAAAGCTCTTTAGGTCCTGATTTTTGGTTTATAAGTAGTTTAATAGGTGGTCTCTAAGACCTAATACCTGTTTTTATCTTAAGCTCTCTGGATAAGCTTGTGCTAAAACTCAAAGTAAGGCCCTAGTGCCCTGCTCACAGGGCTCAGCTGACACTGAGTTTTCTCATGTCTTGTGCAAGCTTGCACAGGATTCATTATAGCTTGTTAACATCTGGTCTTTTGGTTGCAAGTAGTTACCTAGGTTTAGTTTAAGTCTTAATAATTGGTTTTTAGTTTGTAGCTTATTTGGGTGCTTATTTTTGGACTGCAAGTAGGCACCAAAGTCTGTTTTAGCTTATTAGCTCAAGTAATCAAATTTGATCAATTCTGCAATTCAGTAGCTGTAGCTTGTTGTTTTTAGTTTCATTGTGGTTAATTTAGTATTCCATAGCTTCTGTTAACAGTTGGTAGCTTGTTTGGTTCACTTGGCTTATTAAAGAGCTTATTTATAAGCTCAGTTCATAGCAGTTCCATTTTTACCCACACAACCTACTGTTTTTCCAATTTTCATAGCTTCTTAATATAATTTTAGAGTTTTCCTGAAATTTTCAGATTTTTCCTAGCTGTTTTGCTATTTTTCTTGATTTTAATTAGTTTTTAGTACTTTTTAATTAGCCTTTAATACAAAAAATTCAGAAAAGGTTCAAAAAAATAAGTTTTCATTTTTCTTAGGCTTAGATAAATATAAAAAGTAGAAAAAGTAATTTTCCATATTTTTCATAGTTCATTTTGTAATTTTTAGTAATTTAATTAGTTTTTAATAGTTTAAAATTCCTAGAAAATAGAAAAATAATCAGAAAAATACAAAAATAGTTTTGAAAATTCTATTTTGATATTTTAGACTTTTCCATTTCATAATTTTATTTTTCTAGCTTTATTTCCTATTTTCTTGTATTTTAGGTACTTATTTAATAGTTAAAAATAGTTTTTAATTAAATAATTAGTCATAAAAATAATTTTCTTTTCTAAATATTTTCTTTTATCATTAGGTTTGTAAAAACATCATTTTCATATTTTTAGGGTTAATATTGCTTTAGTTTCACTTTTTAATTTGTACGTCGCGTAGTTTTTAATTTCCGTTTTATAAAAACATAAAAACAAAAACATCATTTTAATTATAGTGATAGCGTTTATTTAATAGATTTTATCTTTTTAATTTCCTTTAATTTGCATTTAAGCCTTTGTATCTGTTTGATATTTCTGTAGTTATAATCATAATCTCAAAACCCTTTTTCGTTCAAACTTCTCGATCACTATACGTTGATTGATCCATTGCATAGCTCGCTGGGACATAACGACCCGGGGAGGCTCTATACTCCTCAGATCTTCATTGATTTCGTGCTTAAGCTGTTTTAAGTCTGTTACGGCTGGTCATTCACAAGTGACCAGTTTGTGTGATTAGACTTGACGGTTTTGCGCGCATCAAGCACTATGGATGAAACAAGCTTTAGTCGAGTACAACATTCATCTAAGCGACATAGCCATCGTATGTGACAACAAAGGTGCCATCGACTTAAGCAAGAATTCGGTATTGCATTCTCGCACAAAGCACATAGAGATTCGTCATCACTTCTTAAGAGACAATGTTCAAAAGGGGGACATCTCTATTGAGAAGGTAGCATCCGAAGACAACATAACCGATGTCCTCATCAAACCGTTGAAGCGGGAACAATTCAACCTACTTCGTCTTGGTCTTGGTATAATGAAACAAAGTTCATAACTTATTTGACTCTACAAGGTATGTAAACACTAGCCTTCTTCTTTCTGAGTCTAGGATCTCTATTTCACGCACAACTCACAAACAATACGGGAATTTTCAAAACCCAAGATAAGTTTTCCACTTATAGCACACATAACTACATACACATTTTCAAAGAAAACCTCTTTTCAAAATGTTTTCTAAAAAGGATGATACCTTCCCGTATCAATTTCACAAAAGCAATTTCTCACGTCTAGGACAAATCGCTTTTCATTATTAATACAAAGTAAAAACCCGTTTTCATTGCATCTCATGCCTTATGAATGCTAAAGGAGATACATAACTAATATGTATTTTCAGGTACATTCATTTAAGCAACAATGAATTAGGAGCATTGATAAACACTAAATTACATTACTCAAGTACTAAATATGTGTTTTCGGGTTATCTCAATAGGATGCTTTTCTACTTCTAGTTTATTTTTCTTTTTTCTTAGGGGTCGAGATAACCGCAACTCCAAATAGTTTGCATATAGGCACACACTAGGCAAAAATGTTTCCAAAAAGTAAAATTTTGTGCTGCCTGAATCACCAGACCCACGGATCCCAGCTTTCATGCTGGACGGATCCCTCAAGGGAAGGATCCGTGGGATCCGTGAGACAGAAGTTGTTTTTACCTTCTATTTTTCTCACTTTGGATGAAAAATCCACATTTGTTTTATTTTTGGGAGTATGCTCTTTAATGCTTGTGTTCTCATGATCACATGCCTTAAATTCATATCTAATCATTAGATTTTAATCCACCTTTTGGGTCAAGCATTCATTACAATGATTTATTTTTCTATATATAGAACTCCCAAAATGCTTGCATAATCCATCTCATCCTCACAAACACAATACACCATGTCATCCACAAACGCTTTAGATGAATCACCTAGTACAAACAATCATCTCCATAAAATACAAACCTTTGTACTTCCACCTTCCAAAATACCAAAATCAAACTCTAGGATATCCGCACGGATTAACATCCGATCTTGTTGCTTAGGAAAACCATCATCCTATGGCTCATCACCATCAACTAACTCACTACAAGATGCTTCCATTATAGCACCTCCTTCATCACCAACGAGTACACCAACTTCATCACCAAATCATTCACCACCTAAAATCACTCTTTTGGAACTCCTTACGACTCCAACAAGATCTTAACAACCAAAGCAAAAAGAATTAGCCTCTTTGACACCTCCAACTTCTCCAAACACAATATTCAATGATCTTGAAACATCACCACTTTAGCTCCCATTAGACTTCAAGAACATCTAGGTTCTTTTCCACCACCACTTCCAATCATTCCGGACTTTGATCCGTATTTTCCTATTTTTCCACCACAACTTCCGCAACTCACAAATCAAAACAAACCGGAAGATTTCCGTACTCATTACCCACATCACCTACATTGTGAACATTGCCAATCCACTAGGGAAATTGCAATAGAAGTTAGGGAAGAAATGCGATTCATACTCAACCTCATCCTTGATCGCATCAATACCATTACTCATCCAAACCTCCATCCATAACCTTATGCAAGCATGGAAGGAATCATTACTACTATTTTCTATTTTTAGTACTTTTTCTTTTGAAGTCATTTTCAAGAACAAGTCTTGTTCTTATTTTTACATGCTTGTAGGTGGCATAAATACCACAGCAATTTGTTGTTTTATTACAAGGCCTTGTTTACATACCTTGACTCCCAATCCTGATTCTCGGCAATCACAAGATTATTTAAGCATGTTACTAACCTTTCTCTTTGTAGGATTTTTTATTTTTCTTCACTTGACGCCCCAAACTTGGGGGAGCTACTGTCAAGGGTGAGTTAGCGATACGTGGACTAATTTTTCCACACTTTTATTTCTTCCAAGGGTTAACTTTTTTTTTTGACAAAAAGGGGGAGAAGAAGTAAAACTTAGGGGCTTTCAAAACTTACATCTATTCTTAAGTTTTACTCATCATAACATTATGTTTTGTCATCAACAAATAGGGGGAGATTGTTAATACAAATAAACCGTAAAAACGTTTATTAATATTTTGCGATCTCTTTGTGTTTTGTTGATAACAAATATAATGTTATCTTAAGTATAATTATAAGGATACATGTTAGTTTTGTAAAGCATTTAAATATAGCCATTTAACTACAAAAATGTAGTAATTAAGCATTTGTTGTAATAGTTTATTAGGATGGGTAAAAACCACAACCCATGGACCATAACCCATGGATCATAACCCATATAAAAAGGTAAAAATATCAACTTGAATCACCCAAAACGGACAAACGAGTCAAAAGTTATCGCCAAAAGAAGTTAGCGAAACCAAAACGCCGAAACTGCCTAACACAAGCTGTTAAGCAGCTGTTCATTTTGAAAGTGGTACATCTGGTCCGAATCATCAAAAAGTTAAAGCACGAAAGTTGTCCGGAACGGCGTTTTCCTTCACGTACAAATAAGCTTGGACCTTGAAAACGCATAAATAGGCCATTATCTTTCAAAAACTGAAACTGCCCTATATATATAGTTTCACGACTATACTTTTGTCACAACTAAAAGCAAAACCAAGTTATTTTCATAGCTAGTTACATATTAACTTAACAAAACTTCATTTAATCTTTGAAATAGTGTTTTCACAAGTAACGAAAAAATGACCATTTTAACCGTTTCCGACGATTTTTACCAAAGCTTCATTCTTGAACATGTTAATAAGTTGTAGTCACTAGTAAGCAATGAGAACTTATAAAAACTAGATATTTACTAAAAACATGATAAAATTTATGATATAACAATCTTCATTCAAAATCTATGTTTTATCTACTAAGTGCTACTAAACTAGGGAGCTTCATATGAGGGGTTTCATTTGAGTAAAACGTATCGACGAGTTGCTGGATTTACGATTTAAAGTGTCCTAGCTCCTCGAACGTTTACTACATGACCTCTGAATTGTGATGGCCCGAACGGTAGTACGATATATATAAACTAAACACGTTTTCACAACTAGACCATTTCTATAAACGACATACACAAAAACCATGTACTACATCATGATCAACATAGAGACGTATATTGGTTTGTTATTTCTTTAGCATCATTATTTCAAACCTAAGTCGCAACATCCTATTCTAGGTTGCTCGTAGAAGTTCTCACGGCATATCCATCATTCTCATTATACATTTGATATCATTTACTCTGAGGTGAGTTCATAGCCCCACTTTTATTACTTAATTGTTTTACAAACACTTGGGGGAGATACATGCTTTATTTTAAATCGAACACATTGCTTTCAAATTATACTAGACTATATTAGTTGCACTAAGTACACTATTGCCAAAGTCCCTATTATCATGAACCATTAATCACTTGCGAGTGAACGCGAATAATGTGGATAGATCTATCGGGAATGACAAATCCCGTTTGTGTTGACCGGGTAGGCTAACAAACGCACTCTATTTGAAGATCCATAGGTTTAATGGCAAATTACCTATTAGGGCAACGGTTACTATTATATGACAGCTGTTAACGTTTCGGTATCATGAGCTTAGGGCAATAATATCTATTTTATTTTCAAATCATTGGTGTGAGTCTATAGCTCACACTACCAACATAATGTGTTCAACCACCAAACAAACTTTATGAATTTCACTCAACCTTTGTGTTGACAGTTTTAAGAATGTATTTCAGGTCCATAATGTCGGAAGCTGGCACGAAAGAACAAGGACTAGATCAAGAAGGCTATAACTATTTTATCATTCAAGAAAGACATCAAAAGACTTTATATTGATGTATTTTGCAAACAATGGAACCAACTGGGACCTATTTTGTAAACTCTGATATATTTAAATAATTTGAATGATAAATCCTTTTTAAACGACTACTTTAGAGATCGTTTTCTATTGTTATGACTGTTGTGCCATGAAGTAACACCCAGTTTGAATTCCACTGCGTATCACGAAATTGGGGGTGTTACAACAACTGTATGTGATCACATAATAGCACATATCGTCCACTTAAGACGTCTGATCCCATATTGGGTCATAATGCATATAGTTATGCAAGTCACCCACTAAGGATATCTAGTTCCAACTTTGTCTGGAACTCATATACGACTCTTGTAGTCATGTCGTCTACTTAGGACGCTAAACAAGTAATAACATAATAATTTGACCACAATCATTTTACTAAGACCATATGGGTCATAACGGGTTGTTTTGACCCGTTTACATTATTTCACGTATAATTCATACCACGTAAATTCTTTAAATTCATAGTAAGCAATATTAATTCATAACACGAGCATAATACATAAGCATACAATAAAAACTTAAATATAAGTATCACAGAATATGTGACACTTATAACGAGCTATTAAGGACCCATTAAAATGAGAAATGATTCATCATTTATGCTAAAAACATGTTATTGAGACCACATGGATCATAACGGGCTGTTTTGACCTGTCTACTTTATTTCACACACAAATACATACCAGGTCAATCATTAGGACTCATAATATGCAAATATACTAATGCAAACTCATAACACGAGTATAACACGTAACATATTATAAAACTTAAATATGAGTACCACGAGATATGTGGCACTTCTAACGGGTTACTAAGGACCCGTTTCTAATTTTATATACGTTACTCACCTTGATATGGCTTGTAATCTATCATGAGCTCCCGTAAACGTCCCCGACTAACCTTTATAACCTAGGAAGACGTAAATAACATGTAGCTTACTTAAAAAGGTTTAGCTTGTCATAAACGAGCTTTATACATGAACTAGGCCATAATGGGGTGTTTGGTTCCGCGACTTATGTAACACATAAACATATTTTCTAAAAATTAACACCACAAATTGGTGTTATGGCATCATAACAAAATACCCCTCATTAATCTTAACTCATATACATGATTAACATGTGATCTTGGTGATTTTCAAAAATCACAAATTAACATAAACTTATAAACTTCTACAAAAACCCCATATATGGCGTCAAATAATCATCTTTAATCATTACCCACTATTGGGTAATCATAAAAAAACGAATTTAAAAACTTAGGTATAATTCTTACCTCAAATTGATTTGTAAGAACCCTAGTATTTGCGTTTTTAAGCTCCAATATTGCAATACCCAAGCTTAAACTTGAAGAAAATCAAATTATAATCATAACCTTATAATATTCTTATGTTTGTGTATGATTGTCGTGAAGCAGAGAATGAGAGGGAAAGGATAAGAACTAAAATGAATTCCTGGACTTGAAGTAATCTTTTATGAGTTATAATAAAAGTTTCACTATTTGGCAAAACTGGTCCCTGTTAGGAAAACTATTACATGAGAGGTCTTTATAAAGTGGTTTTATAAAAGTTGGGTTGTTACAACTCTCCACCACTTATTCGGTTTGTGTCCTCACAAACCATTCTGTGGAAATACTTACAGAGCTCTTCTTCAACTCCTATTATGAATACATATTCTGACCCTTTTATGTGCTTCAATTTGACTTAAGGAGGACCTCTTAATTTCTGAATATTTGGACCTTGGTGTCGAGAATTTCTACTAACTACTCATAATTGTCAGGTTATTCTAGAACCACGATATTTGCGAGAGGGACATACTCTACTTTACCTGTTAAGCATGATCTTAGCTAGAATACGTGGTAGGTACTGGATTACTATCGAGTTCTTTTGACACTACAAGTCTGCATAGTACCTTTCTAATTCGATTTGCTAAATCAGATGATTCCTTTTTAAGGAAATACTAAAACATATTTACATTAGCAACCAAACTCTATACTACTCGAATTCTCTTATCCTCATAGGATTTCAGCCTATCTTAGATTATCTTAAGTCTTTCCTCAATCGGGTCGTTCTTTTAATCCACCTGAATGATAGACTATACTAAATTAACAGCAATACCCGGGTTTTCTAAAATTTCTGTCAGAATTTAAAAGTGAATTAGTTGTCTCCATTGAGAACTATAGAGACAATTACTCTATGATTAGCAATGATCCACAAAGATCCCATATCTCAAGAGTTTCAAAAATGTTGAAATCTTAATAAATATCAATCGAAAGGCTGGAACATTGTCCTAGTGACGGACGTCAGTTGCACTATTTTACATAACATTGGTCATAACCTGACCCTGATTACATTCAGGTATACTTATCACCTTGTAGGGTGATTTAAATATCTCGAATTCACTCTCTCTCTCTATAAAATTGACCAATAATAAAACTATGTGTGAAACTTGCTATTGAAATTACACGTGTATAATACGATACTAGATAAGTACTCAAAACACATCACTGTCTGAGCGTATAGTTGATCTAGTACATAAGTACATACTGAGTGCGTAAGGCATATACTAACTGAGTACTTACAATACTATACTCGCTGAGTGCACAAGCACTATATTTACGCGTTCCTTATTGAATGCATAAAGCATTATCTGTCCAACTAAAACTGACTAATGTGTATGAACTCAGTGTGGGCCTGGCTAAGTGTATAAAACACCTTGTGCGTCTTACTGAGTTTATAAGGCATTTATTCCCATTCAGGATCTAGTAATACTAAGTTGATTACTAAACTGTTCCAAGTCTGGAACCGTTCACACATAATATTATAATAATTTAGGATGATCTAGCTACTGGGGCTTGACTACATCATGATACTAAATTGAGCTAAATACTGAAGCTGAAACTAAACTGAATATAGATACTGAGCAATAATATGATTATAAGGTTAAACTAAGACATGATACAAAAATTGATTTAGATACTAAAGTTGTACCAATACATAAACCAAGGCTAAACGATAAACTGATACTATAACTAAACTATACTAAATATTAAAGCTGGATTAGGATATAATGCTGAATTTATTTTGTAACATAAGGCTTAGGAATCTGAGCTACTATATAATACTGAAACTAAGTTGGATACTAAAGCTGAACTATAATATAGTATTTGAACTAAGCTGTGTCATAATATATCTGAAAGTGAACTACTAAAACCATAATATAACATAATTTTGAGACCGAACTACGGCATATAACTGAAACTGAGCTATAACTTAATACTGAAACTAAGTTACTACATAACTGAAGTTAAGCTAAATACTAGATTCTCATGACCCAATTTCTATGGGAGTTTTAGGTCGCTCCCAATTCATGATGACATTGATTTTCACTAGATCGACCTTAATGTCTTCACTATTAATGACACGTAGCCAGAATTTAGATTTTTAAGAGCTTGGCATGAAGCTTTTATTATGTCAATATACTAAAAACTTTGACACAATTGAGTTCATGATTACTGGCTGACTTAAAATAAATCAGGATATCATCAATAAATACAATAGCTCACTTATCTAACATCAGGTGGCAGACCCGATTTAGCAAGTCTAAAAAAGCTGTTGGGGCATTTGTTAAGTCAAATGGCATTACAATGCATTCATAATGCCCATAACTGGTTTAAAAGACTGTGTTTGGGGTATCATAATCTTACATATATCTAAAGAGGAACTCGCACCCTTAAGGTGATTAATTAAATCATCGATCCTGGAACCTGTGGGTTGTGGGTTATGGATTTTGAAAAATAACATAAGGGATTCTCGGTAGTCGATATACCTTAAAATATTACGATCTTTGTTCTTAACAAAAGAACTGGAGCTCTCGAAAAGAACTAGTGGGGCATATAAGCCATTATCTAATAGTTCTTGTAACTGCCTCATTAATTCTTGCATTATAGACAAAGCAAGTGAGTTGGGAGTTTTAACAATAAGGTACTCTCGAGATAAATTCAATACGAAATTCTATTTCATCTATCAGGTAATTACCTGGGGATTCTTCTGGAAATATAGAGGGAAAGGCCTGAATAGCTGGAATACTGTCAAATCTCTAAAATGGTTTCTTGAGAATCATTAACATGAGCTAAATAAACTTAACAGTCATAATCCGGGTATTTCTTGGCTCTAGCATTCGTACTTATAGTCGGGGAGGCTTTCTTACACAAGACGTAAACAAACTTTTCTCCCCCACTTAAGGTTTAACCTAGATTATCCTCTTCTGACATGAATAACGGCTTACTCTTATTGGGTTACCATACCTAATGACTACGTCAAATTCCCTATAAACAAAGAAAATTTGAATCAACTAGGAACTTTTCATCATGAAATTCTAATTCACCCCTCCTAAGTATAGGGTCATATGTCAAATTTCATCATCTATTGCCTCTTTAAATCTAAGGGGTCCTACACTGACTAGTCAAATAATAACTTTCGTCCGAATGGCTTAGTTATTGGAGACCGAAATATACAAGAATCAGTTGAACACACGAGCATGTATTATATTCCCGGAGGAGGCACCTATCGTAATATCGTGTATCTGTATAAATTTCTTGACTATCGCTAGAAAGCATAATCTGAAGGTCTTATCATCGAGCTATGGAATATGAACATCTTCATGCGCAACTGTTACAACACATACTGGAAATAATTTCCAATATTCTATGATCATATACGTATATCATAACAGGATTCGGTTGTGGAAAATCTTAATAAGTCTGTAAAACTATTAAGCGGGCCTGATACGTCGATAAAACTTCTGACGTGTTTCTTAATTTCCATAAAGGAAATAGAGTCTCTCAGACTCATAATATAATTAATTACTAATTCTACATCATTGCTTAACATAAAATGCATAGGTCTTATAATTCTATGCTCGCACCTACCAACTGGTTCAATCATTAAGTACAATACTATGCCGGTAAACACTCGTTATGTGATGCAATTATTACCACGTTGGCCAGACGTCGTAATAATTTAATCATACAACCAAGTCCTCACTGTCATCGTATAATACTAAATTCATGAACAAAACACATAAACATAACATGCAAATAACATATACAATACTAATACGGATAATACATACATATGCGAAAACGTGTCTAACTCTATAGGTTGCCCAGAGCCTAGGTTTAAGTCTAAGTACCCATATACGATGGATACTTAAATCCCTTAAACCAAAACTCTGATACCAACTTGAAACGCCCAGTACTATATTATTATTATTATTTTTGAGCATACGGTTGTATGCTTAAATAGCATACGGCCGTATGGTTATTCTGAGAGCATACGGCTGTATGGTCTTCTATGCAGATTCTTCCAAAAATGCATTCTGGAGCATACGGCTGTATGCTTATATACCATACGGCCGTATGGTGTCTGACCTGCACATTTCAAATGTTTAAAATTCTGCACTTGGTATGTTTTCTGAAAAACTCATTTTCGCAACTTAAACTTAACAAATCTGAACATACCCATTTTATAACATAGGGAAAAACTCCAAATATCATCCACTACTTGTTGTGACCCACACATAACCAAAATGGGTCAATATGGGAAAAATGGCACTATGCTAAATGCCCCTTAACCTTTTTAAAGCATACCATAAGTACATGTTTTCCATACAAATCTGAGTTTGCATAATCATTCACCAAAAATTTAACAATCTAGGGCGTTTCTTGGTATTAGGGAGGGTTTAGGATAAGCTCGATTACCCATGAGCTCCACTGGTTGCTAACCCGCGACCTTTAGTCATAGACTTGATCTCACCTATAAGAAAAACATGAAATGAAGTAACGTAAGCATAAAGCTTAGTGAGATAACATATATAAAGCTAAAAATAAACATGTCAATGTTACTAGATGTTGCTTCATAATAACTTTCCCCCGCATAGCTATCTCGGTGATTATAACATCGCTAATTCCCCATGGGAATATATTATTGCATCGTAACATGCACTTGGGGGCTAGATACCTCATCATAATGCTAGAAGGTATCGTGCTTGCCTTAAATATACTAGTTGTCGGCTTAGGACCTGGTGAACCCGTATTTGGCTCAATTTAGCATCATATACGCTCTAGTCGTTCATTTAGAACTTCAAGTCCCGTTTTTGAGACTTTCCATATCTAGTTGTGCTTTTCATAACTGACGAGCCATATAAACATGCTAATCATCCACTTAGGATGTCTGAGTTCCGTTTTTGGAACTTCTACTATTCCGATGCTCGATTATCCACTAAGGAGGTCTAGGTTCTGTTAGGAATTGGAAATTCCATGTTAAAGTGTCGGTCACCCCAATTATAGTCTAGCATATGTTAGCTCGTAGACTTGTAGTTTGTTACGTTATTTAGTAGTTAATTAGTTAGTTTGTAGCGTAGTTTAGTGTAGTGTAACACCGTGGAGGAAGGACGGGTCTTTACCCACTGTATGCCTGATCTACAGTCCGATAGGAGGACGTATTGTTTGTAAGTATAAATACCCCATCAATCCATGGAAGGGGTGTGGCTTGGCAATCTAACCTTTTACATTTTATTGAACCAACTCTCTACCAAGAGCACCATCTCTCTACTTTCTCTCTATAAAATGTATAACATGTATTTCCATCATCCTAGACCACCCGAATCATCAAACACAATAATATATCGATCCTACAAATGGTATCAGAGCCAAGGTTATTGTGTTGTGTTGATTTTTTTTTGTGGTTCTTGAATCTTGTTTAAGCTGTTTTATACTATGTCTTTGGTTCAGAAAATTTTTCTATATTATCTTGGTACAAACAGTTTTAAACAGATCATGTGTATGCTTTGGTCTAAAAATGTCATCTAGTCTTTCATGAATTCATTTTTACATGTGTCTTGTGATAACTGTGTCCAAACAGTTTGGTCTATCTTTATATGACGTTTTTTTTGTACCAATAACATGTAATACTTGTGGTCAAAATAGTCATCTTTCTTGTGGTCATAATGGGTCAAAATGGATGCATCTTTATGCTTTTTCTGGGTTTGTTTGAAGATGGTCTGAAAATAGTTTGAAATTCTTGCTAGCGAGTTGTCCTTTAAAGATGTCCAGATTCATTGTATCACATTAGCGACTTGTGCCAATATATAGCGACTTGATTATTTGCAGTAGCGAGTTGTCCTTTAAAGGCTGTTTAGCGACTTGCCATGAGTCTTTACTCATGGTAGCAACTTGGCTTAGCGAGTTGGCTTAGCGAGTTGACTCAAGACCTTTGGGTAGCGACTTGCACTAGCGACTTGACATTGACAGAAAGGATGAAGAAGAATTAACTGTTTAGACAAGACCACAAAACTAATACCAAATATTTCACACGACCTCAGATAACCATCCATCATTGATCCATTTGCAGTTCAAGTTAACGGAAAAAAAAACGTAGCAATATCAATATCAATATCACCACTGTTCCTAAACACAATCCTATCCCAAATCTTCAATATCAAACTTCTCAGCTTCAATATCAAAAGATTTCATCACTGATACTAAAAAGGTAAAGCATGGAAAACATCAAATTGGATCTCAGCTTCGTTTCCTTGTGTATGGTTTGACAGAAACTCTTAGACCATTTAAGATCTATACACTAAAGTAATAACATCATTGATCCAATGTTTATGAAAATATCCGAAAATAAAGATGTGGTTTTAACAATATTGTTATCTCCTATATTTTATTTGTTTACTTTGTAAAACAATCAAAACGTTTTGATAATATTCGACTATAAAGTAATGAGTCTAACAAGGTTGTTAACTCAAAACTTTGAGTCGTTTTGGTCTTAAACAATTGTGATTCAAATTTATCAAGAATAATTGAAGCCTACCTTCGACCCTTGATTTATTTCAAAGCATTATCAAGAACTTAAGCCATCCATGTGGCGTTGATGTTCCTGCCGTGCCATCTCTGTGGCTTCTCGGATTCATGGATTTGAAGGAAGCAAGTTATTCGAATGTTAATAAGGATTAGTGAGATGAAATGGTTTTTGTCTACTGATTTTTAGGAAGTGAGGCGGTCTAAACTATGAGAACACTTAGGGTTTGGTTTGATAGTGAGAAGATTTTTTTAAGCTGCATATGATGAGAGCGTGAAAAATGTGAGATAAATTAGGGTTGTTAAGGATTAGGTTAAGTGAGGTGTATGTCTTTTATATCCATTATATTAGGGCATGGCTGCCTATGTGTGAATTATTCTGTATTCATGGGCTCTAATTTTGATCAGGTAGCAACTTAGCTAAACATGGGCCTAACTATTGTCACTCTTCTGGGCTGAATTTTACTGATATGTTTTAGTCTATGCGTCTACGAGTTGGACTTAGATCAGCATGATGTTGGGCCACAAGACGTTATTTGTCTCCGAATCTGATATTTGATATGTGATAATATACGACATTTAGTAAAATAAGATTCATAAGTATTGAGATCTATGAAATCTGAATATTATCTCATATTAGGAATACTTAAGAATTGATATTTCTCGTGAATGAGTGTCATTTGGCTCGGGCTTGAAATTACATGTGACTACTTGGATTTGAACGACGGACTGATGGGCTTCTCATAATTGGATCGTAAATTTTTAAGATTTGATAATATGAGGTCTATGAGATTTGGACTTTATGAGTTGTGTTGATATGAGATTTGAGGATGAGATTCGTTGTGGTATGTTGATTGGTACTTTGGTTTATACATTTTCACTGTGTATATTATGTCTCGGCTCGAACTGAAAAGTTGAACAATATTGACTACGAGGTTGTTTGTATTCGGTATTTCCTATTTGAGTTTGAAGTGAAGTTTTCCGGGTGCGTTTACTTATTTTGTCTTCCTTCTTTCTACCCTTCCGCGAAGATGACTTGTTTGGGCGTTTATTAAGGGTGATAAAGACTTGGCTATTTAGTTACGCTTGTCATTCTTTCTTGCTTAACCCACAACGTAATTATCACTTCGGTGTCTCAAGCAGTTGATGATATGTCAAGAGGTTTTGTACATTGGGTACACCGTTTCTTTTTCACGAGGATTAGTTCAAGTTTAAATAAAAATCTGGGGAATTTTACTTCTTGTTCATGTTTGGTATATCGGGTTTACTTCACCATGTTGTTTATGCACTAGCCGACAGAATTGCGTGAATGATGTGTTTACCAAAGTGTTTAGTGGATGGGTGATGATATTGTTGATGTTGGACAATGAACCGCTGATGAACCACTGCATGTTCCCCTAAAACAGATATTCACCGAAACCAAAGTTGTCATAACACATTCAAGCTGACATTGTTTACGGTTTTATCTTGATTTTGTAAAATCCCGCGAAAGAAACTATTTCTCGGTTTAAATCATAGACTTGCAAAATACCGTGACAATGGAATCATTCCGATATAAGTAAAGGGCATTTCTGGTTCGATCTCATGGTTTATTCTTGGTTTTGTAAAATCCCGCGAAAGAAACTATTTCTCGGTTTAAACCATAGAATTGTAAAATCCCGTGATGATGGAACCATCCTGGAGAAAGGAAAGTGTATTTCGGGATCTTATTTGATGCTGGTGCTACGGTTTCATCTACGATGAATGGATAAAAGGGTGTACTTCATGAATTGGGTGTGTGTTTGGATTGTCCTCATGGCAGTTTGGTTATTATAAGGTTTTATGGGGTTATGTGCTTTTAACCATGGTCGGGATGAAAACCATTATCAGAGTTCACTTAAAACATTAAAGGAGGCTAGAATTGAGCTTTTAACTAGAAGATGTGACAACGGGGTTAATTCACTATTACTTATTTGAGATTGAAGTGAAATATCATGGGCGAGTGTACTTAGTATCTGAAGGTATCGGGGATGGTTGGATGAAGATTCTTCAAGATCCTTGTTCGAGCTTATTATCAAAAACGAAGACTTGGAAATCTAGTTATTGTTGGGTGTCTTTTACCTTTTCTTTTACCACTTGGGGGAATTGGGCTCATACCACCACAAAATAACTATCACTTTAAGGAGTTACGTTGTAGTGCTCAGTGTCACATTCAATTGTGGAATTTCAAGAGGTAATGTACGACTAATACTTGATGGTTGGTTGGTTGAAGAGTATAGAGTACTTAGAGATTCAAATGGGCATGAATTCTCGACACCGCTCTTTGTTACACGTGTGCAAGTTTAAGTCACGAGTTTGGGTTATTCTACTTCAGGGTCAAATTCATCATATTGGGTTCTCTCCATCAGCTGTCACTACAAAGAGCCTACTGAATGATAATGGGGTTGATTACATGTTTTGCCAAGAGATTCAAAAGAGAGAGATTATGACGTCTGTTCACATCAGTTCAGGCCTCGTACTTCAACATTATGACGTATGAACACTACAGTTCATGTCTCGTACTCTAAAGAAAAGAAAAGTGTACGCTTCAGTGCGCTTTATCTTCTGAAGAAGAGAAATCTTCTTATTATGACCATTCTCATCAACATGCGTCATACTTTTTCCATGCGCTTCAATTATCAAGTGAACCGAGCTATTGTTGATTGTTTTCTTATTCCACTTGCTCAACTATAATGAAGATGTAGACATCATGTGCTAATAATGCAGGGGAGAAGTGTGAATAGACTACATTTGTTTAAGATATTCACTTATTCAATCAAGAATGGCAACTCCGTATGCAATTCTTGAGGGGGAGAAGAAGTGTGAGTTTACTACATGGTTGATTGATTTCTGAGAATAAATGGTCAAACGGCTCCTAACTCATGTAAGAACCGATCTTCTTTTTATCGGGTCTTCGTTACATGGAGTTTCTTCTAAGAACCGTTGGTTGACATCTTCACTCGGACTGATGAGTTTATCGACAAAGTGCTTCCGGTTAATGCTTCACGTACACATCAAAATGATGATTCTGAACAATCTCTCTGTTCTTGTTTGATGTGATTGGTAGTTTGGTGTTACCATTTCGTGTGTTCGCTGCGGCCTGATTGCTAATTTCCTTGATGAACATCTTTCTGTTCTTGTTTGATTGGGAGAGATTTTAGTTAAGGGGACTTGCAAGGTGTAAGTTAATTGGGATGCTTTTTGGTGATGTTCTTATTTTTTGGTGAGTTGAAGATGTTAACTATCTATTCCCCAACTGTATAATCTTGAAGAAGGTCGAGTCTGATCGTTCTACATTTTCTACTGCATGTTAGAAGACTAAAAGCGAGTTGCATTTGATTATCAAAGACTTCTTCATATTCCGGCATTGTCGGTTAGGGGAGAGCACTAATTGGGGGAGAGTGAAATGTCTTATTTAATCCCCAATTAGACTTGCTCACATTCTGCAGCAAGTTGATTCTCACAGATACATATGAGCTAATGATGTTCTTCTCAAATGATTTCTAGTACACGGGCTTACAATGAGTTGTTGATTCTGAAGTATCAAAACCAGCAAGGGGGAAGGAGACACATACCTAAACGCGAGTAAACTTAATGAACTTAATACTTCTAAGTAATTGAAGATATCCCGGGAAGAAAAATTTTATTACCGCAGAGAAACTCAAGGTTTAACTCATGGCGAGTAAACTTGATGAACTTAATTCTTCTAAGTGATTGAAGATATCCCGGGAAAACGAATGTCATGACCACAGAGAAACTCAAGGTTTTACTCATCAAGGCATTTAGTGTTCTTATTCCAACTATGTGGGGGAAGAGATGGAAGAGTTAGTCTCTGAAGATGAAAGAGGTACACAAGTGTGTGATGATTTTGATGTTATCGCAATCATCAAGGGAGAGAGATTGTGTACATTGGGGATGCTTAGCTGTTTCACTTGAGTGCTTAATCAGTGATTCAAAGATATAATCACTTATTCCGGAGTTGAAATTCGCAGAGATAGTCCTCTGCAGAGAAAATCAGTGATTCGGCATGGTTCTTCAATGTTATCGGTTATACTATCTTTGGGCATTCGGGTACTTCGGGTTCTAGAGCTTCATACACTTTCTTCAGGGGGAGAGAAAAGTATACATCGGGGTTATTCTTTGGCTATTGGACTTAATCTGCTACTTCGATGGTATAAGCTTCTCTGTCTTCGGGTATATGTGTATTCGGGTTCGTGAGCTCTAGTCTAAGAGACTGACTACTGCATCAATTCATCTACATGGGGGAAGTGGTCTCTTGTCAACTTTTTGGTATGTATTGCTTCAGACGTTAGTAGAAAAGGAATTTGAGAAGAGTATTTAAAAGTGGGATGATACGTAGCTGATCTATTTTGATGATATAACCCCGAATGGAGAATCTCGATTATCGGTCTTAAAAGGAGCAGCGGGATTTATGATAATGGTGTGCTTCTCTGTGCACCTGGCTAAGGCAAGCTTGAAATAGAGCTTCGAATATGCTCATCTTATGGATTTTCGGTTTGGGGAAGTCGCCGGAGTCTCACTTTCAGATGGTTCAATTTCTCTCAATTCGGAGAGCCTCGAAAGCTTTGGTGGTGAATGTTTAAGAGATGATGACTTCTATCTTCTACAACGGGGCTATTCGATATCCTTATCTCGGTACTCGTATCATCATCTTCTTTAACTATATCATCTTCTCTATCTTTGTATATATTTATTAAAAACCAAATACAAAAATATAAAACCAGCAAAAAGAAAATAGAAAAATATAAAATCTTCAAAAACCCATAATGTTAGGAATTAGAAATTCCCGGTATTAAAGAGTCGGTCACCTCAAGTATATGTAATCGTTAGAATGCTCGTTGTCATAGTATTTTGATAAGTAACACCGTGGAGGACGGACGGGTCTTTACCCACTGTATGCCTGATCCACAACCCGTTGTGTCGCGTTTTATGTAAGACTATAAATACTCTCTACCTCCCAAGGTAGAGAGTTGGAGCTCATAATAATATCTTTCACTTTCTCTCACTAAGTTCCCTAAACCTCTAACTTTCTCTCTAGAATTCCACTTATACGCCCACTTGTGTTAATGGTTTGATGTGTTTGTGAAATCAATATCCAACAATTGGTATCAAGAGCCATGGTTAGATCATATCTTACACATCTTTGGATTTCTAGTGGTTTTAGGTGGTTTTTGAGTTTGAAAAAGTTTAGTGGTTTTGCATCATTTGGGTGATTTCTAGTGTTAAAGTTTGGATTTTGATTGTACTTTTATGTTTAGAATCGTCACAAGTATTTAGGTTTTGATTTGGTAAGCTTGAATCATCGTGGTTGGGTAGTTTTTGGATTGAAAAGTGATGTTTTGTGGTTTTCTTGCTAGCGACTTGACATTCGGACTTCATTCTTCGTAGCGACTTACTTTTGCAATTTTGTAGCGAGCGATTCACGGTTTTGGACAATCTAGCGACTTAGACCTAGCGATTTACAGTACAAGTAGTGGACTCTCCACTACGGGTAGCGACTAGGTGGTAGCGACTTGGTCATGAGCGAGTTGCTCTTTAGCGACTTGAAGTTTTAGCGACTTGAGTAGCGAATTGCTGCCAAAATTTTGCTAGCGACTTGAGGCTTAGCGAGTTACTACTTAGTGACTTGCATTTGTCTAGCGACTTGGGACTTTAGCGACTTGGGGGTGTAGCGAATTAAGTGTTAGCGAGTTGCAGTGCAAATTGTTAGCGACTTAGTATTCTTAGCGACTTGGACCTTAGCGAGTTGCTGTTTAGCGACTTGACTGTGTAGCGACTTGGTGCTTAGCGATTTGGTGATTTAGCGAGTTGCTCTTTAGCGACTTGACTGTGTAGCGACCTGGTGCTTAGCGATTTGGTGATTTAGCGAGTTGCTACTTAGCGACTTGGTGACTTAGAGACTTGGTTCAAGGGGTATAGCGACTTGGTTGATTTTTACGAAGAAGAAGTTTGACCAAAGTTGACTTT
Source organism: Chrysanthemum makinoi (assembly GCA_910596185.1). NCBI lineage: Eukaryota > Viridiplantae > Streptophyta > Magnoliopsida > Asterales > Asteraceae > Chrysanthemum > Chrysanthemum makinoi. Next base: position 136,564,405 of record OU343218.1, read on the forward strand.
TTACGTCAAAACTTCAAACGGTCATAACTTTGGAACCGTAACTCCGTTTTCGGTGAAATACTGTCAAAACGGCCGGAACAGCTGTATGTGAGGTTTCACCACGATGTCGTGAAACAAATTTTTCGAGGCCCAAATCCCTCTGAAGGAAGTTATTGAGCTTTTAAGTTTTAGACATAAATTTCCGTAAAACGTGCATTAACCAATCCAATTCACAACCAAACAACACTTGCTAATCCTTCAAACAATCATCACTCCTAACACACAATTCTCTATCATTGTGTGGGTCCATCGGTTATCTTAACACGTTCTATTGGTCATTGTATCACGGTTTGGTCTTGATTTTAGTAAAATCCTGCGAAAGATTCTATTTCTCGGTTAAATCATAGACTTGTAAAATCCTGTGCATTCTACCACATCATGTCTTACTCTACTGACCCAGTGATTTGAAGTGCTTAAAATTGTATGATCTTGTGGACAACAATGATAAAGTATGCTACCACGAGCGGTTAAAGATGTTTGAATTAAACAATGAGGATGTGAGATCTTCATGTTCACGAGTACAATGAGAATGCCTGCATAAATGGAATGCAGCATTGAGCCATATCGGCTACTTCATCTGCACCTCATACAATTTGTTATCCATAGCGGGGATCAAACATGTAGTGCTCTTTTCGCCAGGACTTACCTACATTGACAAGAAGCTTCTTTTGTTGAACTTAGAACATTTAAAGCTGCAAATTACCAATGAAGAGGTTCAAAAGGATGGTTCGGTCGCAGGATCTTCAAGTAATCTACAAACAATTTCGACCATTCATCGATGGGAATATTCGGCAGATTACGATCAACACTTGACGGAATTTCCTTCAAAAACATCTGGAATGGAAATTCAGAATTCATTGAGACATTTATCCAACTCATGGATAATGTGAAAAAGTACATTGAAGAATCTGCTCAAAAGAATGTAAACGTGAATGAGTGTGGAGTGCGGTTGAAAGATTGTTGTGATAAGTTGGGTAATGTATATGTTGAAGAATCGGGTGTTCTTGAATGCGGGAATGTCAGTGACAACAAAAAATGATGAGTCGGATAATGCAAAAATGGAATCTTCGTGCTCAAATTCACAAGAGAGAGAGGTGCACCGGACACAACCTGTGCAAGTTAATGCAAAGGAACGCTCCATGGAAGCTTCGGATGTACCCAAGATAGAGATGCACCCGTCACAACTTGTGCATGTCAATGCTTGAGGTAAGTTGCATGGAAGTTTCTGCGTACCTAGTTGTGCATCTTCTACTCAAAATGATGATTATGAACTGCATGAGTACGCTGCATTTGTGCCTGATGATTCCCTTACCACCGAGCTTAACATATATAAGGATCAAGTTGCTATTTATGAACAGCGTGCTAGGTTTGAGTTGACCACGTGGCCAGGAAATGGATGTCCAAATACGCATACAATCATTAGAAAAAGTAATTTTAGAGAAGAAGTATTAAAACAAGAGTTAAACTCCTTACAAGAAAAGCTTTCTAAAACTGCTAAGCAAAAACAAGAACTTCAAGAAAATGTTAAAATGCTTAAGCAAGAATTTAGTGCTAAGGAATCAAAACTTTTGAATGATTTTTCTAATCTGAAAACTTTGAAAAACAAACTTGAAAACAAGTTGTACATACAAGGAAACACCATTCAGACTGCTCACATGATCACTAAGCATAGAGTTCTAAGTGACAAACATAGTGTTGCCTTAGTTGATGAACCAAACCCCGAGGCTTGTAAAAAGGCTAGAGAAGCTCATAAGGTATTGTATGATGGTAATGAGATCCTTAAGCCTAGACAAAAACCTAGTTACTTGTGAGTGCAGGAGGAAGATAAGAAATGAGATGAAGTCACTAGGGAGAAAATGAATAAGAAGCTAGAAGATCCTGAGTGTAAAAGAACAAGATAACGATAAAACCCCATGATTACACTAAGGAAAATTGGATATCCTTAAACATGTTTAAGCCTCGGACTCTATTGACCCCTGAACAAGTGTTCCGGAAAAAGGATATGGACTTGCAAAAAGCTGAAAATCTTGTTGAAAAGAATCCCCCTTGTAGGAAGACCTTAATCGATCAATATATGTTATTCTTCAACTATTTGTCGATTTTGAGAAAACTTGTAAGAAAAGGATCACACCTGTAGGATAACTGGGAAGGGGAAAGGGGTTTTGAGCAAACAAAAGAATGCTATCTAACCGAGGTCATGCCTTTCTTTAAACAACTAAAAGATCATTTTGAGAGTCTTTAAAAGGGGATAAAATCGATATTAAAGAAATGGAAAAGGAATTTGATGCAATGATAGTTGAGGTTAGTGACTATGAGCGAGAATTAAAATATAATGAGATTGAGAGGAAGAACTTGCATACCTTGAATGAGAATCTTATTTCTGAATGTATTACTCAAGATGTTTTTTACACTGCTACAAATTGTTCCATTAATGCTTCTCAATTTCATGAATTATCTGTTGCTCTAAAAGTCTCCCATGATCGTGTCATTGAGCTTGAAAAAACTAATTCTAAATTGCATGAAAATTGAATCTGGATGATCATGACAATTTGGTTAAACATTTTTCTAAACTAGAAGTTGAGCATTTTAATTTACAACTAAAATATCAACATCTTAAAGAAAATGTCAAAACTTCAAATATCAAGACATCCTGAAATGCTCCAGAGTTTGATGCAGTTTTTCAAATTAACAAACGTGATGAACAGATTCAAGCTCATTGCAACACGATCAGAAAGTTGAAAGCCCAAATCTCTCAATTGAAGGGTCAAAAGAACAATATGACAGGCTCCCAAATGCCTCCTCCTTTAGATTCTCCGAATTCTCAAACTTTTCATCTTCAAAACTTAGTTAATGCCTTACAAAAGGAAAACGAGAGTTTTCTAGAAGAAAATGAAAAGGTTTAAAGACATTTTAAAGAGTTATATGATTCAATAAAAGTCACCCGTGACCAAAACAACGAAAAATAACGTCTTTACAAAAGGAAATTGAGAATCTGAGAAGTCGAGGAAATGGGAAACTACCACTTGTTTTCAATAAGAATGTTGTCTCAAAGTCACCTTTAGATTGCAAATACATCTGTGACAGTTAAATATATTCCTCCTCATCTTAGGAATAATGAACATGCTTTTCATGACTTCTGTGCTCACCTTAAGGATAGTCTAGAATGTCTCCGTGAGATTGTCGAAGAGGATTTCATTAACAAACCTCTTGATAGTGAAATTAGGTTTGCTTGCCTCCGGGCCAAACGATCTCAAGAGCTGCTTGAATGTGTAATTGCAACATGTCCAAAATCCTTAGGTGAAAAAAGGCAAAGGCTGTGAAGCCTTGTTCTATGCCTAGTGCCAAACAGGAAATCCGTTCTATGCCTAAAGCCAAGCAGGTAACCCTTGATATGCCTTGTTCCATATCTAAATTCAAGCAAGCAACCTGTGATGTGCCTCCTAGAATTTCAGATCCCAGGACTTCTAGACCAGGAATGCAGAAAGTAGTGAAGCCATGTAATGTTCCCATCGTTACTTCTACAGATGTTAAGATTGACACTAAAGTTAGCGGGTCAAAACCTAGAAGCTATGCAAAGAAGGATAGGATTACGCAAACTAAAAGTGATCATGATAAGGAAGTGAAAGAACACCATAGGGACAAGAAGTTTGATTTGAACAAAAGAATCGTGTTAGTTCTAGTATTAGCTCTAAGCTTACTAAAATTAATTGAGGCCTTATCTTTTGTCGCAAAACATGTAAAAATGTTTAATTTCTGGTAATCATGATAAATGTGATGTGTTATTTCGAGGTCTAAGATTCATAACCCAGCTTAAGAAAGTTTGGAGGCGAAAGAGATTAAGCAATCTGAAAACCTACAGGGAATGTGTTTACAAATGTAGGATTTCATTGGAAGCCCAACAGTCGAATATTAGCATGGCAAACCTTACCCTTAACTAGATCCACTATGCCTAGAAGTAGTGCCTTAAGGTTTGGAAGCCAACTGGTAGAATAATCCCATTAAGCACAAAATGTCATTTGACTAAGTCTTATGCTTCTACTAGTTTCTCCTAGTGATAATGCCACATTGCACCTAGGGTTTCTCACGATTCAAAGATTTGTTGTGCTAACCAAAAGGACCCCATGAGCACGTGGGGATCCAATGTTTCCAATTCTCTATCTTCGTCTGTTGTCCAAAGCAGGTCGTACAAATCGTCCCTTGGTATTTGGATTCGGGCAGCTCTAAACATATAACTTGGCTCTAAACAATGACGTCTGTTCACAGCCGATTCAGGCCTCGTACTTCATCATTATGGCGTCCGCGATAACACTTCTGGACCCGTTCCTCAAAGAAAAGAAAAGTGTACGCCGCGCTTTATCTTCGAAGAAGAGAAATCTTCATGTTTATGACCATTCTCATCGACATTCTTCATCAACAAGCTTCATGTTTCTCCCATGCTCATTCAGTCATCAAGTGGATCTACATTCATTAATGTATATTCTTATTCACTTGCTAAATCAAAATGGCAACCGGATGCAATTTTTGAGGGGGAGAAGAGTGAATATACTAAATGATGATGGATGTTTGAATAATGGTTATACAAATTAAAGTTTGATGACTCTCCTCCAACGCCTAATGTTTCATTCACTAAGGATAAATGGGATTTATTGTTTGGGATTCATTGGTTCAAGATATGTTTGATTAGTATTTACAACCGCTTAGCGAATATTTGATGATCATCAAAGAATATGTGATTCATGAGTTCAAGATATGTTTGATGATCATAAAAGAAGTACAACTCGCACTACTCAAAAGCCCTATCTCCGGTTATTCCTCAAAGCGTTGATAATGATTATCATAATATTGCAGTTGCACTCATGAATAATGATCCGTTCTTTGGTATTCCTTTGCCAAATCTTCACGGATTATTGTTCATGAATAATGATCCACTCTTTGGTATTCCTTTGCCAAATCTTCATGGATGATTGTTCCTCACATCGCATGCTATAAATCAACCACATGAACTTCAAGGAAAATGTCTACCTCATCCGCTCGAAGTTATTTGTTGTATCCTCCAGATCGATCTCTACATGAATACTTTTAGGAAGAATACATTGATGTTGAGGCATCATTTGTTCCGTTCATTCAAGGTGAATGTACATCCGTTGTATGTTTATTCACATGTTGGGCATTTGACACAAGTTGATTACTTCAGAGTTAATCATTTATCACTTATTTGAGATTGAAGTTGACCTTCACAAAGGCGTGTTCTTATTTGATAACTTGCTCGGGCTTAAGAATTTGAGTTGAAGGCTTGGGTTATCTAGTTACCAGCCAGTCGAGTGGATGGTTGAAGACCCTGGTTAACTATCACTATTAGGAGTTACGTTGTTTTACTCGTCACATGCGATGACGATGTGGATAATATCAAGAGGTGTTAATGTCTCATACCTTGTTTGAGTGTGAGTACTTAGAGATTTGCTAGAAGCATAGATTCTCATTAACCGTTCTTCCATCTTTAAGTGCAAGCTTAAGACACAAATGCGGGGAATTCGACTTCAGTTTCAAGTTTGGTATATTTGGTTTTTCTTCAACAGTGGTCACTTCAAATTGTCTACATATGGGTTGATAAAGATAGTGAGAGAGTTTATGTAGCAGTTGATTCTCACAAGATTCATTTGGGCTATTTGAGTTCTTCTCACAAGATTTCAAGTTTATGGATATATTATGTTTTGCTGATTCCGAGGTATCAAAACCATTTGGGGGAAGGATATATTATTCCAACTATTTTGGGGGAAGTGGTCTCGAGACCTGGTTTATGTTACCAGTGTTCGGGCTTGGAAGAAATGTGAGAAGAATATTTGGAACGGAGATGATAATGCCTTATCGACATCTTATATACGGTTTATGATAAAGTGCTTCCGGTTATATGCACAACATGTTCACTTGATCGAGCTAATTCAGTTATTTCAGAGTTGACATCCACCGAGATGATTAGTGACTCAACATGTTACATGGATGTCATCGTCTCTACTCTTGTTGGGTACATGTGTACATTATGTGTTGATTGGTTATATGTTATATAACTCGAATGCACTTGGTAAAATGAAGATGTTGATATATTGTTCCCTAAATAGACAACTGGTCAATCTTGAAGAGTAAGGTGTACATCGGGATGCACGCAGTTCATGTGATCGGTCGTAATCGTTAATCCGATTTGATAACCATGAGACGATCAATGTTTCAACTTGTTACCGGTGTTCTCGTGTTCTTCGTGGTGCTGAGCTTCAATCAATGAGACCGCTTTGTATTCAACTATACCTCTTAGGGAAATGGTCTTTATTCGATGTTTGTCGGTTTGGGGGGAAGCTACCAAAGATTCAAATTGAGAAGGCTCATGTCCCGACGATTTTCTTAGAAGCCTCGAATGCTTTGGTGGCGAAAGTTTAAGAGATGTTGATTCCTTTCTTCTACAACGTGCTGAACGATATCTTTATCTCGGTACTCATTTCATCATTCTCTTAAACTAATCTATCTCTTGTAAATATCTATTCAAAAACAAAATACAAAATTATAAAACCTTCAAAAATCAAATAGAAAAATATAAAACTTTCAAAATCCATAAAAATTTGAAAATTCGAAAAATCTTCAAAAAATATTGTCTTTTTGTCATGTTTCTCTCGATTCGATAATATCTACGGTCTTGATGTTGTCATTCAAAGAATGACACGGGACTTTAGATGTTGTTCGAATTTTTTAAAAAAAAAAAAAAAAAAAAAAATCAAAAAATCAAAAAATCAAAAATATTTTTGGGAGAAAGTGAAACAATGGTTTATTGTCATTTCAGCAAGAACCCGCTTTTCAAAGAAAGAACGAGCCATACTTTATCATGTTTTCAAAATTCCATGCTCGATTCTTTAAATCATTTATCTCTGCTGAAAACTAACTGCTTTGAAAAATAACTCAGTCTCTATTTTTGATAATCATCCGGACTTATTTGTCAAAATATCAATCTCTCAATCAACAACCTATGTCATTGATTGAGGGGAGAATGATTTCAATTAAATTAAAAAGTTATTTGGCATTAAATTGTTTTCAAAAGATATTCAAGCATGTTTTATCAATGGAGTTTAAAGTCTTAAAATCCGATCATTATCAGCTAAAACGCTTTCATAATCAAGTCACAATTCTCCTTAAAAGCTTTCAAAATCAATTTAAATCTATAAGAGATCACAAATCTCAAATGATTTGATAATTGTGATCGGGGAGAATGTGTGATTTAAATTGGATTTAAACTGATAATTCGGTAAATGGTTTTATAAGGATGTACAAGCTCTCCCTCCCACATATGACAAACGATTTCAAATTTTCCATGCACATGTTGAGGGGAGCATCTATCTTAAACCTATGATTTGAAACATGATAACTTATCTCAAAGTGTGTTCTAGTATGTGCAAAACTCTTTTCAAATCTCGAGGCACATATTGAGGGAGCAAAATCATGAAAACCTCATCCTTCCCCAAAATGCTTTATCTACTTGATTCAATTAGGGAAGTGATGTTGATATTTTTTTAAATGGTAATCAAAGAAGTTAATTCTTTCTCTTGCCTCCGTGTGGAAAACTATTTCAAATACTTGATTCACATGTTGAGGGGGAGTTCTTCTTCTAAAAATATCAAAAACAATTCAGGTACAAAATGCTTTGATAAAATATCATAAGTATCTGGATTGATTTTCAAATGGTTTTCAATTGGTTCCTATGGCTGATGAACAATACCAAAAAGACCGACCAACTTTACATTATGTATGGTGATATAAGGACGATAAGGTTAGGTATGTGTTCCCATGATCCGCCAGAACCGGAGGGATCTACCCAAGGACTATCCACTAATTAGTGTAGAGTTCTTAGGTATGATGATAAAAGGAGAAAAATGAGATATGGGAAAAGTGCGGACTAAGACTCGAGCTAAGTAATCGAATAAACCCAACAAGGTTCTTGCTATGAAGTCTCGTAAGCAATCAAGGGGTTGAAGAATGAAAAAAGAATTGAATGAGAAAAGGGTGAAAACAAATAGCCCTCCATATATTCAACCTTAGAAGTAAACCGGGTTCAATTCATATGCTACTAATGGTAACATCAGTATTGAAGACAAGACGTCATGGACCCAAAGTGACGCGACCGCACTTCAACTTTCCAAACCACTCAAGTTCCTCTTAAAAGGACTTGTTTCATTCTCACGGGAACCGACATTATCTATCAACCTTCTCTTAGAGATTGTTGATATTGAAGGAGGAGAACCTCTCCCTAGTCTCGATATAGGATCCAAATATGCACAAATTGAGTCTAGTGCCACGAGATCATCAATAAATCTCATTAGGACACTTTCAATGAAGACTCTCTGCTTCACACAATGTGGAAAGAGAGATTATATCTTATGAGTCCTACGCATTATCCTTGTGGTATTGTGAACATCCGAAGTGATATGCAACATATACCACAATGAAGATGGAAAGCCTTCTAGAGCCAACATCTAACAAGCTCTTGGTAGGTGGCATGTGAGATCTATTATACAGATCAACCATGTGACAACTCAACAGAAACAATGGGGCGATTCAATCTTTTGAATCAATCCTCGGTTCAGTTATGGATTGACGGATACCTTTGAAAAACCGGTCCTTGTGCTTTAAAACTCTTTTCATTAGCACGTCGATCGTGTACTAATTTTTCAAATCAAAAGGTGTTTTATGATTGATAATTGATTTTCATTAAAACCTTCGTTATATTGCAAAAACAATTTCTATTGAGCAATACGCATTGTTTTTCAAATCTCTTTTCATCAATCGATGGACGTAAATTACTGGTTCACTCACTCGTGTTGTCTTCTTTGAGACGTTCGCTTGAGAAACTAGAGCAATGCGAAACCCCGCCAAGGAAATTCTTCGAATTATACCCGATCACAGTAAGACTTGTAATCGATCAACGGGAACCGTGGGCGTGTACCTCAATTCATCGAAAGTGATCAAAGACACTTTCGGTCGCTTTATTGCTAACCGTCTTATGCGTATACCCCGACGCTTGCGGTCGATCGTAATGAAGCGGTCAATCCATACCGCATGCTCACACAACACATTCATATCAAAAGATATCATGATTGGTGCATCAATGACTCTGATATTCTATCTCCATGCTTCTGCTGCCGCCAATATCATGAATCAACGAATGCTTCCGCTACTCTGATGAGAAGATATCATGATCCATAATGTGAGCATGTCGGTCCGAAAGTCACATCATCACATAATACCAACACCACAATGGATGTATCTGAGATTTTCTACTAGCTGATGATCTCAAAAGTCGGCTCAACATTATTATCACGTGGATCCGTAAAAGACCTCCACTTGGATTAACCAAACATGCAATGAGTGGAATCAATGACTACGAGCTTCGGAGCAAAGTACTACATCAAGAATGCAAGATCAATTGTTAATGTAATATCTGATTGTATTCAATGTCATTTTAGTATATGTTTGAGGTGGCCTCCTTAGGGGAGATTGTTAGGAATTAGAAATTCTGTATAAAGAGTCGGTCACCTCAAGTATATGTAATCGTTAGAATGCTCGTTGTCATAGTTATATTTAGTTAAGTAGTATTTTGATAAGTAACACGGTGGAGGACGGACGGGTCTTTACCCAATGTATGCCCGATCCACGACCCGCTGTGTGTGGCGCTTTATGTAAGACTATAAATACTCTCTACCTTCCCAGGTAGAGAGTTGGAGCTCATAATAATATCTTTCACTTTCTCTCACTAAGTTCCCTAAACCTCTAACTTTCTCTCTCTAGAATTCCACTTATAAGCCCACTTGTGTTAATGGTTTGATGTGTTTGTGAAATCCAATATCCAACACATAAAAATCAGAAAATTTGAAAAACACCTATAAGATTGTTTTCTCATGACATGTCTTCGGGTATCGATAACATCTTCGGTCTTAGAAATGTCATTCAATAATGACACGGGACCATAGATGAAGTTCGAGCAGGAGGTGTAAATATTTCTTTCTAAAACATGTCTCAAACTATGGCTTACGCGATTATTTCAGACTCTAACCCGGGCTTCAAATAATGGCTTACAGTTATTTCAGATTGTAACCCGCGCTTAAAACCATGGCTTGCTATTATTTCAGATAGCAACCCTCTCTTTTAAAGAAAGGAAAGTGCTGCGCTAAACCAAATTTTCAAATATTTCGTGCACTTATCCTATAAACAAAACAAGGAAAGCATGTCGTCAAAAAGACTGTTGTTCCTACACAAATGTTTTTCTGTCTAAAATTCTTTAGAAAAATATTTGTTTTAACTAAATAGGTGGAAAATGAGTTGCTTGTAAATCAATCAGTTTCAGAGTTTTCATAAAAATTGAAAACTCAATCAATGACTTCAGCGCTTTTAAACTTTTCATAAAATAAGTCATTGATTGAGGGGGAGAATGTTTTCAAATCTATATCATCTAATGAGATATCTAATTATCATGTATGCTTAATTGAAAATGAAGTTAACCTACGTTGAAGGACTAGGTGCCTAGGATATGATTATTAGGATTAGATGATTAGAGTTTGATAAACACATTATTCCCATACCTTATATGATCTGATTGATATGTTGAATTGGTTTTTATTAGTCGATTGCTATTTGGGTGATGTCGACCACCATATATTTGTATGTGTCTTCACTAACGTATGCAGGTATATTGGTATATAAGAATGTTCCCGATCCGGATCCCACAATTGAAGACGATTGGATGCCGAAAGGAAAGGGTTAACTATATCTTGGGTTGACAAATGAAGAAACGGGGCTTAATTGCACTTCAATGTAGAGTTGGCATAAATGCAACGTAAGAGGTGTCATTGCATCGCCAGATATGGTTTTCTAAGTGATTGAAGAAACGGAGCTTAATTTGACCTCAGTTGGCATTAAAATGCAACGTAAGAAGTCTCACTGCATTTGCAGACGGTTTTTCTTCCAACCCTCAGCAACAACAACAAAAGCTTCTCAACCACTAATGTATCTTTGTGCATGATACCATTTTTAAACAATTTTGAATAAATTTGAATAAATTGTTTTGAAAATGGAAAATATTGTTTTGAAAATTAATTGGACTAAATCTTGAAAATCACCGGACTATATTTTATCAAAACTTAAGTCACTCAATCAACGACTTCAGTCATCGATTGAGGGGGAGAGTGATTTAATTTAAAGTATTTTCAAACAATATATCTTCAAAAGAGTCCGTTTGTACGCTAAAATGTGGTGATCTAAGATTTAATGTTATGTCATGGTATGATTTTCTTTAGAAAATCAAGGTCTTTCAAAATGAAAATTTTTCTGTTCTTGTTTGATTGTGAAATTGTTTTATTTTACTTAAAAGATCTCTTAAAACAATCATACCTGACACTAACAATCTTTAATGTCTAAATATGTTCCTTATCTGTCAATTTCAAAATTAAATCTTGCCACGTCTTTCCCCAAAATTTTCTAAATGATTTAAATCTTTTGGGATCACAAATCTCAAATGGTTTGAAATTTTTGATCGGGGGAGAGATCGTGATTCAAATCTCTGCTTTTAATGGAATCAGTTTTAGTCCTTTATAGGCACTCCTGCCTCCATGTGCCAAACGATTTCAAATACACAATGCACATGTTGAGGAAGAGGATTTATCCAAAAATAAGATGAGTATTTAAACCTGGCCACATATTCTCCCATGTTTTCCAAACCTGATTAAATCACTTGAGATCCAAAATCTCAAAGGGTTTGATATTTTGATCGGGGGAGAATTTGTGATTTAATAATGAAATTTGATAAAAGCTGATCGTTTTGATTTAATTGTGCAGGCTGCTCTCTCATATGTGCCAAACTCTTTCATTTATTGATGCACATATTGAGGGGGAGCGAATGGTTTCTTAATGGCTTGTGTGATCGTAAATGTGCTTCAAAAGAACTCTTGCCTCTATGTGATAAAATGATTTCAAATATCATATGCACATATTGAGGGGGAGAATTTACCAAGAAAATCAAATGGCTTTTTCTATGAAAATTATGATCAAAGAAAATATTTCAAAGTCCTCTTGCCTCCACGTGCTAAACAATTTTCAAATCATATGCACATGTTGAGGGGGAGGTTTTCTAAATGATCAAAACTATTAAGGTACAAAATGCTTTGATCTCGTATCACAAGTACCTTGATTGTTTTTCCAAATGATTTTTCAATTGGTTTTAAGAAGAAAAGAACAATACCAAAAGACCGACCAATATACTTTATGCATGGTGTTATAAGGATGGTTAGGTTAGGTATTCGTTCCCACGATCCCGCCAGAGCCGGAGGGATCTACCTAGGGACAATCCACTAGATAGTGTAGAGTCCTTAGGTATGATGAAAAAAGGAGAAAAATGAGATATGGGAAGAGTGCCGACTAAGACAGAGCTAGGACTGGAACAAACCCAACAAGGTTCTAGTTATGAAGTCTCGGTATAATCAAGGGGTTGAAGAATGAAAAAATAATTGAATGTGAAAAGGGTGAAAAGAAATAGCCCTCCAATAATTCAACCTTAGGCGTAGCAAGAATCGGTTCAATACATATGCTATTTACGTGGTTACTAAGGTAACACGGTATTGAAGACAAGACGTCATGGACCGAAAGTGACACATCAAGACTAAACTTCCCAAGCCACTCAAGTTCCTCTTAAAAGGGCTTGTTTCATTCTCACGGGAAACCGACATTATCTATCGACTTTCTCTTAGAGATTGTTGATATTGAAGAAGGAGACCCTCTCCCTAGGCTCCGGCATAGGAAACCAAAAGTGCACTAATTGAGTCTAGAGCCAAGAGATCATCCACAATATCTCATTAGGACACTAAATTCATGAAGACTTGCTGTTTCACACAATGTGGAAAGTAAGAATATATTAAGAGTCCTACGCATTATCCTTGTGGTATTGCCAGAACATCCGAGTGATATGAAAATATTCACGATGAAGATGGAAATCCTTCTAGAGCCTACATCAAACAAGCTCTTGGTGGGTGACATGTGAGATCTTTTCTAAAGATCAAACTTGTGACAACTGGATAGAAACAATGGGGCGATTCACTCGTGAATCAACCTTGGTCTAGGAAATGAATTGACGAATACTTTTGGAAAACCATTCGATGTGCAAACCTTCTTTTCTCTAGCACGTCGAATGTGTACTTATGTTTTCAAACACAAAAGTATCTCTGATTGAAAAAATACTTTTGGAAAAACCGTTCGATGTACAAATCTTCTTTTCTCTAGCACGTCGAATGTGTACTCTTTTCAAATATAAAAAGTATTTTTGTTTGAAAATTGATCCTTCTCATAAAACCTTCGTCGTATTGCAAAACTCTTTCTTCTAAGCAATACGGGATTGTTTTCAAATCAATCTTTCATCATTCGGTGAATCTCAATTGAGTTCACGTTCACCTGTTGTCTTCTTTGAGACGTTCGCTTGAGAACGGCTAGACATTGCTAAACCCTGTCAAGGAGATTTTTCGAATTATACATGATCCGCATGCAGTACTTTACTGATCAACGGAACCGTGGGCCGTGTACCTCAATTCAACGAAAGTGATCAAAGACACTTTCGTGTGTTTTATTGCTAACTGTTGTTTGCAGGTATATTTGGATGGTTGCAGTGATCGAGAATTGAGGAGTCAATCCAAAGCCGCATGCTCACAACATCCACACTTAATTGAAGAAATCATGACTGGTGCATATCTACATAACCTTGCTCTGATATTTCTATACTATGCTTCTGTTACGCTGCTGCAAATATCATGAACCAGTAAAGCTTCCGCTACTCTGATGAAAGATATCATGATCCAAAAGTGTGAGCATGTCGGTCTAAAAGTCACAACATCACATGAAGGCAACACAACTATGGATGATTCAGAGAGATTTGTTGTGGCTGATGATCTCAATGAATGCTTGAAGATCATCAAAGATGTGGATCAGTTAAAGGCGGTTCGGATTTTGAAGTTGCACTACTTAAGCACAAAGATTACGGAATTGAAGAATTGAAGTCTACGAGCTCAAGAACTAAAAAGCCAAAGATAGAATGCTAGGATGCAAAATGTATTTCATGGGGTGACCTCCCTTAGGGGGAGATTGTTAGGAATTGGAAATTCCATGTTAAAGTGTCGGTCACCCCAATTATAGTCTAACATATGTTAGCTCGTAGACTTGTAGTTTGTTACGTTATTTAGTAGTTAATTAGTTAGTTTGTAGCGTAGTTTAGTGTAGTGTAACACCGTGGAGGAAGGACGGGTGTTTACCCACTGTATGCACGATCCACAAAGTCCGATAGGAGGACGTATTGTTTGTTAGTATAAATACCCCTTCCATCCATGGAAGGGGTGTGGCTTGGCAATCTAACCTTTACATTTTATTGAACCAACTCTCTACCAAGAACACCATCTCTCTACTTTCTCTCTCTAAAATGTATAACATGTATTTCCATCATCCTAGACCACGCCCGAATCATCAAACACAATAATATATCGATCCTACAGGTTCCAACTTTGTCTGGAACAACTGTATGTGATCACATAATAGCACATATCGTCCACTTAAGACGTCTGATCCCATCTTGGGTCATAATGCATATAGTTATGCAAATCACCCACTAAGTATATCTAATTCCAACTTTGTCTGGAACTCATATACGACTCTTGTAGTCATGTCGTCTACTTAGGACGCTAAACAAGTAATAACATAATATTTTGACCACAATCATTTTACTAAGACCATATGGGTCATAACGGGTTGTTTTGACCCGTTTACTTTATTTCACGTATAATTCATACCACGTAAATTCTTTAAATTCATAGTAAGCAATATTAATTCATAACACGAGCATAATACATAAGCATACAATAAAAACTTAAATATAAGTATCACAGAATATGAGACACTTCTAACGAGCTATTAAGGACCCATTAAAATGAGAAATGATTCATCATTTATGCTAAAAACATGTTATTGAGACCACATGGGTCATAACGGGCTGTTTTGACCCGTCTACTTTATTTCACACACAAATACATACCAGGTCAATCATTAGGACTCATAATATGAAAATATACTAATGCGAACTCATAACACGAGTATAACACGTAACATATTATAAAACTTAAATATGAGTACCACGAGATATGTGGCACTTCTAACGGGTTACTAAGGACCCGTTTCTAATTTTATATACGTTACTCACCTTGATATGGCTTGTAATCTATCATGAGCTCCCGTAAACGTCCCCGGCTAACCTTTATAACCTAGGAAGACGTAAATAACATGGAGCTTACTTAAAAAGGTTTAGCTTGTCATAGAAAGGCTTTATACATGAACTAGGCCATAATGGGGTGTTTGGTTCCGCGACTTATGTAACACATAAACATATTTTCTGAAAATTAACACCACAAATTGGTGTTATGGCATCATAACAAAATACCCCTCATTAATCTTAACTCATATACATGATTAACATGTGATCTTTGTGATTTTCAAAAATCACAAATTAACATAAACTTATAAATTTTTACAAAAACCCCATATATGGCTTCAAATAATCGTCTTTAATCATTACCCACTATTGGGTAATCATAAAAAATGAATTTAAGAATTTAGGTATAATTCTTACCTCAAATTGATTTGTGAGAACCCTAGTATTTGCGTTTTTAAGCTCCAATATTGCAATACCCAAGCTTAAACTTGAAGAAAATCAAATTATAA
Source organism: Chrysanthemum makinoi (assembly GCA_910596185.1). NCBI lineage: Eukaryota > Viridiplantae > Streptophyta > Magnoliopsida > Asterales > Asteraceae > Chrysanthemum > Chrysanthemum makinoi. The sequence continues at coordinate 136,580,221 of OU343218.1, forward strand.
TCATAACCTTATGATATTCTTATGTTTGTGTATGATTGTCGTGAAGCAGGGAAGGAGAGGGAAAGGATAAGAACTAAAATGAATTCTTGGACTTGAAGTAATCTTATATGAGTTATAATAAAAGTTTCACTATTTGGCAAAACCGGTCCCTGTTAGGAAAACTATTACATGAGAGGTCTTTATAAAGTGGTTTTATAAAAGTTGGGGTGTTACACCTACGAATGCCTCGTCCCATACCGTCCTGATGTGGTTTCCTTTGTGTTTGTCCAGATGCCATTACTGATGGCATATCACGTTTTCCCGACACACTTATGATAGCCATTGCTGGAAAGGTTTAATAAAGAGTTGTTCAATATTGTATTTATACTTTCCAATCCATGCTGATGAACGACTATTTTAAAACAGAATGAAAATGGAAAGCTCGTAAAGCTGTAGGATAAAAAGGAAACAACATTTGAACAAACCTGTGTGAGTAGATACTGTGACAAAGGCTCTAGCCGCGCCTATCTGTGTAGGGCATACCTGTAGCATAGCTATTTCATGTAACCCACTTGTTATTGAGACTTCGATATGTGAGCCTGATATGCCTGCAACAACAGTCAAATAAGAACTTTAGTAGGAACTCATTTTATAATGTACGAAAATTCTATAATGAAGGTTTGGTCAGGACTAATTTAAAGGTGGACAAAGTAATACGGAATCGCTATCCCCTACCTACCAGAATAACTACTTTGGTAACTAAAGCAAGCATCAGTAAATTACTTGTAGAGAAACAAAAAAACGGAAAGGAGTATTACCTATGAAATATGTCAGTGATCAAGAAAGTTGTTTTGTCCAGGCACGTTGTCGGCCGAAAGCCGTTGGTGAGACATCTATGATCGTCCAACTGCATAAATAGTTATCATTTGACAATATCAGATAGGTAATAATAAGATAACAAAAGGTAGATAGAACTCATAGAAGTATGCAGTCACAAAGATAAGACAAAAAATCGCACCTTTTGACAATGAAATAATGTGTTGATTGAACATGGAGCAAATACCTTGATTGTAAAACTTTCCAATCTTGCACGTACCACGTTATTCTGTCCTTGTAGGTTGCCATAGTACTAAACAACTCCTTGTATACATAGTAACCACATGTTCGCCTTCAAAGTGCATTGACACACATTCTCTTAAAACTTTATTGCATTAAACAAAAAAATAGCAATACAAATCTTACCGATGTGAAACAGTCATCAAAACACCAAACCAAATAGGTACATCGCCATTGCTATGAATTTTTATTGTTCCTAAAATGAAAAAAGAAAACATTGGGCAAAAAATAATACACTTCTTAACAACATAAAATTTTTCAAATTTATAAGTCAATATCAATAGGAACAATACTCATTGTAAAACATCTTTAGTATGCTCCTAAAATCATTGTGAAGTAAAATGTAGTCGCAAGCAATGATATCTTGTTATAAACCAAGAGTTGTACGATAAATTAGTACGCCTTCTAAAACCTTTATGGTCTGCTGATAGTTAAATAAGTAATCCCAAGCACTATACATATGGATGCTAATTTATTGTCTCATTGTATATAATGAATATGAACACATACCTGATTGAAAACACCATTCTTTTGCAACATCAAGAATTGATTTACCGGCTTTCCCTCTGTAACTACAATGTGTGAATTTATGGTATTCCTTTCCTTCCATAACTACAACGTGTGAATTTGTGGCATTCAAATTATTTCCGATAACTTCATTCCCAAGAGGTCGTGCACAACCCGACTTCACCATGAAGATCAACATCTCCTATCATGATTGATCGGGTTTTAGATAAGTAGCTGTGAGGAACGGTTTGTGTGGCGGTGGGTGTAGAAGGTTGGATAAACTGTTGGAAGAAGTTGGAATGTATAAAACATTCGTTATGCAACAGGTTGTTCGTATTTTTTTATTAAGGCTACCAACCTTAACGGGCTAAAAAAAGGCTACCAACAACGGCCCAACTTTAAGTATTACAGTATTTATTAAGCACTGACGTAGCACTTTAGTATATACATAGAATTATTCACCTGGTCTTTGTTAATCACGGGTTCCGACTTTTTGATCGATTAATCTAGAGTGTTTAAGTCAGCTGTCACACAGACTTAAGTCACATATACAGAGTAACATTTTTACTTTCAGGGGTTAATTAGCATGTCTCACTTCAGTCTTATCTATACTCTATATAATAGAAAAACGGTCAAAGGTGAAAAGTTTGCAATTACATTTTAATCTTTTCACGTTCTATTTTGAATGTTATACGAAACATTTACCACAATATCGCATATCGTTAATTGTCTGCCGCTAGACGCTGGTACTCGCCTAATTTACTTTAAAGAGAGTCATTTCCTAATTAGGAGCATACCTTAAACCACATAGAATCATTCCCTAATTAATTATGATTAGATATATTAGCTAGCTTATCATGTGATCATAAGTTTAAACAATACTAATGTTGTCTTTATTCAAAAACAGCGCAATTAATTAATTATTTAAATACTTAGTCATAATTTAATTCACAATCTTTTTCACTTTCACTTACCTCACACTCATATATAAAAATGGTTATTATACAAAAAAGTCACTAAAGTTTGCAGAAAATTTGTCCTAAGTCACTAAAGTTTAAAAGTTGTCATTCAGGTTACTCAACGTTAAAAAGCAAACATGTCTTTAAATTCAGCGATTTTTATGTTTATTTTTTCTATATGTTAAGTAACAAAAATGTCATGTCTTTCTGAAGTTCGAGTAACCTGGATGACAACTTTCATAAGTTCAGTAACGTGGTTGACAACTTTTATAAGTTGAGTAATCTGAATGACAACTTTTAAACTTTAGTGACTTAGGACAAATTTCCCGCAAACTTTAGTGATTTTTTTGTATAATAACCTTATATAAAAATATAAAAAATTATGAACACAAAAATTGACATTAAAATACACAATCGTGATATGTGCGGGTAATCATCTTCGATTATAAGATGTATCGTGTTTTTAAGGTTGACCTTCGTAACTAGCTATTCCAAAAAACTAACAAAAAATCTTTCGTTTCAGAGTTCCATAATATGTAAGCACATGTAGTCAAGATCCAAGTAGCTAATCTCGCTGATAATTACCACCCTGGAATTGAATAATGTAAATAAAAACAAGATTATCTTATAACTTTAGCAATTACGGAGTATTAGATTTCTGTTATTATGGTTTGTACTTGTTGGAAATGTATATATTTACAAACATGTGAATGTCCGGATTCGAACTCGTGATCACGGGATTGCACACATTAGCGAATGAGAATTAAAGTTAATAATTAATGTTTATGTTTACGATTAATTATTGCACATTAAGTCCGGTTAACGATCGTTAAGTATTTAACGGAAAAATGACTAACGACCGTTAAATGAAAAGTGGAAGGACTAGTAATGGAAAATCTTGAAATGAAAAGTTATGGGTTTTTCTTGGGCTTGTTGTATGGCCGCCAAGGGCTTTATCCAAGCCTAATCCCTAACTTGTTTTTCGCTAATTCCATTAACTATATAAGTAAGAGGCTAGTTAAAGGTTTCATTCATATTCTTTGTGCATTGAATTAACCCTAGATCTCTCCTCTCTCTCTTTGTCCTATAATCGGCCGAGCACCCCAATAGTAAGGGAGTTGGTTTCGTTTTGCTTAAACGAGGACTTGTGTTAGATCTAGCAATCGCTGGATTCGTTTGGTTAATAATCTGTGTACAAGAACGTGGTTGTAAGACATTATTCTTACACCAATAAGTATTTTTTTTTTTGCTTTGCTCGAGGGTTGTTTTGCTTTGCTCGAGAGGATTTGATATTCGTAAAGAGACGTTACGCATACTTTCGTTAATTAATTTATTTGTTATGATCTTTAAGTCTTCCGCTTGTGTACTCTTGATGTCTATATGTTTATTGTATGTTTTATATATTATAAACTCAATGATGTGGCATCACGCCTTGTATAACAAGTAATTAATTATTGAAACACATAATTAAAATAAACATGAATGTGTTATTATTTGTATGCTTAGATCTAGGGTTTGCAAAACCTAAACCCTAATTTTGAGGGGGGCGTTTTTTATGGTGCCCTAATTAGGGTTTTGTAAACTATTGTTTTAATTGGATTAGAAACCCTAAGATGCATGCAACTTTATGTGTATATGCGTAACTTTGATTTAATTGCATTAATTGTTAAGTGTAATTTTATGTCCATGATAATTATCTACATATTTTATCATGGATCTACTTTTATTGTGTGTCTTTCTTGTTTAAGTGATATACACTAATTTTGATAGATCTAAAATTGGGGAAGACCTCAATAATTATTAATTTAATCAATTATGTGCTATTTGGTATGTATTTAATTTTGACTTGCGCAATCGATGAATCGATGCATGTGGTTCACCTTGTACATAGATGAAAACGGGTGAAAGTCTTAATTAAATATATGCATATTATCAAATCTAGAATTGGTTATTAATAGGATTTATCAAAACCGTTTGCATGTGGCTATTTGATATTCATGACTTTTATTTGTTATGCATTCATTGTTTATTTGTTTATTTTTTTTTTTAAATACTTTCTTGTTTGTTATGTGTAACAAGGGTATTTTTATAAGAAAAAATAAACTGACCTAAACAATTGTGAAACATGTATTTTTAAGCATAGTAATCATAATCGTTTAACTGATTGATGACTTGGTACAAATGGTCCGAACGGCTCACCCATGAGAATGAACTAACAAAGGGGTTTAAAGAAGTGCGCCGCACACTGAAAGGATGTCTAAGGTACACTGTGCTTTAGCGCAGCACTGGTCCTCGCCCCCGTAAGTTCGAGTGGAGCTACTTAGTAAGCCATTAAATGTGCAAGCTCATCTTCGGTGGTAATTATCCGAAACACTAAGTGTTTACACTTATGCAAAAGTACGGTATAATGGATGATAATTAATACTAAATTCCTTGATTGGTGAACCCAATACCTCAATTAAAGTTTGATAATGAAAAGCTTATACATTAAAACAAGATATAAATGTTTTAATAAAAACTATGCTACAAAGATGAATGCATGACATCTTTGTACATATTTGATTTAACATCAAAACTATTACCCTTTAATTTTAGTTATATGCCATCCACGGAACGGAAACATCTAAGATTACTTTCTATTTCGTGAGAACGTGACTTAGATCTTAATCGGAGAAGTAAAATGTCCACGTGTCTTGAGAACGGGCATGGACGATTTTGCAGTTTCTTAAGTTGGACAACTTAATTGAGTTAGGCAAGTGAGAACTGGCAACTCAAGGCATAAGATGGGATAAACATGTTTACATGGCGATTGATATTGGCTATATGTAAATACCATAAATCTAGGAATTGCAATTGAATTGCAATTGAGCAAATGCTCTACCATTTGTATAAGGTTCATTACTAGCATCAACGGCGTAATGAAATTATGATTACAATTTGGATCCTAGTTTTCAATAAATATTAATTGGTTATATGAATATGAACCTTGTGTATTTAATTGTTTATTGAAAAGGAAAATTATCAAAATACTAATTATGGTTTTTGAACTTTTTCTGTAGATGGCTCAATCTAATAACACTATGAGCTTACTGAGTGCCGCTTTCAAAGATATGATTGGAAGGGACAAGCCGTATGGCCCTAATTTCAATGATTGGCATCGTTCAGTTAGGATCATCCTTCGTGTTGCCAAAAGGGTTGAAATTTTGACTACACCTCGCCGATGCTCCTCCCAACACGGCTACTGCTCTTGAACAAGAGGCATATCGTGTTGAAAATGAGAAGCACAATGATGTGGCGTGTCTAATGCTTTCGGGGATGTCTGCTCAATTGCAAAAACAATTTGAGCACTATCCGCCTATGAGCATGTTAGATGAACTCAAGTGTATGTTTGAGAAGCCACCGGCAGCTGAAGTATATGAACCTATTGAAAAGGTTCATAGTTGCAAGCAAGAGGTTGGCAAATCTTTCTCCGACCACGTCCTAGAGATGAAACATCACTTGGACCAATGGAAGCTCGGTTGTGGTTACTCGAATGATGTATGTGCGTATCGGCCTCATCAAGCACTCCCTTAATCGGATTGGTTTGGTGATTTTGTCCGAAATTTTAACATGCATTGCACGGGGAAGACAATGAATGAGTTACATGCAATGCTTGTAGACTACGAGAAGAGATTGCCAAAGAAGGCTCCTACACCTACTGTACTCGCAATACGGGTGGTAGGTGAATAAGCCTAAGCCGCAAGCAGATAAGAAAGGGAAAGGAAAAGGAAAGGGGAAGCAAGTTGTCATCCCACCAGCTCCTAAGAAGAACCCTGGAAAGAAAAAAGGAGAATCCTAAGAAGGATTTAACCTGCCACCACTGCAACTCACCGGGTCTCTGGAAGCCGGCTGCCCGTTTATCCTGAATGAGTGCCTTCAGAAGAAAAATAAGATGGTGCCTAGCTCATCAGGTATTTTTATGTTTGAATTATTTTATTTTCCTCATAAGCAAAACTCCTGATATATGATACAGGATGTGGTACTTCACATCTGAATACATCGCAGAGGACTTAGAGGGCAAAGAAGTCAGACCTGTGGAGAAAGATACTTGTACGTTGGAAATGGAAAGCGCCATTTGCACCGCCGAAGCCATAGGACTTTGATTTAGTGTTGCCTTCAGGCTTAATTTTAGAACTAAATAATTGTCATTATGCACCCTCCATTGTTAGGTGTTATTTTTCTTTGTTAAAAGATATTGGTTTTGTGCACACTTTTACAAGTTATGGAATTTCAGTTTCTTTAAATAATGTTTTTTACTTTAATGCAATTCCTATTCTTGGCGTGTTTGAAATTGATATGGATGGTCGATATCCAATGAAAATAATTTGTTGTATAGCATTAGCAATAAGAAGAGCAAGTTGAATTGTGACTCTTCTTATCTTTGGCATTGTCGCCTTGCCCATATTGGCAAGAAACGCATGGAGAAGGCTAACACGATGGGCTTTACAAACGTCAATGATGAATCATTTGACAAATGCGAGTCTTGCATTCTTTGTCGGAAGATGACAAGGAAACCTTTTTCACCACAAGTGGAAAGGGCTTCTGATCTACTTGGATTAATACACAATGATGTGTGTGGTCCACTTAGACATGTGTCAAAACGTGGTGTTGTCTACTTCTTAACCTTTACGGATGATTTCAGTCGTTATGGTTATGTTTGTTTACTTAAACATAAACATGAAGTCTTTGAAACATTTAAGGTTTTCAAAAGTGAAGTAGAATTACAACTCGGTAAGAAGATTAAAGCTCTTCGATCCGATAGAGGTGGTGAGTATATAAGGCAAGAGTTCAAAGATTACGTGAGTGAAAGTGTGGAATTATCCAGAACTTACATCTCCTTATACTCCACAACAAAATGGTGTGTATTCGAAGGAGAAATCGTACTTACTTGACATGGTACGATCAATGTTTGAACTTACGACTCTACCTTTTACTTTTGGGATTATGCCCTTGAAACTGCTATTCACATTTTGAATATGGTTCCAACAAAGAAGGTTGTTAAAACTCCATATGAAATATGGACTGGAAAAGCTCCCAACTTTTCTCACTTAAAGGTCTGGGGATGTGAAGCGTTTGTTAAACGTGACACCACACTGATAAGCACCTCAAGCCAGACTGTTAAGTGTATCTTTGTAGGATACCCTAAGGAAACTATTGGTTACTACTTTTACTACCCACCGAGAATAAAGTCATTGTGGTTAGGTATGGAGATTTCCTTGAAAGGAATCTCATATCTCAAGAACTCAGTGGGAGAGTATATGATCTAGAATATGATCAATAAGATACAACACCTTCTCGAATACTAGCCAACTTCAAGAACCCGAAAGCTTAGGTGCTCCTCCGAGTTGTTGTTCCCATTCGTAGGTCCGAAGGACTATAATGCACCTAACCCTATGTCTTAACATTAGAGGTGGAGGAAAATATGGTTGGGGATCTTAATGAACCTGCTAACTATAAGGTCGCCATGGCTGATCCCTGAAAAGGATAAATGGCATATTGCTATGAATGGGGAAATGCAATCCATGAAAGATAATGAAGTTTGGATTGAAGTTGACCTTCCTCCCAATGCTAAAATCGTTGGAAGTAAGTGGATCTTCAAGAAGAAAACTGACATGGATGGCTATGTACACACCTACAAGGCTCGCTCTTAGTGGCTAAAGGTTTTACTCAAACCTATGGCATTGACTACGAGGAGACTTTCTCTCCAGAGCGGACATAAGAGCTATTAGGATTCTCATAGCTATAGCTGCACACTATGACTATGAGATTTAGCAAATGGATGTCAAAACCGCTTTTCTGAATGGTCGTCTAGATGAAGACATCTATATGGCTCAACCTAGTGGTTGTGGAATCCATTATTTCCTAACCGTGTATGCAAGCTTAAGAGGTCCATTTATGGACTGAAGCAAGCATCAAGGAAATGGAATAAAAGATTCGATGGAGAAATCAAAGGTTTTGGATTTACTCAGAATCTTGATGAGCCATGTGTATATCACAGCTAGTGGGAGTCATGTTACTTTCCTTGCGTATGTCAATGACATATTAATCATAGGAAATCATATACCAAGTCTAAATGAGATGAAAGCCTATCTTGGTAAATGTTTCTCGATGAAGGACTTAGGGAAGCAAAGCATACATCCTTGGAATCAAGATCTAGGGATAGATCAAGTGCTAATCAGTGGTTTAAGCCAAAGTGCTTACATTGACAAAATATTGAAGAGATTCAATATGCAAAATTCCAAGAAGGGATTTTTGCCAATGCAAGTGAATCATGGTTTGAGCACCAAGGCCTGCTTCAACACCGCAGAGGTGGCGCATTATGAAGAAAGTTCCTATGCTTCGGCTGTAGGATCTATCATGTATCAGCGTAATGCACATCTAGGCAGATGATGTATGGCGCTTTGCTCAAAACTTGACCAGTCGGTATCATGAATCCGGTGAAATTCATCTGGATCATGTAAGCATATTCTCAAGTACCTTAGGGCTACAAGAGATATGTTCATAGTGTATGGAGGAAAGGTGAGCGCCGGTCGGTCCTAGAAACGGCGGCTTGGGCGCGAGGAAATCCGATAGTAATCTGTCGTTATAGGTTATCGCGATGCATCCCTGGAAGTGTGACAAAGATGATACGAAGTCTCAAACGGGTTACATTTTGTCATCAATGGAGGTGCTGTGGATTGGAAGAGTAAGAAACAGACAACACTTGCGATGTCTCTATGAAAGTGAGTACATAGCGTCACGAGAACGCCATGGAATTTGCTGCTTGGATAAGGAAGTTTGTTTCGAGGCTTGGTGTTACGCCTGGTCGATTGAAAATCCTATTAAAGTATATTGTGACAATTCATTTTAATTACTTTTGCCCATGAACCCGAGTCATGAAGGGCACCGTGACACTATCCTAGACAATATCACTATGTTCGAGAGCAAGTCGAGATAGGTGAAATTGAGTTACTCAAAGTTCACAAAGATGATAACCTAGCGTGATCCGATTAACGAAGGCCTTACTGGTGAAAACTTAATCATTTGTCTGATAAGTTTGGACTTCGTTTAGCTAGTAGTTTCATGCCCATCCGTGACTAAGTATTTTAGATAAAAGGATATTGTAAACATTATTATTGAAATGAAATAAAGTATTTTGTTATGTTTATTATTCATTTATTATGATGTTGTCCTATATTTGCATGTTTAAATCCTTGAATAACCTAAGTTATTCTAAATAGTCCGTTGTCAATCAATAACATGGGAATGATATTGAATTAAGACAAATCTGAGTATTAGTTAGAATATGCTTGAAAGTATATTGATGCATTAGCATGACTAATTTCTGCATGATATTCAATGAATTGAATATAGGACTTATCCCACCGACATGATAATACTTTATGGATCTTCGTCATTAAGTATATCATGGATATTTATCCTCTGACTTGAGATACAAGAGATATGTCATGGATGTAGTGCATTTTTTGAAGCAATCTAACGCACGAATCCTGTAGTTATAAGGGTTGTTTTCAGAAGTGTTGCTAAATTTATGAATCCTGCTTGTAGTCAAAATGGGATTTGTTTCCTTCAAATATATTTGAAGTATAATACTTCTTGGCCCCCTCGTAGGGTTGTTAAGATGTTTACTACCATGCCCAAGGTCTTCTGGGAATATGTTCGTAAGAATTGGTGAATCTTAATCAATCACATAAAGCGAGAAAACAGTAATAGTTAATTAAGAAATGAGTGAGATCCATATTCTTATTAACATGGTATTAGAAACAAAGGATGAATATGATGATGAATCATCAAACTTGGTTTTTCTCTAGAAAACCATACACGAGTTGTACCGGGGGCATTGGCGTGTTGCTGGACGCTAACCAATGTCATTTCACGTTTTGTAAACATATCCAATTTTGGAAATGTATATATTTACAAACATGTGAATGTCCGGATTCGAACTCGTGACCCGGGATTGCACATTACATTAGTTTAATGAGAATTAAAGTTAATAATTAATGTTTATGTTTACGATTAATTATTGCACATTAAGTCCGTTAACGATCGTTAAGTATTTAACGGAAAATGACTAACGCCAGTTAAATGAAAAGTGGAAGGACTAGTAATGGAAAATCTTGAAATGAAAAGTTATGGGTTTTTCTTGGGCTTGTTGTATGGCCGGCCAAGGGGCTTTATCCAAGCCTAATCCCTAACTTGCTTTTTCAAAATTTCATTCACTATATGAATTTAGTTCTAGGGTTCATTCATATCTCATGCATCAATTAACCCTAGATCTCTCCTCTCTCTCTTTGTCCATATAATCGCCGAAAGCACCCCAATAGTAAGGGAGTTCGGTTTCGTTTGCTTAAACGAGGACTTGTGTTAGATCTAGCAATCGCTTGATTCGTTTGGTTAATCTTTCAAGTGTGTACAAAGAACGTGGTTGTAAGACATTATTCTTACACCAATAAATACTTCTTTGTTTTGCTTTGCTCGAGGGATTTGATATTCAAAAGAGGTACGTTACATACTTTCAGTTAATTAATTTATTTGTTATGATCTTTAAGTCTTCCGCTGTGTACTCTTGATGTCTATATGTTTATTGTATGTTTTATATATTATAAACTCAACAGTACTTAGGTTTTTGTACTTTGAATTTTGAACTTAGAGCATTGGGTATCGTCAAGCCAAAGGCCTCGTGCCGTTGGCAAAAGGTGTCGCCACGTCATCGAAAATATCTATGGCACGAGATCTTCAACGGCACCAAAAAACCTCCTCCCTCATACAAATGTGGTTTCATAGCAAAAGTGGTGCCGTTGGGTCCACCCATACCCAACTAAATACAAAAAGACATAAAAATATAAACCAAAGATTAATTTTGCAAAAATAATAAAGCGCCACATACTAATATACTAGAAAGTTTAAATACAAAAAACATAAATATTAAACACCCCATGTAAAAGGATTAAATATTACTCAGTGATACACTTTAATACTCTCTAAAAAAAAACTTAAAAAAAGGAGATAACATTTTCCCTACAAAATGATTAAATATTACAGTATACACTTTAATACTCTTTCTTGAGTCCTGTGTGTGTGGCAAGGATAAATAAATGTAAAGTCCTAATCCTACTTTCTAGGCAACTCTAGCCACATGCCAGGGTAAGGTTTAAAGAATGCAAAGTCGTCTTCTTCCTTTAGCATACCTGCAACAAAACCATTAAAAGAAAAAAAAAAGAAAAAATCACACAAACACAAACACATCACAAACCCACCAAAACCAAAAAAAAGATAAAAGAAAAAACCTTTGGCGTGGGCTGATGGCTACGGCGCCACAACTCACCAGCCGACCCCCGGTGTAGTATCTCGTGCCATAGGCTCGCGCCGAAGCCCATGGCTTGAGCCATGGCGCACCGTACCCAGGCCTCTTAGAAATGTAAAATTTGCTTAATATTTTTAACCGAAGAACCTTGTTTTAGTAGTGACAGTCTGCTTAACTAGTGGCAACATTTGCCATTTTATAATCTTTTTCACACACTCGAGGAAGACATAAAAGTATTTTTAACTTCTTGGAATTGAATTAATAATTCGAATTTAGCATGTATGAACTTATTGTAGTATTCTTCTTCTAGAGTTCTTTCAGTAAACTATGGCTCAAAAGAAATGGCAATGTTATTAGAGAGGTTAAACGACTATATACTACACTTGAATATGTTAACCTCATCGTATTCAGCGAAATCTATGGATTTTGGTAGGTAGGAAAGGTAGGTTTGCAATGAACATCTCATTTTGACATTTTATGTGCCATAATTTTTTATTTTTTATTTTTTAATCATTTAATATCCAGTATTCCGATTGTGTGGTTATGAAATGAATGTTTTACGGATCCATGCACGTTCATCTCGCATCCAATTGGCCGATCCTCATCCTCCATAGAATGAGCTGGATCGTGATTTTCGACACAATGTATAAAATATAAATATATGCACGTGTTTAGATATCGATCCTTAAGTTTTTTTTTAAAAATCCGTTTTCAATGATATACACACCGTTAGTTCATGTGTATGTGGTGCACAAAATTATACTAATATCTACGCTTATGTTAAAACTGAGGTAGATTCAATGGTTGCGGTACATACTCTGATTTTTGGGAATAGTGTCAAATATTAATGAAAATCAAAATTTTCCTTGATTTTTTTCAGGAAACATCGTTTGGGGGAAAAAATATTGTGTTTTTAAATTGTGTTAGTTACTAGTTAGTCTATGTAGAAACTAAAGGTAACTTGTTTTCCGATATGATGATTGTAGATACATGTTTATCCTTAATTTGAACAAAATCTTACGTAGTACATTATAGGGTTTTTTTTTGTTTTGCTAATGGTAGCCATAAAGGTTGTTGTTAAGAGTTTGATTTTATTATATATTAACTAATGAGTGATTTTTATTGGATGACATTTCTGATAAAAGTGGATGAAATCTTAAAAAATCCGGATACACAACAAACACTTCATTCTCATTGGGTGAATTAGATTCATACAAATAATTGTAGTAAAAATATTCATATTAAAGACATACCTAGGGGTTGCCTTTAGCAAAACCCTTTTTTTTTAATTACAATTAAAGTTAAATGTGTACCTTGAGTCACTTTATTTTTGCTTACCCACAAATTCATGTTTACCAAAGAACAAATTCCCACAATTCATTTAGTTTGAGCTAATTGTGGGGATTAACCTAAAATTTAAACGCATGAAAACCAAGTCCACGTTTTTCTTTCTTTTTTGTCATTTTCTTTTTATTCAAATATTTTTTTCTTTTATTTTCAAATTCACGTTTTTTTTATTCGTATTTTTTTTTCTTTTTTCTTTTTTTTTAATTCACGATTTTTTTTAAATTCGCGTTTTTTTTATTTACGTATTTTTAATTCGCTTTTTTTTTCTTCACTTCATATCGCCGTCTGCTTACACGTTTCATTCTCGCTTTCGTTCGCAATTCCGGCTTCATCATACGCTTTCACACGCCGCTTACGCTTTCTTTTAATAATACGCTACCCATTTTCATCGCTTTCTTCATTTTCATACGCTTTCATCCGCTTAGATGTGTTTTTACGCTTTCTTACGATTCGCCCCGCTTTTCTTACGTTTTCATTTGTTTACATTTAGATTAAACAACTTAAACAAGTTGATTTTGCTTTAAACACATAGTTATTTAGTGTATGTTGTTTATTATTTAAGTTGTGATTGAATTTGTCTATTTAATGGATACATTGTGAGTATTTCAATAGGTTTTACAACGGGATTTGAAATAATCTATGGTTGATCAGTGAAGAAGCTATGGTTAAACAAAGCACAACATCTTCATAAACAAACTGAAGAAGCTCAAACACATGTTACATCACAGGTGTCACGTGTGGTATCACAAGTGATATCACCTGTGATATCACAAGTGATATCATCCGTGATATCACATGATTCAACAAAATAGAATAAGCTGACATATCTGTGATGTCACCAGTGATATCAAATTCTCTCCAAAAGTAGAACATCATTGAGAACGAGATACACGAAAAATTAGCAATAAAAGTGGTAGTTAGTAGTTATTCAAAATCATAAGTGATATTTCAATATCACAAAGTGATATTCGAAAACATGCGATATATTCAAAATATCACAAAATGATATTCCAATATCACATAATATAACTTGTGATAGTCCGAAACATATGAAAACGTAAAAAAACGGATGAAACGGTGAAAAAAAATAGACAAATACATATGAAACCGGACAAAACGTATGAAAGCGTAAAAACACGCCCCAAAATGAACGAAAACGAAAGAAACCGAACGAAAACGGACGAAAACGTATGAAAACGGACGAAAATGGACGAAAACGTATGAATAATGGACGAAAACGTAAGAAAGCAGACAAAAACATATGAAAACGGACAAAAACGTGAATTAGAAGAAAAAAAAGACAAAAAAAAGTGAAGAAAAATAAAAAGACAAAAATAAGTGAAGAAAAAAAAAGACAACAAAAAATAAATGGACTTGGCTTATCCATTAAATCTTAAATTAATCCCTACCATAAGATCAAACTAAATGAATGGTGGGGATTTATCTCTTGATAAGCACCAAAATAAGAGTAAGTAAAAGAAAATTCATTTGTGCACCTAATCACGTTTAGGGCTTGTTTGTTTAGTTTTTTTATTAAGTCCTGTAAAATTAAAGTATCTGTCTGGATATATGTGGTCTGGTTGTAGATAACTAAATGGTTGTTTGTTTCATACTGAATAAAGTGTCTTAATCAGAGAAAATTACCGGTATACCCTTTATATGAAATACGTGGGATTATAGGTTAAGAATGAGAGGGTAAATATGTAAAAGCATAATAAAGGGGATGGACTTAATTTGGAGACCCTCCACCCCATGGCTTTTTCTATGAGGTCATCTTTTTATTTTAAGCCCCAAACAAACACTCATTTAATGACTTAATACATTTACATATTTATCTATTAAGACTCTTTAAGTCCTTATCAAACACCACCTTAGTCATGATATCTTCTATGATTCTATTCATTTGATACTCAAGAAACAGTAAAATAGTTAATAAGATAAAGCCACTTTATTTTGCTTATCTATAAACCATACTTATTATGTGATAAATCCCCATCATCTATCTAGTTTGATCTAATGGTGGGGATTAACCTAAAATTTAAAAGTAAACCTAAGTTCATATTTTTTTTCTTGTTTTTTATTCACATTTTTTTTAATTCGTGTATTTTTTTTAATTCGCGTTTTTTATCAAATTCCCATTTTTTTCTTATTAATTCACGTTTTTTTAAATTCGCGTTTTTTTCTTCGTTTTCTTTTGTTTTCATATGTTTTCGTCCGTTTTCTTTCGTTTTCGTCCATTTTTCATACATTATCATCCATTTTCAAACGTGTTTTTACACTTTCGTACGTTTTCGTCCGTTTTCATACATATTCGTCCATTTTTTTACGTTTTCATACGTTTCTGACTATCACAAGCGATTTTCTGTGATATTCAGAAATCACTTTGTGATATTCTGAGTATCACTTTGTGATCTTTGTGATATTATGAATATCACTTGTGATTTTCTGGATATCACTTTGTGCTATTCTGAATATCACTTGTGATTTTCATTTTACAAAACATTACCAAAATCACTTGTAATATTCAGAAAATCACTTGTGATATTTTGAAAAGAATACACAAGTGATTTTCTGAATATCATAGAACATCACTTGTGATTATCTGAATATCACAAAATATCACTTGTGATATTCAGAATATCATTTGTGATACTCAGAATGTCACTTGTGATATTCTAAATATCACATAATATCACTTGTGATATTTAGAAACATATGAAAACGGCCGAAAATATTTAAAAAGTATGAAAACAGACGAATATGTATGAACTCTAAAGCAAAGTTTGATCATTTTCTCTTTATACCTGGTAAATATAAACTTACATATTTTTATAAGTTTCAAAATAAGCAAATTAAGCTTGTGAAACATAAACCGAAATCACATAAGCTCATAAGCAAATAAAATAAGGTTAAACAAATACCCCCCAAATTATGTCGCTGCTATTCAAATTATATATTTGTGATAAAAAGAATATCACTTGTGATTTTTTGAATATCACTTTGTGATATTCTGGATATCACTTTGTGATATTCTGAATATCAATTGTGATTTTCATGTTACAAAACATTAGTTGAAAATCACTTGTGATATTCTGAATATCACATAATATCACTTGTGATCATCTGAATATCACAGAATATCACTTGTGATATTCAGAAACGTCTGAAAATGGCCAACATTTAAAAACAGACGAAAACGTAAGAAAACGAATATGTATGAAAATAGACGAAAACGTATGAAAACGGACGAAAATGGATGAAAACATATGAATAATGAACGAAAACGTAAGAAAACGGGCGAAAACGTATGAAAACGGATAAAAATGGATGAAAACATATGAATAATGAACGAAAACGTAAGAAAACGGGCGAAAACGTATGAAAACGCACGAAACGTAAGAAAATGGATGAAAACGGACGAAAACGTATGAAAGCGTAAAAACAAGTATGAAACGGACGAAAACGAACAAAAATGGAGAAAACGTATGAATAATGAACGAAAATGTAAGAAAACGGGCGAAAACGGACGACAACGTATGAAAGCGAAAAAAAAGGCGAATTAAAAAAAAATATGAATAACGTTAATAATAATAATAATAATAATAATAATAATAATAATAATAATAATATATCATAGAGTGCCTCACTTGGCTTCTAGCCCCCCACCAATTCTCTTGTAATCCCAAGGAGTTTTAATAAAGTGATGTTATAATTAAAAAAAATAAATAAAATAATAATAATAATAATAATAATAATAATAATAATAATAATAATAATAATAATAATAATAAAAACGTGTATTAAAAGAAAAAGACAAAAAAAAATTATGAATAAAAAAGAGACAAAACGACAAGAAAAAAAACATCGACTTAGGTTTATCTAATAAATCTTAGGTTAATCTCCACTATTAGATTAAACTAGATGGATGTTTGTCCCTTGGTAAACACCAAAATAAATGTAAGCAAATGAAAATTTATCTAATAAGATAATATATTAACTTGGTCACTATATATATCGTTTGGATCTCAGATATTGAATCTCCTAAATCTCAAAGATATTTAGAAAGAACTTTGGTGATTGGCTTTCGAGGTTTTCAAACTCTCATATCGCCTTCTCTTTTTCTTTGTAATCCTTTTTACTAGCATTTTGCTAGCTAGGCCGCTAGCTTTTATGTAAATTGCCATTCATAGAAAATGTTAACTTGACCGTAGAGTTGTCATTGAGAGTGGGCGAAATGGGCGGCCGCCAAGAGCCATAAAAAATTTAGAGGCCCCAAAATGTGTCTCGTTAACAGTTAGATACATATACACATATTTTTCTCAAAGACAAAAAGCAGTTAGGTAATAATACATCTTAAATCATTCATATGTTAAACGTTTAAATGAATATTTCACAATATATTTTATAAAATGATGACAATTTTGAGTAAAATTAGTTTTTTAAGGCCTTATTATGTATTTTCATCCAAAGCCCCTAAAATCTTAAGGACGACCCTGCTTGGCTGGTCATCAGTTATGACTGACGAAGTATTTTGAGTTTAAAGTAATTCAATAATTGTACTAATAGAACTGGAGAACGACGTCGATTTCCTATGGGCTTTTCCCGCCAATTTTTTGGGTAGAATTGAACCGTCGTGACTGATCCAGCTCCGTTGGGTTCGGTTGTTTTTTTCCACTGCCTATTGCAATGGATCTTATACCGGGACATTCCAGAATCATCGACACAATATCTACCGCCTTTAGCTAAGAGGGGATATTATCGGGAACAGTTACCTGACCGGAAAGATTGTCGATGGTGATGGTGTGAACGGCAGACGTTGCTGACAGAGTGTTGTTATGAAGAAGATGGTAATTTGGATTTTCATACCGAATTTTGTCGGTCAACCTTCGTTTTGTGGTTTACTGAGGTTTCTACAAATCTTTTCTTGATGCTATATATTCATATCTATGTTTCTTTAATAGTGGTGGCTAAATAAGGTGTTTTGGAATTGCTTTTTCAAGTGGTTATCAGCTAATTTAATTAGTTTTTTATAGGGGAGTAGGGATTGCTTATTTTTATGCTTATAAATAAGCACTCATAAGCTGCTTAGATATAAGCACTTTAGTAAATTGTATTCGGAGTTGCTTATTATGTAAAAAAACCTGCAAGGTTATTAAAAAGGCACATACCAAGAACTCAATCTAATTGGTTTAAAACGGGTTTAAGATTAAATAGATTGTAAAAAGTAGTAAATGAGTTCAACTTTTATAAGCGTTAATAAAGGAGCATCACCAACATGAAATCGGTATATGGTAACGGGCTGTGATGACTGTCATAATTTGAGGAAAACGAAATGGTCGTTGAAAATATAACTGTAACCTGGCGGGCGAATGACCATACGACATAGTATAAAGTATAAACCGTTTAGGTTGCCTTTTATTTTGAAAAAAACGTGTCCGTCATTCTTTATGTTTCCTTTTATTTTGTATTTGCAATTTGAAGCTTATAGCGTGGTTGCTGCAACTTACTAGTTATTTACAATATTCTTTTGGTATGAAATGCAGGAAACTAAAAGCTGACACCTGAAGTAACAAAGAGTGCTTACCTACTTGTCGAAATGATGGCAGCAACCATGTACTTTTCCCACAACGAGGATCTAACATTTGAGGTATGGAGATACCTTTTTCGGTATTTATGCAATCTTTCATTGTAACTATTCATATTACTCAAGACATTTACTTTTCCAGATGTCTATGTGGCATTGGACTCATTAACTTTGTGTTCGAGCAGAAGAGCTTTATAGATCAGCAACGAAGAACATGACTCACCACACAGGCGTTAAATTTGACTACCACGGCTATAGTCGACAACGCTCGCATATTGGCAGGGTAACCTCTTTAAGGTTGCAACCATGGTGGGTGCTGATACGCGTACAACGTGCGTTCGAGGTCAAAGGAAACTTCCTTTTCTTCAAAGCAAGTTTTTCAACCATCTAGGTAGTGAACCTAATCGTTGTAGTGTAGTATTAGGGTAAGCCTCGGGGATTGATATCGTTCTCTAGGGGAATAGGAATGCTAGTGAGAAATTTACTATGCTAAGGTTGAGGTTGAGGAAGATTATTTTTTATCTTTTTATATTTTTTAGAAAACTAAAGGTACGATCTCGGGGTTTGGACTTGAGGAGTGGTACTTCTACCGATTACTCTATTATCTAATTATCTAATCTAAGGGGTAGTCTATGTCTATTGATGTGTGCTCGTATGATGATTAAAAATGTGTCTACCTAGATATTATTACTCCATAGTTATCTTTTATTGGTGGTTGAATTGTCACGTCTTTATTCTTAACGCGTTGTGTTTTCTAAGGTCGTAGGGTGTGCTTTTATCCCTAACTCTTTGAAGCTACCTAAGGTTAATGACTACGAAATCTCTAGGATTCATAAACTTAACACTAAGGTTATCTTTAGATATTTAGCCTACAATTCCACTAGTAATTATAAACTAATGTTCAACAAAGATTAATCAAGCATTAAAAACACAACGATGGCTTCATGCACTCCTAAGCCAATTACAATTAAGATAAGAGACAACCAATCAATATTTAATAACTAGGTTTCATAGATCTAAGCAAACACATAAATAAATTAGCCAGAGATGTTAAACATGCAAGCATACACACATTCAATCAAAGACATAATTAAATAAAGGGAATAAATAACTTATCTCGATGTAAAATAGGGTATTAGAACCCTAAAATACTGTCCAAGACGGACTACAATAGTTTTAGGTTTTTACTCCACAAGTCTATCTCTTTAAAAGTCTAAAAATCGAATTCTATATATAGAGTTACAACTGCGACGACGTCACCTTTTAATTGTGACGCCGTCAGATCGCCATCATTAGGGTTTTGTCTTGGCCAAGTCAACTTTGGGATGGCGTCACGTTGTGGTTGTGATGCCGTCAGCTTCAGCTCTGATGTCGTCTGAATCTGGATCTATGTCGTCTGAGGAGAAAAAGTCTTCGTGACACCCTACTCTTCAACACCTGACGTCGTCAGGTGTAAAATAGAAATTTCACTCACGAGTCGTCAAAAATATAGGGACGGCATCACCTTTTGTGTGGGACGCCGTCAGGTGCATTTCCAGCAGCTTGAGTGTCTTGATCTTGACTTTAGCCATTTTCTTCACATATTCACTCCTTTTTGTCCAAATAAGTATCATTCCAGCATTTTGCCTTCAAGAGACCTAAAAAGTGAAAAGGAACAAAATTAAGTAGTAACGGATATAAAAGTGGGCGATTAAGGGCTTAAATGACCCCTTAAAAGTGTACCTTTTAAATCCTTATCAGGTGCAATGACATGCGACAGGTCGTTTTGATGGCGTTAAAAGGCGACACGCGTAAATGTCGTTTTTGAACTTGGACTCCAGGTGTCAATTGTTGTTGTTGACTAGCACATCTGTGAGTTGGATAGTAGGGTTACTGGGTTGGAATGGTATTTAGCAATTTGTAAAATAGCATGACAATTTTTTGTGATGCATGTAAACGGGTCTGATTAAAGGTGTGATTGCTTGCGTGTTAATATAGCAACATGCTAACGTTGTAGCCACGGTGGGTCTAATTAAAGCTGAGATTTGCATACTTATTGTTCGAGATTACTTATATATTGTGCCTATGCATCTTAAAACTGATTATGTGCGTATTTTAGTTTTTAGAACAACCGTTTCTTTAATGTTATTAATTTTATGTGTATAGTGGGTTTTACTCTGTGGGGGTGTTTGGATTAGTTTAATTAGTATGCTTATGTGCTTATTATTTAAGAAAAAATTCGTTAAACTTATTTTTTAAGAGAGCTCAGCTCAACAATACTTTAGCTGATGAGCTCATAATCTCTATATATAATGAGGTTCTCGGCTTTTTCATAATTAAATAAGCCTATAAGTCGGCCAAATAAACGGATCCAAAGACCGCCATATTGTCGTTATGTCATACCGTTAATATCATGCCATGTCGTCTGTCTAAACACCTGAGGTAACTATTGATAATGTTGTAGGATATTTAGATGACGAAAATTGTTTATTTTAGAGTGCTTATCTACTTAAAATAAGTAAGCACTTAAAAATAGGTAGTTTGTTACTTGCATTCTAAATCAAATAAGCAGTTTCAAAGAAGCAATCCTTCACATCCTTTAAACTTTGAAAAAATAAGATATAAAATTCTTTAACATAACTATCGACTACTTACTTTTTTTTCTTTTCTTTTGTGCATGTGTAATTTAGCCTTTTTGGTGTTGTGATTTTTTAGCTTTAAAGAACATGTTAGAGGTGGAAGTAAGTTTGTAGTGAAAAAAAGTGACAAACGACAATCTCATACCTTTATGTTGAGATCATGACCCATAAACGGCTCCTAATTACAGGTAATTACAATGTGATAAGAAAATATCTATAGGTTATACGCATGGTACATTATAAATTTGACTTGAAATTAATGTGAACCTTTGTTTATGAATATGGTTTCGACTTCAACGGGTCACTCCATTGATCTTGCTCATGCATTCCCATCTTTGTATCCTGTTATTAAACCTTAAGCTTCATGGGTAAATTAAATATTTGGTATTTCAGAAGGGTAAAAGGGCGTTAGCTAAGCTATACAAGGAGGTATGAAAAGTTATAGTTACCTTATCGTTTGTGAAGTATTTTCGACAGTGGTCTTATTTAAGTTACAATAATTAACAAAGAAAGCATGATATACAACCTTGCTATTTTTGAATTGTCACCGAACAAAATAAATAATTATCATTATTCGACTAGCCCATCCAATTTTATATAAGAGTAAGTGGCTTTAAAAGCTTATAAATTCAAGTGTATTAGGTGCAGAGTTAATATGTATATCAGGTTACTACATAGATAAGAATAAGGTGTGTTTGGATCAAGCTACAATAGAAATTTAGAAGAAGTGTTTTTGGATTGAGATACTATATGAATTAAGAATAAGGTGTGTTTTGATAGGATTATTACAGAAGTATGTTTGGATTAGACCAGGTCACCCCTGTAACAATATGTATTTAGAGCATTATAAAATGTATATATTAGGTAGGTTATGTTAACACCTCAAATATTTCCCCGTAAACATGGTGATGATGTGTAATTTTATACGTTTTTGATGGGTCATTTAACCTCTAAATCCCTACATATTTGATTATTTACTATCCTAAATCGTTTCTATTTGAGCTTTAATTAGAACAAAGAAGTAACAATTCGGCTAATCAACAGGAGATAACTAAGGAGTAGTGAGATTCTAAGTAAATATGCTTTTACCTATCATACGAGTTCACCAATTTACTTTTATGGATAATTAGTTTAATTTAGTTTAATTAGCAGTTATAAAAACCTAACTCTTCAAACCATGAGATTACTTTCCTTTCTAAAATGTATAAAAAAAAATAATCACCCCTCAACCTTTAGACTTATTCCGTTATACACTTCGAGCCTACCTCACTATGCCCCTAGAGGATGATCAATCCCCCGTGTCTTGCATATACTACACTATACGGTTAGGTACTCTACCTAGGAGGATTATAAAACCTTCTGTGTTTTGCATATTCCACATCACATGGTTTACCAAGACAAATGCCATCATTTTCTCCTATTCTTGGGCGCAAAACTTGCAATATGAAGGTGGTGTTTAGGACTGACTTTTAATGGAACAGATGAACTTTATTGAGGGTGTTTGGATTTTGTTTTCGAACCTACTTATTTGTACTATCTGTGACTGAAATAAGTTATTTTAAGTAAGAAGCTTATAATTGTTATTGAAAACAACCTAATTTAGAAATAACAATGCCGACACAGTTTTATAACAACCATTGTTTCTTGAACATCTCTTGAAGGCATTGTAGATCTATAGGGTCTTATCAACTCCTGCATGTTTGAGAAGAAATATACAAACACGAGGCTTCCCAGAATACCAAAATCGTCCTTGGATAACCAAAAGTGTGTCATCAGCAGTTATTTGAACAACCGGTGAGCTTGAACTCTTGAGACACGATATAAGATTATTTATAGCTTCTTCTTTGTAAATACTCATCTTCCTTGCTTCCACCTACAATTAAAACAATACCTTTTTCTATTGTTTACAACATAATGAAATATGTATATGCAGGTATGCGAAAGTTGAGAGTCAAACCACAGGGTCGGGTTGAAGATAAAGACCAGTAATGATCGAGGATTGATCTGTGAGAGCGGTTTGTAGGTATATGAGTAAAGTATGCATCATACTAAAGGACCTTCATCTTTTATGAGATGTAGGATTTGATCATTGAATGTTCTCCTAATTAAAAATAATATCTTTTTACAATAATCATATTCTATGACATGTATGTGTATAATTCACGGGTTAGTATCAAGATATAACACAACACTGAACATGTGTAGCAACCCGTAATTTTTCATAAGGAAAAATGACTATTTTACCCTTTGACTTTTTAAAGTTGACTTTTGACTTTGACTTTTGACTATTTGACTTTTCCGTAACGTAAAAGCAAATACCATAAACGGTAGTAACTGGTAATTTTCTTTGTGACGAACACAAGACTACGATAAGTTTATATGTTCAAAATACTTTATTTTCACCAATAATCATAATTTATATGAACTATTACTATTTTATCATTTTTAAGTAGATATGTTACTTTTTACGTAAGACGCGTACTCAAACCTACGTTATTAGGTTTTAACAACATAGACGCACCCTATGAGACTTATCACACATTTGATATAGCTAGTTAGAGTATATTGATAAGTTTTAACATTTTTATAAGTATTACATTTTTACGTTACCTAGTTTTAAGTTTCGTGACTTAAGGGCTTAACATTAGTAATTACCGGGACCAAACTACACCTCATAAACCAATAACTAGCACAAATAACACACACTACCACCTCAAAAGAGAGGTGGCATGCATAGACTTCCCACAAGGCCACATGGCCTCTTCCTATACCACCAACCCTTATACACATGCACTCTTGTCCCCCACTTGATGATATAACTTCACTAACACATCTTCTTACATGCAAAGTGACCAAAAATCCTCCCAACTCCTCTCTTGGTCGTTCATCCCCCTCCTCCATCACCATCATCCAATTTGATTCACACAATAAGTTACACAAGAAAGATGAAGGCCTAAGTGAGCTCTACATAGTCCAAGTGTTGTTTTAGTGATTCCATGGTTAAATTTGGAGATATACAAGGGTTTAAGGGCTGAATTAAAAGGGTTAATACAAGTCTTACATAAGGTTAAAGTAATCTTGGGTTGAAGATTCAAGACAAGGATTAGAGATTAGAAGGGTTAAGGGTTGAATAGTTCTTGTTGTACTAGTAACTTGTCATCCTAATCCTTGTAAGATTTGAGTTTATTTTCTTGTCATTCAATATGATTGTAATAATCTTAATAATTATTTGATGTAATTTGATATAAGTAGTATATGTAATATGGCTTTATTTATGTTGTACATGAGGTTGTGACCATGAAAACAAGCTAAAATAAGTCCTAGGTAAGTTCTATGAACTTGAATTCTGAAACAGCCCCAAAGATTGATTAAACTAATTATCTCAGTAAACCTTGAGGTTAATTCAATAAGATAGGATTTTAGAACTATGTCTTACAGTCGTTTCTCTGGGTGGCGCACCTCATAACTCATCCCGATGAGTAAATGAGAGCCAAAATGGCAAAACATGTCAAAATCTGCACACCAGATTTCATTTGGGAAAAACCCATGGTTATGACCATTTCTGGAAGTCGATTCAGTTTTATGAAATGTAGCTAAGACCTAACTTGAGGTTTGGCGAAAGCCGCGTGTCAAAACAAGTTGTATAACTCAACTTATGGTTGTTTTGGCAGGACTGAATGTGCAGCCAAACTTTCTGCAATGAAATACAAGTAAATACTTGTAATTAGACTATTAATATAAGTAAAATTTGGATCTTAGACTTGATCAAGCTTAAGAAACTGTTAGAGAATATAAAAATATAAACTTGGGCTTTTGAAGCACTTAAAAAGGACTTGTGGTTAAAAAGTTATGCCTAGTTAAGTTTTACTAGATGAAAATATAGTGTTGGAACAAAAGCTTGCTGAAACGATTTTAAATCATGATTTTGACCCTTTTCTGGTCCGAATCACCAAAAGTGTAAAACATGAAAGTTGCTCAGAAGGACTTTTTCTACAAAAACTTAGGTTTACATAAGCAGAAAGTGAACGACAAAACCTAAAAACGGCAAAAACTAAACTGACCTGTTGTTGTCTATAAAACAACCTTAGTGAGAAACTTTAAGTGATATATTGATCATTTGAGACTAATATAAAGCCAAGATTAAGTCAAGATTGTTATCTAACTTAGACACATCCTTAATATGGCATTGATTATTATTGCTTAACCATAACTTAGCCGCACGGCTAGTATAAGTCTAATGACCGAAACTTGTTTATTTAAAACTTGTTCACTAGACTTTGACAAAACTAGATAAATGACCATATGACATATAAACTATCTAAATACCATTTTCACAATTTTTAAGTCTTGTTTAAACCTATGAACTTATATTAACTTTAAAACTATTTTTGAAACCTTTGTATTTCACGACATTATAATATGACACGCTGTAATTATTTTCATCACAACACTCATTGAGTGAATAACATTTATACATAATAAATGTTATGCTAAACTACTTCACGACCTCTTGATTTTGATAGCCAAACAACATTTAAGGAATACTTTAACTTAAGGATTCATGTACATCATCATAAGCCAACAAACTACATATACCTGTACACTTATATCGTACAATATACTAAAACACGAATACTATGCTTTCTTAGGTAATCGTTAAAGATCGTGATCTTGTCATACTCTACCGTTGATAAACATTATATCGTTACACTCCGCTGCTGATCACTACTGTGAGTTCATAGCCCCATTTTCTATCACTTAATTGTTTAACAAACCCTTGGGGGAGATACATGCTTTATTTTAAACCGAACACATTACTTTCAAACTATATGCTTATCTGATTGTTTTATTGTCACTAAGTTACCGTATTTTCCAAACTTAAGTCCCTAAATCATGAATCATTAATCACGAGTGAAGTGAGCGCGAATATTGTGGATAGATCTATCAGGATTGACGAATCCCGTTTGTGTTGACCGGGTAGGCAAACAAACGCACTATATTTAAGTACATTAGGTAAAATGGCAATTTTACCTATTAGGGCACGTACCAACAGTTTCACCAATTAATTTTGGAGCAAGTTAACGCCTTGATTGCATGATGCTTAGTGAAATAATAACTGTTTTGTTTTCAACATTATGGGTGTATAACAACGTAAACCACACGAACATTATGTGTTCAACTTTTAACAATAAACCTATGGATTCACTCAACCTTTGTGTTGACAGTTTTAAGCATATATTTTAGGTCCATATAGTACGAGGATGGCACGGAGAAGCACAGATACTCAAGAAGGTTATAAATTTTATTATCATTCGAAAACCAATTTAATGTATTTTGTAAACTAGGAACCATTTGGGACCTCATTTTTGTTAACTCTGATATTTATATAAATCGAATGATAAATCTTTTAAAACGACTCCATTAGAGTTCGTTTTCTATTGTTATGACTGTTGTGCCATGAAGTAACACCTAGTTTGAATTCCACTGCGTATCATGAAATTGGGGGTGTTACAACATGTACCTGTTTAGTCTTACTAATTCAGAAAGAAACTGTACAATATTAAACCGGTCTCGATCATTGGCATCAAGAAAGCACTCTAAAATTGGAGCAAGTTCAATCTTATTAGCAACAACGTTTCTGCATTTTTCGTCTTCTTGTTTACATCTTAAAAGTATTTTCATTGCTTCATTTCTTTCTTCTTTGGAATCTGATTCCAAGCTTTTGATAATGGATTCAAAGTTCCTTGGTATATCTTTGCCCCTATATTTATGTATGTGTATGAGTACGAGTGTAAACGCATGTTAGGTAATAGGTCAAAAAGGGTCATTTTTGTTAGGATTTGGAAAACCCATATGGAAGAGTCGGTCACCCCAAATATAGTCTAGCATATGTTAGCTCATAGACTTTACGTTATTTAGTAGTTATTAGCTAGTTATTAGTTAGTTAATTAGTTTAGAGCAACACCGTGGAGGATGGACGGGTCTTTACCCACTGTATGCCTGATCCACAGTCTGACAGGAGGACGTTTAGGTTGTAACTATAAATACCTCTTCCATCCTTGGAAGAGGTGGTGCTTCTTAATCTAACATTTCTTTTTTTGTTTTACTTTCTCTTTATAAGAACACCCTCTCTACTCTTTCTATCTCTAACCATGGCATACTTGAATTATCATTATCCTAGGCCACCCGAATTATCAAACAACATAAAAAGTATGATCCTACAATTGGTACCAGAGCCAAGGTTGTGTTGTTCTTGATGATTCTTATGGTTTTTGAGCGGTTTTTTGTATGCGGTTTGTTCGTTTTTGATACGGTTTGATGCGGTTTGGTGATGTTTTGATGTGTTTTTGATGATGGTTGATGCTGCTATTGAATCTTTTGTTAACTGATTTTAAATATGCTTGCTGGTTTTATGATTGTTTGGTCAAAACAGATTTTTTAACAAGCTCTATTATAAGTCTTAAAACCATTTTCTGTTAATTGATGAAAGGTCATTAATAGTTCTATCAGTTTGTACAAAAGTTCGTGTGGTTAACTGCTTTATATGGAATAGTTCTGCTGTTCTTCTCGGACTGGAAGTATAGTGATCTTATGTGCGGTTTGATGATACTAGACGGCTGCGGTTTGTAGTAAAGTAGAAGAAGATAAGGTTGCAGTTGTTGCGGTTTGTTAACTGTCATTGCGGTTTGAGGTTTGATAATATGGCGTATGCGGTTTAAGGTCATATTCTAAGGTGGGGTTTGACAGTTATAATGTGTTCAAATTCACTGTACCAAATGCGGTTTGTTCATGTCAGTAAGGTTTAGTCTCGTCAGTGCGGTTTGATACTACTGTGACTACGTTTTGTGTAAACAGGTGCGTTTTTATTAAGATAAATATGCGGTTTGAAATAAATGCGTTTTGAAACTAAAGCGATTTGATACTAAGCGTTTTGACGCCAAAATTTCTGCGTAGTGAGTTAATGCGGCTTGTTAAAACTGCATATGCGTTTTGACCCATCTCTGACCAGTCAATTGCGGTTTAAGACTGGTCAACTGCGTTTTGCTTCTATAGTTTTCCACCTGCGTTTTGATTGAAAAGGGTTTCGGTTTGACTGAAGGTTCTAAGGGTGCGTTTTGATCATAAGGGTGCGTGTTAGGTTCCCATATTAGTAACACAAGCCTGAATATGTAAGAAAGAAAGACAAGATGATCGGTTAAACTAAACAAAACACTATGCGTATGAAATAAGAATAGTTATGTGTATGAAGTGAAATGAATTGAACAACCAACCTTCAATAGAAGGTTTACAAGAGTATTTATAGGGCAAGGAGCTAGGGCAACACATCTAGACTCCTTCCCTTCTTATGGGCTTGGGCCAAGGCTTATGGGCCTTCTACATAAGCCTTAGCTTAATAACAAACATAAAGGCCATATTAAGCTAACTATTACATATGAATCACTAACAGTTGAATTAAGGTTTAGCAGTGATTCCAACAATCTCCCCCTAAGTGTTGGTGATGAATGAAAGAGTGATAAACGTTGTAGGTGCTGATGTAATAGTAGCTTTGACGTGATCCGACATTCTTCTTTCTTGTGAGAAGAAGTGTCTTGATTCGAACAATCTCCCAGTGTAGAGAAATTGTTTCCTTTGAAGTGTTCGCTTTGCCGCCATCACTTTTGTTCTTTGATCTTTGTTCTTTGTGATGGTAGTGATAGTATGTTGTTGTTGTCTGCGCATCAGTCCGCTTCGGTGCTCCAAAGGTTCCACGCCTTTTTCAACATGCTTACACGCCTTTGACGTTGGATTTCAGATCGATGAAGTTCTCTTAGTCTTTAAACTTTGTAGATTCTTTGATTTGACGTAGAATCATTCTGACTTTTGTGTTGCCTTTTGAGAGAACTTCCATTAGTGATGATGTTGGTATGAGCATGTGTAGAATCTCGCATCGGGTCACCCACTCCGAGCTTCCATAAGAAGAAAAACATAAAAATCGGTTAGTGACAAACGGATTCCAAAGACTTACAAGTTTGAACTTCGAGTGTTAAAGATAGTGTGAAAACACAACTCTAATTCTCACAAAGGTCGTTTCTCGAACGGAGTCCCACAAGTGAGATAACGCGATGTACCGCAGTACACCTACAGTTCAGATGAGTCAACGAGGTACAGAATCGGCATCACCTCACGATCAGACCGTTTGAGACACACTAAGTGTAATCCACGGGAGTTACCGAATTGACCCCTTGCCGTATGGCTGTTTGATGTTGACCCTGGCAGGAGTTTCCATTCGATCACTGAGGATCACAATTGTGTGAACCTCTCATAAATGTTCTCGACAGATTGCTAAGATCTGTGAAGGACACGATAATGTATCACTTGCGTTCTTATTGTTGAACGACAAGCGATGAATTGTCAAGTGTTCCTAAGAGATCTTTTGATGAATCTCGTGGCTCTAGACTCAATAGTGTGCTTTGGTTTTCCTGAGCGGAGACTAGGGAGAGGGTCTCCTTCTTCAATACCAACAATCTCTAAGAGAAAGCCGATAGTTTACGTAGGGTTCCCTGTGAGAATGAAACAAGCTTCTGTTGAGAGAAACTTGAGTGGCTAAGAAGGTTTAGTGCATGCGTCACTGGGTCCATGACGACTTTGATCTTCAATACCGGTGTCATCGAGTGACAACCAGTAGCATATGAATTGAACCCGGTGTATGCCCTAAGTTGAATAACTGAGGGCTATTTCTTTACCTTTTTTGCATTTCCTTTTAATTCTTTTCAACTCCTTCTTTTCCGATTCTCATTTCTCCTTTTATAATCATACCTAAGGACTTCTAATTCTAACTATTGGTGGTGTCCATGGGTAGATCCCTCCGCTCATGGATCATGGACGGTTATTCCTAACCTTAGTCATCTTATAACTCCATGACTAACCTATGTTGCCATAAAACCATTTTCATTGAAAATCTCTCACAGTGGTTATGAGTAAAACCATTTAATACCACTGTTTAAGAGTTTTAAGATTTTGCATAATTACTCCCCCTCCACACGTGCTTAGGAGTTTAGACGAAATCTGCACGGTCGAGAAGAGCGCGCACTTTGGAATTGATCAACTCATGATAGACAATCCCCATGAGACACGTTACGCTTGCATAGCTAAAGAGTTACATTGTCAGCTTTTAGGTGACAATTAGCTTTAATAACTACCTTGAAGGTGTGGAGAATCCTCGAAAGGTTGTCAAACCCGCCAAGGTTCATGTCTACCAAGAGTTTCTCGAATGGTACATTCTACTAGGACAAGTCCTTTTCAGAGACACGTTTACATCACTAGCGAACTAGCTTGAAATTATTACCCGTCCGGACAAGTCTTTTCAAGTTACTAACATTTAAGATATCGTCAATTCATTGGTTAAGTCTATAGCACAAAGATTCATTTGCAATTTCACAACATATTTCCTATCACATAATTTTTCTCCCCCTCAAAAATGGCATATAAATGTTAATTTTGATGAAATTTTGATATGGAATATGACCATTTTGAGTTTTGTGGGAAGATTTCTACGAAGAACAATTTTGTGAACAAAGATTTTGGTTGACAAATACTCCCCCTCAACAAGTGATATAAACTTTTGAGGTTTTGAAAATCATAAGCGGAAGTAGTTGTTTTTTTTGAGCAAAACTTTGAGAAATGAAAGTTTTGATAAGTTTTACTCAAAAGTAAGAAGCTTTCGCTCCTTTTATAGGATTGTGGCACTGAAGCGTACCACAGGGTCCTTTCATTACAAGTACGGGTTGTACACTGTTATGTGTGCACAAGCCATATTCATAAAATAATCACACATCCAAATCAATATGAAGATGAAACAGTTTAAGGGGTACTGGGGAATCGATAGTCCAGCAATGTCTCCGTGAATGCGAATCGGGCGTTGATAGCCCTGTGAGAGTAATCCCTGGAACGACCACCTACAAAGCTCTCCAAAGTTCTGAATCGATCCCTTCGAACAACCTTTCATCAATCCGTACATGATTCTTCTTCACATCCGCTCTCCCGAGAATTCCATCTCTTTGGTGACCCAATGCCTTGTTGTATCGCCTTTAACCGATAAGCTAAGTCGCCCCGACTTTCTTCAGCAGGTGATCTCCAAACTTATGAAGATTCTACACTATCAAGCCATTGCGATGTAGTTCACTACGGACTACTCCAAACGGTTTGCGATGAGAGTGTATGAGGAAGATGATTGATGTCGAAGTTCTACAGGTCCGTGAAGTTGACGCTGTCCGATAAGATTCAATGGCAAGTTGCAAGTCTTCTACACGCTCTTGGATCACTATGCTTCTGATGAAGATGAGCAAGGACTTGATGTATTCACGTTGGATTTCACGAGAATTGTCTCATTCTTCCCTGTACCTTGGCAAGATACAGATCTTCAATGTCGTTGAGAGACAAATTCTGAAAGTCTGCTTCACAGAACTCATAGTCCCTTTCGTCTTGATGATGAGTTCAATATAGATAACCAATTTAGTGAGTTCAATATAGATAACCACTTTAGTGATTTCTAAGTGTTGTGAGATGTGAGGAAAAATGTGTGAGCATTGGAGCGGAAATATGGTGAGTTTAGGTGAATTGATAAATCAAAAATAACTAGTGTGTGATCCTATGTTAGCTATGAGTGAATGTGAGACATGCTGAGTTTGAGGAAGACTTAAGTGGTCTTAAAGTATCATGTTTAGCTAGTGTGATAAGGTCTAGAGGATTGGATTGAAGTGAAAGTGTAAGAATGCAATGTTTGTTTGCTTCAATCCCACTTGCCCTCATCTGAGGGATCCACTAGTTATAGCTGGGATCCGACTACTGTACGACCAGTAGCTTTCAAAGAAATGTGCAGCTTTTGCACTCTTTAGCAAATACTCATCCTAATCATTTCTACATTCAATAAACATATTCAAGCAACAAATATAACGAGATAGTAAGTAAGGACGACTAGAATGTGAGCAAAATGAGTGGGACCGACTACTTGATTGAGATCAAGTTGTCGTAAAATTCTCATTTTCCCGGTTCTTAAATTAGAATGTTTTAGTCTAAGTTATGCCATCTTCTACGAGCTATGTCCTAAACTACATAAATATTATTTAGATTGTTTACAGACCATTGTTCATAAATTAAGGTCTAAGACCTTACCTTCGTTCCATTCAACCTCCTACTCCTACTCCATCTTCATCTCCATCTTTATCGCCTCAACTCTTCACTCTTAACCCATCCATCCCTACTTCTTCTTCTTCATGAGGAAGTTAGCAAAACACTTGAATATGCCCCTTGTTTGTTGAAATTCTTGTGAAGGTCTTGGGACTTCCGGCAGTTGATAATGTATGCTAAGGGGTCGAGATGGACGTTTCCAATGGGGTTGCTACCTTCTCCTTCTCTTTCTCTTTCATCCGATGAGTCCGTTGGTGGGTGAGGTCTCTTGGCATCCACCATAATCCTTGTAGTCTTTCCATCGGACAAAGGTACCATAACCTTGTTGCAAAAGGTGTGGTCATAGGAATAAGGAGAAGGATCTAGAGCAAGGATGAAGTTTGCTAGGCGAGTCGAGAGCATGGCATAGGGGAGTACCATCTTGTCCATATTTTTCACACTTTCCATTCTTTTCACCATGTAATAGGCTAGGTTGAAGTGAGTGTCAGTTACAAGGCAATAGATCATGAAGCTTAGGCAAGCATTAAGATGATCCTTATTTCCTCCCAAGCAAAGTACGTTCTCCCTTAGCACTAGTTCCCATTTCTTGTATAATGGGAACATTTCCGAAAGCTCCATTTGAAACGGATCTCTATAGATCACCTTGGAGTTTCTCATGACTTTTGTGTGACAACCCGTACTTTCAGGTCATTTCTCGAAACGATTTATGCTTCACTATTTCAACATTTATCGTAAACTAGGTTTACGTGTTCCAAATTCGCGTAACCTTTAAGGTTTAGCGGCGAATTCATGATCATAACATCACGTACATTTCATATGGACTAAGATTAGTCTACATTCCATTGACATCATTTGCATCTCATTAGTTCATTCATGACATTTCATTTCCCATTCAACGCGTAATTTTTATATTTAATAAACTTTATCGCGTGAGTTATTATTTTGAATATTTAATCCATTACTTTCAAAAATGATCCCGATGTATTTTAAACTTACATTTAGTTTATAAAACTATATTTTTAGTTTTCTTAGTGTTTCAAATTTATTTGGTACATAAATCGTTAAAGTTAAATTATTACGCATACGTTCTTAAAAATTTTACGATAATTATTTTATCACCCTAATTTCACAAGGAATGTATTTTTACAATTTTTATTATCTCATTACATCCTACTTTGATCTAGTAAACATCTCTTTTACTTAAAATTTCCATTTACCTATACTTGTACATTTTCTTACACATTTACTACACTTTCTCACAAATTATATACAAGTAAATGTTACATTATACATTTGAAAAAAAAAAAAAAAAAAAAAAAAAAAAATATCTTGGAGAAACAACTCCCCCCTAAATCCGGCCTAAGGGAGGGGAGACATTAAAATGGGCATGGTTCATTAATATTATGTCTCTACACTTACATAAAAAGTCTTGCTTACATTTTCTTTACTCATTCACCTCAAATAATTCACATAGATTGAAAAAGTTTTCTCTCCTTTCTTTGGGGCTTCTCAAAACCGGTCATCACATCAAGATCAAGGGATCATCACAAATTTTTCTCAAGTCCAAGTTATTTACAATATAGTTATCACTCTTTATAAGGTTTTGAAATAAAAACCAAGAGTGTTTAGGTCTAACTTTGTTACTTGCACCTCATCATCATACTAGTAAGCTTGTTTCTTTCATTTTCATGTTTCCTTATCATTTCATACTCATCTTTTCATTTTTGAAGCAAGTATGCATGATATGTGATTTATACCATTTTATTTCATGATTTTAGAGTTATTTATATACTATGGTCATCCTATAAATATTCCCTTGGTATTCTTTGGTCTTGATGATGATTAGGAACCCATGACACCCTAAGAAGGTGTATGGTAGGATTAGATTAGTTTTGGAGTTGATTTGAAGGGATTAGAATAGGTTTTGTCCGAGAAAACTATTTTCAATACGTATATAAAGAGGTTCTGTCCTTGTTTCATTTTTCTGGAAAAACCGACAGTTGGTACGAAACTTTGGCCTTGATTATTAGAAAATATACTTTAAAACGAATCCGTGGCCGCTTGAACGGATAAAAACGGAGTTATAACTAAGCCGTGGTAGAATTTTAAAGTTTGACGACGAAACGATCTTTTCTAAATTTCAGCAACATATATTTATCTTGTTCGGTCAAAACGAGCCTTAAGCTTCACAAATTATTTCGACTTATCAAAAATATATTAGTATACTTTATACGAGCTAAGGCGTATTATACGTGAGAAAACGGATTTGAAACGATAAATATATGCACGCTTTTATAAAATTGCCGAATTTTATTTTCTGAAAAACTATATTATTTCTACGATACAAGTGTTTCATTAGCTGTAACGTCCATGTTTGAGGCTGTTTTTAACCATGATTTGGAACTTTTTGGAACGAAATGTCTCCTAGTAAAATCAAGTTCACCGGGCATATTTTTCAAAACGACAAGCTGTTTGTAAAGCGGAGTTGTAGTAAATTATTTACGGATGTTCAAACTTGGCCGAAACTCATTTTTCTGCACAACAATTAGCCAAAACCACCATCTTTAACCCTTAATATCTTTATGTTCGAGACCTTTTGGACGAAAACTCCTGAATCAAACTTCTAGATATCGATACAAACTTTCCAAAACCCGAAGTTCGTTCTCTAACGATCGATGTACACCGTTTTACGACTAGTTTTCCAAAGCCATTTTTGTTAATTTCATGAATATTCCGACGACATTGTTTTACGACGAAAAGTGGAAATTTCACCAAAAATCATTATAAAACCATTGTAGGATGACATTTTGACGTAAAAACTTGTAAAGTCATTTTTGAAGGGTCAAGACGTCAAACGAGTATTTTTCGACGACAAGTAATATTTTTCAAAACTCGTAAATGGTATAAATAACATATGAAATGCATGCATAACATTACATTGCAACTCATTACATATCATATCATTCATAATAGGTCATTTTCGAGATTCACGCTATATCTCAGTGTATCCACTTTTGTCATCGTAATCATTGCAACAGGTGAGTTTTCATAGCCCCACTTTTAATTGTTTTTATACTACTTTTTGGGGAGATACATGCTCAAACTGTTTTCATTTACTTTCACAAGTACTTTAACTTATATGAATTACCGTGAGTTCATAGCCCCACTTTTACTCTTTTAATTGTTTTACAAACACTTGGGGGAGATACATGCTACATTTTAAATTGAACACAAATGCTTTGAAATGTATGCTATATCCGATGTTTTATTGTCACTAAGTATTTGCCATGTTCGAAGTCCCTACATCATGTACCATTAGTCACTTGAGTGGCTTAGTATAGTGAATAGGCCTATTGGAATTAACACTCCCGCTCCTATTGACCCATTTAGGGGAAATCGAGCGCACTATATTTGAATCATTAAGGTAAATTAGCAAATTACCTATTAGGCGGCGAAACGATGATTACCAATTTTATTGGTGCGATGTTTACGCTTTGGTGTCATGAACTTAGTGAAATAAATACGATGTTGTTTTTAACGATGAGTGTGAAACAATTTAACTCACACTACGATGATTGTGTTCAAACGAATTAATTAAACCTATGGTTTTACGTCGAGTTAGGTTCTATTGTGAATTCATTTGACGATTGCTTTGAACATAAACTATGCATATTCTGCGGTGGGTTGTGAACACACGGGTGTGCAAGTTTTGTATGGCGGGACTTGGGAACTCGAGTGGATTCACAATGCCTTTGCTGCATAAACGATTTCGATACATTGAGCCATGCACTATTATGTGAATTCATTTGACATCATGCACTTGAAAATTAACTCTACATATTACTCGGCAGTGGGTTGTGAAACACACGGTTGCAAGTTTTGTATGCTGGACTTGGAACTGAGTGGATTTACAATGCCTTTGCTACCTAAACGATTTTGAAAGTCTTTACATTTCAACGATTTACAATGCCTTTGCTGCATAAACGATTTTGAAAGGCTTTACATTTCAACTCAAACTCTATGAACTCACTCAACCTTTGTGTTGACACTTTTAGCATGTTTTATCTCACGTATCTAAGGCATACACTTCATGGCATGCATTTGGACACCTCATGGAGTCGTGGTGACGACGCGTCTCACTTGGGTTTTATATACTTTAAAAACATCGTTTGACTGTACTAAACTTATTTCCGCACAAGTTGATTTTCATTTGGGACCTACTTTGTAAACTCCGATTGTTTTATTAAATCAAACGATGTATTTTCCAAACGACACTTTAGGTCGTTCAATATAATTGTAACTGTGATGCTATGACACAATCCCGAGAATTCCATTCACCGCAAAATAGGTAATTTGGGGTGTGTGACAGATTGGCATCGAGCTTGATTATAGAGAACTAGGTTGCATCATTGACCCTAGACTATAACTACATCATCATAGCATCTCATCATTTCATCACAAGTACATGTTCACTTTGCATGCATTTATACGCACATTTTCGAGTTATTTACTTTCATTTCATATCGATTGTCACATGGATGCCCTTAAATACCCATCCCATTATCCTTTCCTCATACTCCGATGTGGAGAATGCCCTGTCATTCCCTATCATAATTTTACACGGTTGACTTAACACCAAACATCATATGAGTCGATTAGTCCAAGCATTGCATAGTTACTCCTAAATTATACATAGCCCGATCACCTATGTCTAATTCAGGAAGAATCATGCAATGAAGGGAGTAGTAAGCTTATATGTGTAAGCAATTCCGTAATCGAGCCAAATTTTCAAAAGATTTTCTTCATACCACTTGTTTCCAGCTTTGATCCGCGTGCAGTTCTTGTTTGATGAGTTGCAAAGATCGAGCTAGAAACAAGTTGTTACCTAAACCGATTTAGCCTAATCGTATGACAGTTCTTGTTTGATGAGTTGTGGGATTAAGTAAAATCGGTTACCAAAAAGTCTTTTGAGGGTTTTGCTTCTGAATGGGAAAGTTTGCCACATCAAACCCTAAACCCGAGAGAACACTAACCGAATTCGTGGATGAATTCCTTTTTAGATGGGCGAATGTGACAACCCGTACTTTCGGTCATTTCTTAAACGATTTATGCTTCACTATTTCAACATTTATCGTAAACTAGGTTTACGTGTTCCAAATTGCAGAACCTTTAAGGTTTAGCGGCGAATTCATGATCATAACATCACGTACATTTCATATGGACTAAGATTAGTCTACATTCCATTGACATCATTTGCATCTCATTAGTTCATTCATGACATTTCATTTCCCATTCAACGCGTAATTTTTATATTTAATAAACTTTATCGCGTGAGTTATTATTTTGAATATTTAATCCATTACTTTCAAAAATGATCCCGATGTATTTTTAAACTTACATTTAGTTTATAAAAACTATATTTTTAGTTTTCTTAGTGTTTCAAATTTATTTGGTACATAAATCGTTAAAGTTAAATTATTACGACACGGTTCTTAAAAAATTTTACGATAATTATTTTATCACCCTAATTTCACAAGGAATGTATTTTTACAATTTTTATTATCTCATTACATCCTACTTTGATCTAGTAAACATCTCTTTTACTTAAAATTTCCATTTACCTATACTTGTACATTTTCTTACACATTTACTACACTTTCTCACAAATTATATACAAGTAAATGTTACATTATACATTTGAAAAAAAAAAAAATATCTTGGAGAAACAACTCCCCCCTAAATCCGGCCTAAGGGAGGGGAGACATTAAAATGGGCATGGTTCATTAATATTATGTCTCTACACTTACATAAAAAGTCTTGCTTACATTTTCTTTACTCATTCACCTCAAATAATTCACATAGATTGAAAAAGTTTTCTCTCCTTTCTTTGGGGCTTCTCAAAACCGGTCATCACATCAAGATCAAGGGATCATCACAAATTTTTCTCAAGTCCAAGTTATTTACAATATAGTTATCACTCTTTATAAGGTTTTGAAATAAAAACCAAGAGTGTTTAGGTCTAACTTTGTTACTTGCACCTCATCATCATACTAGTAAGCTTGTTTCTTTCATTTTCATGTTTCCTTATCATTTCATACTCATCTTTTCATTTTTGAAGCAAGTATGCATGATATGTGATTTATACCATTTTATTTCATGATTTTAGAGTTATTTATATACTATGGTCATCCTATAAATATCCCCTTGGTATTCTTTGGTCTTGATGATGATTAGGAACCCATGACACCCTAAGAAGGTGTATGGTAGGATTAGATTAGTTTTGGAGTTGATTTGAAGGGATTAGAATAGGTTTTGTCCGAGAAAAACTATTTTCAATACGTATAAAAGAGGTTCTGTCCTTGTTTCATTTTTCTGGAAAAACCGACAGTTGGTACGAAACTTTGGCCTTGATTATTAGAAAATATACTTTAAAACGAATCCGTGGCCGCTTGAACGGATAAAAACGGAGTTATAACGAAGCCGTGGTGAATTTTTAAAGTTTGACGACGAAACGTATCTTTTCAGAAATTTCAGCAACATATATTTATCTTGTTCGGGTCAAAAACGAGCCTTAAGCTTCACAAATTATTTCGACTTGTCAAAAATATATTAGTATACTTTAATACGAAGCTAAGGACGTATTATACGTAGAAAACGGATTTGAAACGACAAATATATGCACGTTTTTATAAAATTGCCGTAACTTTTATTTTCTGAAAAACTATATTATTTCTACGATACAAGTGTTTCATTAGCTGTAACGTCCATGTTTGAGGCTGTTTTTAACCATGATTTGGAACTTTTTGGAACGAAATGTCTCCTAGTAAAATCAAGTTCACCGGGCATATTTTTCAAAACGACAAGCTGTTTGTAAAGCGGAGTTGTAGTAAATTATTTACGGATGTTCAAACTTGGCCGAAACTCATTTTTTCTGCACAACAATTAGCCAAAACCACCATCTTTAACCCTTAATATCTTTATGTTCGAGACCTTTTGGACGAAAACTCCTGAACTGAAACTTCTAGATATCGATACAAACTTTCTAAAACCGTCGAGTTCGTTCTCTAACGATCGATGTACACCGTTTTCTGACTAGTTTTCCAAAGCCATTTTGTTAATTTCATGAATATTCCGACGACATTGTTTTACTGACTAAAAGTGGAAATTTCACCAAAAATCATTATAAAACCATTGTAGGATGACATTTTGACGTAAAAACTTGTAAAGTCATTTTGAAGGGTCAAGACGTCAAACGAGTATTTTTCGACGACAAGTAATATTTTTCAAAACTCGTAAATGGTATAAATAACATATGAAATGCATGCATAACATTACATTGCAACTCATTACATATCATATCATTCATAATAGGTCATTTTCGAGATTCACGTTATATCTCAGTGTATCCACTTTTGTCATCGTAATCATTGCAACAGGTGAGTTTTCATAGCCCCACTTTTAATTGTTTTTATACTACTTTTGGGGGAGATACATGCTCAAACTGTTTTCATTTACTTTCACAAGTACTTTAACTTATATGAATTACCGTGAGTTCATAGCCCCACTTTTACTCTTTTAACTGCTTTACAAACACTTGGGGGAGATACATGCTACATTTTAAATTGAACACAAATGCTTTGAACTGGATGCTATATCCGATGTTTTATTGTCACTAAGTATTTGCCATGTTCGAAGTCCCTACATCATGAACCATTAGTCACTTGCGAGTGAGCGCGAGTATAGTGAATAGGCCTATTGGAATTAACACTCCCGCTCCTATTGACCCATTTAGGGAAATCGCGCACTATATTTGAATCATTAAGGTAAATTGGCAAATTACCTATTAGGGTGGCGATGAAACGATGATTACCAATTTTATTGGTGCGATGTTTACGCTTTGGTGTCATGAACTTAGTGAAATAAATACGATGTTGTTTTTAACGATGAGTGTGAAACAATTTAACTCACACTACGATGATTGTGTTCAAACGAATTAATTAAACCTATGGTTTTACGTCGAGTTAGGTTCTATTGTGAATTCATTTGACGATTTACATTTGAACATAAACTATGCATATTCGGCAGTGGGTTGTGAACACAAGTGTTGCAAGTTTTGTATGGGCCGGACTTGGAACTGAGTGGATTTACAATGCCTTTGCTGCATAAACGATTTCGATACATTGAGCCATGCACTATTATGTGAATTCATTTGACATCATGCACTTGAACATTAACTCTACATATTCGGGCAGTGGGTTGTGAACACACAGGTTGCAAGTTTTGTATGGGCGGGACTTGGAACTGAGTGGATTTACAATGCCTTTGCTACATAAACGATTTTGAAAGTCTTTACATTTCAACGATTTACAATGCCTTTGCTGCATAAACGATTTTGAAAGGCTTTACATTTCAACTCAAACTCTATGAACTCACTCAACCTTTGTGTTGACACTTTTAGCATGTTTTATCTCAGGTATCTAAGGCATACACTTCATGGCATGCATTTGGACACCTCATGGAGTCGTGGTGACGACGCGTCTCACTTGGGTTTTATATACTTTAAAAACATCGTTTGACTGTACTAAACTTATTTCCGCACAAGTTGATTTTCATTTGGGACCTACTTTGTAAACTCTGATTGTTTTATTAAATCAAACGATGTATTTTCCAAACGACACTTTAGGTCGTTCAATATAACTGTGATTGTGATGCTATGACAGTCAATCCCCAGGAATTCCATTCCGCTGCAAACCAGGTAATTTGGGGGTGTGACATTTTGATGGAGAGGCTCATTCCATGAAGATGGTATCCCTTACCGTAGTTGCTTCCGGGATGGCTGTGAAGTATACCTCGTGATGATCCACCATGTCATGAAGCTCCGCCAACGACCATTCATTTGAGTACATACATACTCCTTGACATGGGATACGAAGTATCCTAGCAAACTCTACAAGAGTGAAGGTGAACTCGTTCTCATTGATGATGAAGGCTATCGAAATGGTTCCATCTTCATTTCGAATGATTCTCATGGTCTTGTAAAACTCTAGTACAAACACTGGACAAATTTGCTCATTAATGTTCAAGAGGCAATGGAAGTTGATTGCCCCAAATACTTGGGGAATGTCGGTGTTGATGAATGAGGGTTCAACTACTCGTCCTTCATGGAATAATCTCTTTTCCAACATCTTGAAGGCTTTTCGATCATCCTTGCTCAAGCCATCCTTACGATGATACATTTGAATGTAATGAGCGGTGTCTTGGTAATCTTGTTGTCTATTGCTAGGCATGATTGGTCCTAAACATCAAAACCACAATGTGGTGTTAATTGTTTGAATAGTAACCTAATGAGATTAATCACAATTTTGCTCAATACATCTTAATTGAATTTGAAAAATGAGTTTAATTTGTATTAACAATGTTGATTCTTTGATTTAGTTTATCTTAGAAAACAATGTGGTAACAAATTGTGACAACCCCATTTGAGCTCAATTTCTAAAGATGAAAATTGTGCTCCTAGGAATCAAAGAATGGAAATAACAATGTAGTGAAGATTATACTTACACAAGTGATTGTTTCCTTAGAGAAGATGATGAATTAACTTCTGTGAACAGTAAATTGGGTTTTATGTTCGTGAGTTTTGAGAGAGTAAAGTGAAGAGTGGAACTTCCACAGTGATCATTTCTTTCTTATTCTGTCTTCTATTGCACGGATCCCTTGTATGAGGGATCCGGCTAGTTTAAGCATGGGATCCGCATATGTTGATTGACACGTTCTAAGTGATCTTTGATAATTTTGGTTTGGGAGTTCTAATTCTTGGCTAGGGTTGATGTTTATGATCTATAACTTATGGTTTGGGGTTTTGACGTGTTTTACTAGTCCTATTTGACGAGGTTCCCTTTTTATGAAGAAATCATAATTCTTTGGGAAGTTTTAACGATTATGATAAAATCCTATTTTATCATAATATGGGAGTTTCACATGGATACTTATTGACATAGATGAAATGTCAATAACCTTATCTGAGGAGTGATGATCAAGGCTTTCGAATAGCTGAGATATCATTATCACTAGTTTGTAGTTTTGTCTATAGAGATCAACGAAGAATACTATTCTTGATGATGAGTTCAATATAGATAACCACTTTAGTGATTTCTAAGAAAGCGTAATGAGACTACTAAACTTAATCATGTTTATACAAAATGACATTATTAATTAATCTAGAAAATATACGAAAATAATTTATTTGTAAGTAATTTATTAAAGATCATACCTTTGCTATATATTTTTTTT
Source organism: Chrysanthemum makinoi (assembly GCA_910596185.1). Taxonomy (NCBI): domain Eukaryota; kingdom Viridiplantae; phylum Streptophyta; class Magnoliopsida; order Asterales; family Asteraceae; genus Chrysanthemum; species Chrysanthemum makinoi. Next base: position 136,623,130 of record OU343218.1, read on the forward strand.
GAGAAAAGAAATATTTGAGGGAAATTCTTCCTGGTCTTTTAAGGATGCCCAAATCCTAGTATAGAGAATTCTTAACAAGAAAAATATTAGAAAGATCTATCATTATCCAACATTATAAAATATGATGATTTTAAAACGTGACCTTTTGTTTTTAAGAAATTTCCTTCCTTGTAGTTTTTAATCATACACGGATCATATTAAGTTTTTAAAAGTACAATATACTCTTAAGAAATTTGGTAACAAAGCTCTGATACCAATTATGGAAAACTAGAAGGGGGGATTGAATAGTTTTACCGATTAAAACTTTGTTTTAAAATATTTAGATTGACTTATGTCAACCTATTTAGATGTGTATGTTGGATATTGATAGATAAGTATGTAAAGATGTAATGCAAAGGTAAAGAGTAAGAAACACAAAACCACGAAACGAGTGTTTATAGTGGTTCGGCTACAAGGACACCTTCTTTGCCCTACTGCACTCCCCGAGTCACCTACTCGAGAGTTCGTTAGCACTACACGACACAAACTCCTTATGGTGGAGAAGCCTTCACAACATCGCCTACTCTTTTTTCGATACAAGGCTAGACACTGAGTTCTTCCATGAGGTAGAACCAAACCTATCACAACGTCGCCTACACTTTATCCGGTACAAGGCTAGATACCGAGTTCCATAATAAAGGAGGAACTACTACCCAACACTACACGACACCTATCCCAAAGGAGACCCACTCCTTATTACAACATCATCAAGGATATCAATATCCTTGGACACAACCTATGTATATTTGTACAACGATGCACCATATCGATTGTACACCTTTGACATCTTTCACTAATGCCCTTGACATGATCTTTTGACACCTTTCACTAATGCATTCATCATGGACCTTTGGCACCCTTCACTAATGCCATAAACACGGACCTTCGACACCTTTCACTAATGCCTTCCACTTGACCCTTTTTGGCATCTTTTACTAATGTCTTCGACTTGACCCTTTTGGCATCTTTCACTAATGCCTGCAACACAACACTTCTAGAGAGGAAGAAGGAACTATCAACAAAAGAACTTCAGTAATCTTGATGATGACGAAGCTAGGCAACTCATGGACTTGAGCTTGCTCGACTTTAAGAGGTGGTGATCTCGCCTTTAAGAGGAACCTAGAGAATCACACAAAAACAAATACAAACTACATAGAAAGATACTTTGGATCTGAGGTTAGAGAGTTTACAATACTAGGAGAAAGTATGTGTAGAAGTGGCAACATACAATGAAGAAATGGCTCACTATTTATAGACAAAATTTCACTACTATCCCACGGATCCCACAAATCCCTTGCTTGAGGGATCCGTCTAGTGTAATCCTAGAGATCCATAGGACGCTCCCCCTAAATGGGTTGTGGGTCATGGATCATGGATCATGGGTTGTATACTTTGAACCATGGGTATCCAAATAGATACAATGTATCTAGAAGATGCAATGCATCTAGTTAATGGGTCATGGGTTAGCTCCATGGGTCATGGATAATACCCATTATGACTTATGCATGATGTCATGCAATGGGTCATGGGTTATGGATCATGCTCCATGGGTATGGGTCATGGACTTTGGGTTTTACCCAACTACATTCAATGTATTTAGTCAATGGGTCAAATACTTAGACTTCTACCCATGCTATTACCCATTATAATACATACTAAGTATGTATATATCTACCCATTATATAAAAACTAGTTGTTGTACATATGCATTACTATACCATGAAAACACTATTACTTGTTTTAGTGTTTTATATGAAAACGTAAGTGTGTTAGTAAACTATTGGCTCAAACTATTTACGTATTTTATTTGTTTCGTTAAAATGATCTTACGTTTGTTATCGACAAAACATTAGAAGATCGTAAAATATAAATAAACGTTTTACGGCTTATTTTTATTAACAAACTTGATGAAGTTAATACTTGTAAGTGATTGAAAATATCCCGGGAAGACAAATATCATTACCGCAGAGAAACTCAAGGTTTGACTCGTGGCGTTTAGTGTTCTTATTCCAACTATGTGGGGGAAAAGATGGAAGAGTTAGTTTCTGGTGTTAAAAGGGGTACACAAGTGTGTGATGATTTCGACGGTATCGCAATCATCAGGGGAGATAGATTGTGTAAATTGGGGACGCTCAGATGTTTCACTTGAGAGCTTAATCTGTGATTCAGTGATAATCACTTATTCCGGAGTTGACATCCACAGAGATAATCAGTGATTCAGCCTACTACTTCAATGTTATCGTTAATTCTTTCTTTGGTCATTTGGGAACTTCGGGTTCTTGAGCTTCATACACTATCATCAGGGGAGAGAAATGTACTTCAGGGATGTTTATCAGATTCACGTGATCGGACTTAATGATTTATTAAGGAGCCTATATCCGCAGAGATGATCAGTGATTCAATCTGCTACTTCTATGCTATCGGCTATTCTCTCTTCGGGTATATGTGTACTTCGGGTTCGTGAGCTCTATTCAAAAAGACTGACTGCATCACTTCAACTACTCGGGGGAAGTGGTCTCTTGACACCTTTTGGCTTGCATCGCTTCAGACTTCAGTGGAAAAGAAATGTGAGAAGATTATTTAAGCATGGGATGATACGTTGTTGTTCTATCTTCATGATGATATAACCCTGAACGAAGATTCATGATGATCTTGTAAAAAGGAGCAGCAGGGTTTAGGATATGGTGTACTCCTCTGTGGACCTGGCTAAGGCAAGCTTGAAAGAGAGCTTAGAATTTGCTCAACAAAAAGATTTTTGGTTTGGGGGGAAGCTATCAAAGTCTCACTTTCAGATGGTTCAAGTTCTGATGACTATTCAGGAGCCTCGAAAGCTTAGGTGGTGAAAGTCTAAGAGATGATGAGTTCTATCTTCTACAACGGGGCTGCTCGATATCCTTATCTCAGTACTCGTATCATCATCCTCTTAAACTATATCATCTTATCTGTAAATATTTTTCAAAAAACAAAATACAAAAATATAAAACCTACAAAAAGAAAATATAAGAATATAAAACCAACAAAAATCCATAAAATTCAGAAAATTTGAAAAATACCAAAAATATTGTTTTCTCATGACATGTCTTCTGGTATCGAAAACATCTACAGTCTTAGAAATGTCATTCAATAATGGCTCGGGACCATAGATGAAGGTCGAGCAAGAGGTGTAAATATTTCTTTTCAAAACATATCTCTAAATATGGCTTGCAGTTATTTCAGACTGTGACCCGTGCTTAAACTATGGTTTGCTATTATTTCAGATAGCAACCCGTTCTTCAAAGAGGAAAGTGCTACGCTTAATCGATTTTTATAAATTTGTGCACTTATCCAAAACAAAATGAGGAAAGTATGTCGAAGGACTGCTGTTCCTACACAAATGTTTTTCTTTCTCAAAATTCTTCAGAAAAATATTTGTTTGTCAAAATGGTAGAAAATGAGTTGCTTGAAAATCAATCAGACTTCAAGTTTTCATAAATTTGTAAACTCAATCAATGACTACAGCGTTTTTAAACATTTCATGAAATGAGTCATTGATTGAGGGGGAGAATGTTTTCAAATTTATATCATCTAACGGGCTTATATAATCATCCTATATGCTTAACAGAAAAAGATATTTTCCTATGTTGAAGGACTAGGAATCTAGGATATGATTATTAGGATTAGATGATTAGAGTTTGATAAACATATAATTCACATGCCGTTGTATGATCTGATTGATATGTTGGATTGACTTTTATTAGTCGATTGCTGTTTGGGTGTTGTAGACCACCATATATCTCAGATGTATGTCCACTAACGTATGCAGATATCATGGTATATAAGAATGTTTCCGATCCGGATCCCACAAAAGCAGATGATTGGATGCCGAAAGGAAAGGGTAACTATATCTTAGGTCGACAAAAGAAGAAACGAAGCTTAATTGGACCTCTATGGAGAGTTGGCATTATAGATGCAACGTCAGAGGTCTCACTGCATCAGCAGATGGTTTTCTTTCACTCTAAACAGTAACAAAAGAAGCAACTTCTACACCACCTAACATATCTTTGTGTTGGATTAATGGTGATGATACCATGTTAGTATGGTAGAAAAATATTTGTTTGAAAATAAATTGGACAAAATTTTGGAAATCAACCGGACTTCATTTTATCAAAACTTAAGTCACTCAATCAACGACTACGGTCATCGATTGAGGGGGAGAGTGATTTCAAATAAAATATTTTCAAACGATATTTCTTCATAAAAGTCCATTTGTACAAAATAAGTGGTGATCTAAAGATTTAATGTTATGTCATGGTATGATTTTCTTTAAAACTCAAAGATCATTCAAAATGAAAATTTTTCTGTTCTTGTTTGATTGTGAATTTTTTTCTTTTACCTAAAAGATCTCTTAAAACTGTCATACCTAACACTAACAATCTTTAATGTCTAAAATTGATCCTTATCAGATATTTTCAAAATTAAATTAAGCCACGTCTTTCCCCAAAATTTTCTAAATGATTTAAATCAATTGGGATCACAAATCTCAAAAGGTTTGAAATTTTTGATCAGGGGAGAGTTCGTGATTTAAATCTCAAATCTATTTAAATGGGAATTGTTTCAAAAGCTCTCCTGCCTCCATGTGCCAAACGATTTCATATAAATGATGCACATGATTGAGGAGGAGCATTTATCCAAAAACATGATGAGTATTTAAACCAGGCCACATTTTCTACCATGTTTTCTAAACCTAATTAAATCACTTGGGATCCAAAATCTCAAAGGGTTTGATATTTTTGATCGGGGGAGAATTTGTGATTTAATATGAAATAAGCTGATAAAAGATGATCGTTTTGATTCAAAGTGCAGGCTCTCTCTAATATGTGCTAAATTCTTTCGTATATCGATGCACATATTAAAGAAGGAGACCCTCTCCCCAGTCTCCAAATAGGAAACCAAATGTGCACAATTGAGTCTAGAGCCAAGAGATCATTCACAAAATCTCATTAGGACACAAAATTAATGATGTCTTGCTGTTTCACACAATGTGGAAAGTAAGAATATATTGAGAGTCCTATGCATTATCCTTGTGGTATTACGAGAACATCCGAGTGATACGTAAAGTACTCACTATGAAGATGGAAATCCCTCTAGAGCCAACATCAAACAAGCTCTTGGTGGGTGACATGTGAGCTTTTTTCAAAAGATCAAGCTTGTGACAACTGGATAGAAACAATTGGGCAATTCAATCTTGAATCAACCTTGGTCCAGGAAATGAATAGACGAATACTTTTAGAAAAATCGTTCAATGTGCAAATCTATTCTTTTCTCTAGCACATCGAATGTGTATTCATATTTTAAACACAAAAAGTATTTCTGATTGAAAATTGATCTTTCTCATAAAACCTTTGTCGTATTGCAAAACTCTTTCTTCAAGCAATACACGATTTATTTTCAAATCAATTTTTCATCAATCAGTGAATCTTAATTCGCTAGTTCACTCACTCCATGTTGTCTACTTTGGGACCCTCCGGTTTGAGAACGGCTAGATCAAGCTGCAAACCCCTCCAAGGAGATTCTTCGAATTCTACCGATCACGTGCAATATTTATACTATCAACGGGGAACAATGGTTCTTGAAACTGTATTCAACGAAAGTGAACAAAGACACTTTCGTGTGTTTTATTGCTAATCGCGTTGTTCGCAGGAACATTGGACGGTTACAGCTGATCAATATTGAGAAGTCAATTCACAACCGCATGCTCACAAAGATACATACTTAATTGAAGAAAATCATGACTATCAAAGACATACAATGATGCTTCCACTACTCTGATGAAAAGATGTCATGATCCAGAAAGTGTGAGCATGTCGGTCCAAAATCACAACATCACATAAAGGCAACACAACAAAGGGTGATCCAGAGATTTGCTGTGACTGATGATCTCATGAAAGCTCAAAGATCATCAATACGTGGATCAGTTCAAAGACCTCCACTGAAAGTACAATCATCCGGACTTTGAAGTATCACTGCTAAAGCACAAAGATTGCGGAATTGAAGAATTGAAGTCTATGAGCTAGAGCATGAAGTCTACAATAGAATGCTAGGATTCGAAATGTAATTCATGGGGTGACCTCCCTTAGGGGGAGATTGTTAGGATTTGGAAAATCCATATGGAAGAGTCGGTCACCCCAAATATAGTCTAGCATATGTTAGCTCTTAGACTTTACGTTATTTATTAGTTATTAGCTAGTTATTAGTTAGTTAATTAGTTTAAAGCAACACCGTGGAGGACGGACGAGTCTTTACCCACTATATGCCTGATCCACAGTTCGACGGGAGGACGTTTAGGTTGTAACTATATATACCTCTTCCATCCTTGGAAGAGGTGGTGCTTCTTAATCTAACATTTCTTTTTTTGTTTTACTTTCTCTCTCTAAGAACACCCTCTCCACTCTTTCTATCTTTAACCATGGCATACTTGTATTATCATCATCCTAGGCCACCCGAATCATCAAACAACATAAAAAGTATGATCCTACAATTTTGAAGGTCATATTTTCGATTTATGAGCTTATTTCTAATGGCTTTTACCACATACACTCATTTTTTGGGGTATAAGATGTAGAATTAGCCAGAAAAATGAGCTTATAATCTCGTAAGCCTTTGAATAAGTAATTAAAATGAGCTTATAAGCTCATTAACAAAAAATAAGAAAGAATTTCTTAACTGTAGACAAATATTTGTTGGTTTATTTAGTCTTATTTTGTGATTATGATAATAGGCTGCTGATATCCACTAAGCGATTGTAGCGAAATAAATTGTGATCATGGTTAGAATAATATCACTTCAATGTGATGAATTGGTTGGCATTTGTATCAAGTTTATTTTATGTGCAGTTGGAGCTGATGCTCATGAAAACAGAAATGAATTTTGGCAGCGGTGGTGTTCACTTGTTGCTTCTGATGGTGGTGGTGCTGCACCTGCAGCAATAGCCGCCGAGTCAAAGAAGGAAGAGCAAGTTGAAGAGAAAGACGAGTCCGACGATGTGAGCTTTTCCCTGCTTTACTTAAATCAGTATCACTATGTCTCAGCGATGTATGATTTGCTTGAAGATGAGATCTTTTAATCAAAGCGGTTTTGTTTTTTTACATCTATGGTGTTAATGTTCGACATTAGGATAAAAAGGTTATGACTAGGGATCGGTAAAAGATTGTATTCAAACAGAGTTCAAGCAAGTCTAAGCTTTGTAGTCGTATGCGAAGAACTAATATTATTACCAGCAATTTCAGATATAATAAAATGGGTAAGTTCATTTTTCGGCATACAGCTGTTTGATGCTACACAGGTGCATGCTGCATGATTTTGCAAGGAACGTAGAATTAATAAAATAGTTTAGGTATAGTTGTGTGAGGATGCGCATTGTTTTGTAACTTCATGTTGCGGTATGATGATAACTGTGTTTTAAATACCTTTAGCAAATTCAATAGTTGTAGATAGCTAAATAACGCCTATGCTTTGTAGCACAAAAACCGGCTCACTTTTTACTAAAAAAAATACCGTGCAATAATCAACGACATGAAATAACGCTTCTCTACAACGTGGCGGGCTGTCGCCTCTCGTTTTGGACTATGGGCCTGTTTGGTACGCAACTTTTTTGGAGCTGTAAGCTTTTTGTTACAAAAATAATCTCTTCCAAAATAAGTAGTTTTGTTTGTATATATCAACTTCTAGCTTTTATTTTTAAACAAGTAGCTCCAAAATGAAAAGCTGATTCATGAAGCTTTTTAAATATTTCGGAGCTGTTAAAACATAAAATAAATGTTAATAGCGTATAATTACATTTAACAACTAATTTACCAAACACTTTTATTGAAAAAGATCTGACTTTGGCTCGTATTAACAAATTTGAAGCTTACAAACATAATACGGCTCGAGGGGAGCTATTAGGACCGGGAATGGTCCCGACCCCTTAAGCCTAAGCCTATTAGTATATTTTTTCGCAATTTCATGTGTATTTTTGGAAAAAAATTAATTCCGGCCCTCCCATTTAGTATATTTCTCCAAAAAAAATTATTTCGGGCCTTTTATGAAATTTTTTTTAGCTCCGCTGTTAATACAGCTTACAACTAATTTTGTCAAACATACCAAATGATAACACTAAATACCAATAAAGGATAACGTGGACACAAATTTTTTTTTGGAAAGTAAATTTACATAGAAAATATGACAAAGAAATTGAACGGATTAGTTGCATGGCAACCAAGGCGAATAGACTTGACGACTTTTTTTTTGAAAAAGACTTGACGACTTTTGACTTAATTTTTTTTTTGATTTCACTGCAATTAGAGCCGTCTTTGTATTTTTTGATGGCACAATAGTAATAAGAGGAATGATACAACCACAAACAAACTTTCACAAAAACATCCACAAAATGACGTGTCATTGGTTGATTGGTGTATTTTATGACAGTTTCTCTCTCCTCTCTATAATTACACCAATCATCCACTGACACATTATTTTGTGGATGTTTTTGTGAAAATTTATTTGTGGTTGTATCATTCCTCTAGTAATAAAGTGTTCCTATTACACTGATAATTTAAAAATAGAATCGCATATAAAATTAAACTATATGAATCATATATATTTGATATTATGCGTACTTATATGCAAAACTAATAAAAATGTGACCCGTTTAAGTGGAGGCTCTTTGCGACAACACCTGTTGCACACCCGTCCGAAACCTCTCTGACTGCAATAGTACGTTGTCGCCGATAAATGAAAAATTGGATATAATAAGTTGTTCAGTATAACTATACGTACATGTAAAAAAAAATGGGATTGTTTCTTATTAATTAGATATCTTACCATGAATCCCTTTTCTGAGTTCGTGAATTTCATCAAAGAATCAACTTTGCATATGAAGCCATTCAATATATAAAATGAAAATACGACAACATGCAAGAAATCTTATTACAAACTCTGTGGACGGGTGTCGAGCCAGAGAATTCGCAACATTTCTTTGGTCAATTATGTAACTTCAAGTCTACATAATTTCAATGCATATCACATGAAAGTGAGAATGTAAGAAATCACGTTCCATCTTTACGAAGTAGTTTCTAGTTAATTTACGGACTATTTTGTATTTTTGGTAAAGAATATCACATTTATAAGGAACAGCCACATGTTATGTTTTAGGTCAAGGTCGTCATTGTTGTTGGTTTTATACTGACTTTATTATGTGTTCTAACGAGTGATTGTACTTATCAATTTATGATAATGTGTTTCATGGATTTTAGGATTGGGGGCTTTTTAGGGTTAGTATTATATTGTCAAGTTAATGATAATTAGCATTTTGCTATTATAAATTTTAACTACATATAACGCCGGAAGATTATAAAGTATTAACGTGGTGTCTGGCTAAGATTATAAATTGAGCTTATACTTCTATTATGTAATTCACTTATGCCTTATATATCATGAACTTATAAGAAATGTTAAGTGTTTAAATTAGCTTATGTTTATAAGATGATAAGCTCAAGTGTTTGGTTTAGCTTAGGTTAGTTAATGACAATAAAAGTTCATGGGTTAGAAATATGAATGTTAGATTATGTATAAACTAAGGTAAAATTATAATTTGTAATAAAGCATGACCAACCAGTTAAAAAAAACACAATTTTGGATCTGACAGGATTTATGTGCAAAAAACAACGTATTTTATAATTGGTACTCTTAAAAATGCCGATGGGTCACATCAGTGCGCATGAAACAGACAATGAAAGTTGGTAATGATAAAAGACATACAAAATGAAATGTATTTGATGAGGACATAAGATTATGGTAATATTCTCATAGAGGGGTAAAACGGTAATGTTTAGGGTAAAGGGAGGGGGTTAGTTTGTTTCCTAATCAAAGTATTCAACTTAAGGATAATCATAGAACATTCTAGTCGATTCAAATTTGTCTTCGGTATATTATAAATATAAAGACAACTTAATTTAAAAATCGTTCGGTATATTATAAATATAAAGACAACTTAAGTTAAAAATCACTTTAATTCCTAACCCTAAAATCGACTCCATCATCTCGTCTCCTTTTTACCATTGATCAAAACCCAAAATGTTTTAAACCCCTAGTCAACTTCCGTAATAGACTATAGACGATCTCGTACTCTCGAACATTGCATAGGATATAGCCCTATTTCTACGTGTGTAGTACTGGTGGATACCTTATGCAACCAACGAAGTGATTCTCCCTATAAACCCTTTAAACCGATCGAACAATGAAGCATCAAGAACAAGCAGATGATTTCGTGCACGCAACTGATTGCATATAAGAGTTTGAGATTACGTTTTATAGGATCAAGTACGTAACTCTATAAACGCCCTTATTGTATGTTAGGTTTTAAGCTATATATCTGATTAGGAGATTTGTTATTAGGGGTTTGGTCTGCATGGCTATTAACTGTTTATTTTTCTCTAAGTATGTTTTTATATGTCATACGGGTGATTACCAATACCCTACACTATCTAAGACCGCTTACATGCTCACTTATATAACTTTAGCCAAATACTTTTTTGAGCTTATCTGACACATATAAACTAATAAGCTTATAAACCCAATATATAATCTCACACAAACACTTTCTAAAAGAATCTTTTTATATAGCGAATTTACGAATCACTCTTAAATATTATATTGTTTAGTTATCAGTAAACAAGTTTAAATGATACAAAAATGTACCCAAGCTAATGGTCATTTAAAATTAAGATAACTAGTTTTTATTTGGAATGAAAAGGTAGCCAACTTAACTTTTTGGCCATTTTGAGAATTTTCGTTAAATATTAACGATCATTTGTTAAGTTTTGCATTTTATATCCACCACCGCCGCCGCATGTTAAACCCTCAAAATGTCGCAGCGAAAAGGTGATCGGGGGCGTGATTTCATATCACAAAGTCACCAGGTATAAAGAACGACCTCTAAATGAGTCATTTGAAAAGTTTACATTCGATTAAGTAGAAAATTTTTAACAAGTACAAGTTTTACGAGTACACATCACAAATGAAAAGTAATTTAAGTTCATATCGAATGTCAAGATAATGCTAAAGATCTCCATGACGGTATGACTGCAGAATATGACTCTGTGAAAACATAGGTGGTGAATAAGTATATATAAGTGTAAGTAAGTATTATTAGGAAAGGTGGTGAATATGGCATGCATGTATGAACATAAATGTAATACATAAACGATTTAAGTAATAATTATAAAACTAAATGCATAGCTTTATAAAACATGCTTGTAAATTTCATATGACACATGTTTGACATAAAATAAACTTAGTCTAATTTCGGTTTACGTTTAAAGTTGTTTTTCGATTTACGTGATTTAACCTAACGGTTACATATTAAAGTAAATATTTAAACGTTAAAAGTAAATAGTTTTAAGTTTATAAACAACTAATGACATGAAAAATACGAGTTGTGACACCGCAGCTACCACCAACTCACCCACCACTATTAACCACCGCCGCATCCAACATCAACCACCGCCGCTACCACCAACCCCAACCCCACCCACCATTATCACCACCAACTACCTTCGCCACCACCAACCCCACCCATCATCATTTTACCTCAGCCATCGTCACCATCGCAGTGGGGGTATGAGATAGTGAGTGGTGGTGGTGGCAGGGGTGGTTGGTGGTAGCGGCAGTGATTGGTGGTGGTGGGTGGGTTTGGTGGTAGCGACGTTAGTTGGTGGTGGTGGGCGGGGTTAATGGTGGTAGTGGTGGTTGGGGTTGGTGGTAGCGATGGTGATGTGTGATGGTGGTGGATTTGAAATGAGAAACTTATCGAATAATCGTTAATTATTTAAAGTAAGTTACGATCAAATGGCTTATGTCTCAATTCTATTCATTGTGTGAGAAACTATCCAACTAAAATGGTCATGAGTTTAAGTCTTACTTAAAACAAATGAGATAGTCTGTGATGCGTATATTATGAGATAATCATTTTATTAAAAGTTAAAAAAATTAACGTAAGTCACAAATTGAAAAAAAAAATGGCTACTCTTTTATGCTAAAAAAGGTGTGTGTTATGTTGGTTGGAAATGACCCATAACGTGAATATCGTTTTGTGTCATATGCCTAATAAATAATTATCAATATATCATTTCTTAAGGGTTTTTTAGCTACACTTAATCGGGTTTTAATGACGTTTTATAATCTAGGAGTGTAGGCACTTATATTACGTGTTACTAGTGAACAGGGATGGTATTGGGAGCATTTTCCTTCTAATTCTCCTCTTGTAATGTATGTAGATTTTTCATGAATGCGATACAAAATTAATGAAATTTCATGATTTTTTACAATATTGTACTATTATTTTCTAACGCCCTCGCCCTTATGTTACAAAATAATACCAACCATTACTGTGGACTTTTCAACGGAGAAATGCGACGAAGTCACCAAGAAAATCCCTACTATAAGCAAAGATAGTCGTCAAGGTAAGGTAGCCAACCAAACAACAACAACAACAACAACGAAACCCAATCCCGCCGGAGCGGGGTATGGGGGAGGTGAAAATGTAGACAGATCCTACCCCTATCCCAGGATAAACCCGGGAGTAGAGAGATCGGCTTCCAACGGACCTCCGGCTAGTGCGGGTGTGCAGGTGATAAAAGAGAAAAGAAAGCGGAAGGCAGAACAACAAAGCACCGCAGAAATAAGACAAAAACAGCAAACAAGTAAGAGGTCATGACAAAAACAAAGAAACAAAGCACAAATGGACACAAGCAAATCAAAAGTGGCAACAAAGAACAAGGCAAAAGCAACGCAGAGCAAAACAAAGCACCAAAAGCAAAAGCGAGCTAGAAAAGCAGCAAGCTTGAGCATCCATAGCAAAGCAAGGAAACACACGGGGCCTAAAGCTACGGCAAAAGCAAAAGCACGGGCCTAAAGCTAAGGCGAGCAAAACAAAGCTCCAAAACAAAAGAATGCAAAGCGAGCGAGCCTAAGCACCCGAGCAAAGCAAAGCGCCCGGGCCTAAAGTTACTTGCAAAAGCAAAAGGGACGACCAAAACCAAAAGCCGAGGCAAAGCAAAGCAGGGGACGCTAAAAGCCTAACCCACCAAAACCACCTAAACCCCCAAAAAAAAACCCTAGCCCAAAAATCTAACCGCAAATCCTAATCCTATCTCTCCACCCCTTTCTATCTGAGGTCATGTCCTCCGACAAGAGAAGCTCTGACATGTCTAGCTTAATCCTATCTTCCCACTCGAGATTGGTCCGCCTTCTCACGCCATCTACAACTATCGCCTCGACTCTTCTACAGGCGCTATGCCTTCTCTGACATGACCGAACCACCTCAATCTACCTTCTCTCATCTTAGAGATAATATTTCCGACATCAAGTTTTTCTCACGAAAACTCCGATTATCATGTCAAGCAAGGTTTTACCACAAGTCCATCTTAGCATTCTAAGTTCGCCACCTCTACCCGTTAAGCGTGGGCCTTGGAGATGGGCCAACACTCGGACCCAGTATAGCATAGCCGGCCTAATCGCCACTCTATAAAATTTCCCCTTTAACTTTAAGGGTACCTTCTGTCAGCAGAGGACTCCCGACGCCGCCCTCCATTTCAACCATGACTCGATCCGGTGGGTTCGCCCCTCATCTATCCTCCCCGATTGTGAATCATCGATCCTGGTATCTAAAAGACTCCTTGGGTGGCGGGATCTCGTCGCCGATACGAATATCCTCATGGTTGTTTGACTCGCCCCTCCCAAAACACATCTCGTATTCAGACTTCTCTCGCTCCACGAAGTCCGTTGTCTTCAAGAGCTTCCCTCCATAGCTCAAGTCCGGTGTTTAACCCTTCCGCCGCCACCAACACAATGTCGTCGTAATATCATGCTCCACGGAATGCCCTCTTGAATCCCTCAGATAAGTCATCCGTAATCAAGGCGTAGAGGTAGGGACTTAAGGCGATCCTTGGTGGAGCCCAACTTTTAGGTAAAACTCGAGAGCCCAACGGTGGATCTAACACGGGTCTTAGCTCCCTCGTACATATCCTTGATTACTCTGCGAAACTCCTTGGGGTCCCTTTGTCAAAAAGAGTTTTCCAAATCAACTCACGAGGAACACTATCATATGCCTTTTCAAGGTCCAGGAACGCCATATGCAAGTCCTTTTGTCTCTCTCTATACTTCTCCATGAGACTTCTAAGAAGGTGAATAGCCTCAATCGAAGACCTTCCTGGCATAAGGTAGCCAACCAACCAAATGCTAAAACATCCTTGACTTTGACTAGAAAACATACCATCTTCTTTTACATGCATGCCCCATTTATGTTATACTATTATACCTGCCAATTATTACTCAATATCCATCATCACAATTATTCAAGAAATATTGCATATATTTTTCAAAAAAATTGATATATAGCCCTTCCTAGATTCCTTAGATGAATGATTACAGATAATGTAATTTTAAAAATAAACAAAGCTTACTGGTTTTAAACTCATCATCGACACAAATTGTTTAAATCACCTACCATTGTCATTATAAATATCATCTTATCAATGTGCATAATTCGTACTAATGAGTGTTTTATAATCACCGATTATGACTTCAAAACTTCACACATGACTAACAAACTAAGGTAACGATTGGACGACTTAAATAATAGATCGAAGATACATAAAAAACCCTCAATGCATTAATTATTACACGCCTTTGCATATCTAGTGATTGATCAACTGAATTCAAAATTAACCGAACTGAAATTTTCTTTAACGGCAAATTTCACTGAAAAAACAATAAAAAAACTTGAGAAAAGTCGCATGCAGGTTGCAAAACACAGGATCTTAGATCCAATCAAGCCAAAGTGGAAGAATTTAAGATCACATGATGACACATATCTTTTCCTTTGATTTAATGTTAAATAGGCATATATTTATTAAACAATTATAAACAGAAAACATAAAGTCATACCTAAAAGTGTATTTGTACACATCTACTTCTAATACAGATCCAAATATATAAAAGTTAATTAAAAAGGTTAAAAATAATAAAAAAAACACCCACCAACAACCACTCTTTGTTTACATTTGCAGCCGTTGAATAAATAGCAGGCCAGACCTAACAACTTCTCTTTGCTTTCGTTTGTGGGTCCCACATTCATCATTATAATCTCCACCGTTAATGACTAAATCAAATATAATCAATGGCCTTGATTAATTATCAACCAACCCACCACCACTTGCCTTGCAATATAGCTACCTACTAACACTTCATGCTTCTATATAAACCACAATCCTTAGCTACCTTACACTCAACACATTTTCTAGCCATATAATCTTTTCCAATTCCACCTATATATACATTACTAAACACACCTACAAAGAGTGTGAGCTTAGTATAAAAAATAAAAAATAAACAATAATTCTTTTTGTGTGGGATCTAAGTAAGATTATCAAATACTTACTAAAAATGGATAATGGTCATGCAAATGGGGTGGCAAAGGAGTTGTGCATTAAGGATCCTTTAAACTGGGGTGTAGCAGCTGAGGCTTTGACAGGGAGTCATTTAGATGAGGTTAAGAAGATGGTTGCTGAGTTTAGGAAACCTGTCGTGAAGCTAGGTGGTGAAACACTGACAGTGTCCCAGGTTGCTGGGATTGCGGCTAGTGAAAACGCTGGTGTTAAGGTTGAGTTGTCTGAAAGTGCTAGAGCTGGAGTTAAAGCTAGTAGTGATTGGGTTATGGAAAGTATGGGTAAAGGGACTGATAGTTATGGTGTTACTACTGG
Organism: Chrysanthemum makinoi; assembly: GCA_910596185.1. Lineage (NCBI taxonomy): Eukaryota > Viridiplantae > Streptophyta > Magnoliopsida > Asterales > Asteraceae > Chrysanthemum > Chrysanthemum makinoi. The sequence goes on from OU343218.1 coordinate 136,638,948, forward strand.
TTTTGGTGCTACTTCTCACAGGAGAACCAAGAATGGTGGTGCTCTTCAGAAGGAACTCATTAGGTAAATTCTTTGACTTTATGATTATCATGCATGCAAATATTTCTATTTATGGAAATTACATACTAGTATCAAATTAAAAGCTTGTAGAAATAAATATATGCTTAATACTAATACTTTAACATGTAGTAGGTGTTACATATGTTTTACTTGTAGTTTAGGCTAATACACGTGACTTGATTGATGGGTAAACTTAGATTTGTCAAATGCATATTTATTAAGTTTCTAAACAAGAAGGGAAATTTTAGCTTTTATGTATTTACTTATTTTTATGTATTTAATTATTGCATAAAACCTAATATTAAACGTTGAAAATTTTATCAGAATTTCAAACTTAGACATGGTATTTGGTCTTCATATTAACATTTTATTTATATTGGCTTTCTCTTTTTTACTTTACCTTGTTTTGAATAAGTTTCATATAGTAACCAATTATAATTACTTATAAAGTTTGGTTTGGGGTAAAAACTAGTAAAAGCGAAATTTCGGGTTTGGTGGATTTGATTAGTTTAACAACAATATATAAATATATGCCAGTGCTACAAGCCAGAAAAAAAATGGTATAAAGACACTAAAAAATCAATGCCAATGTCACGATCAAAATTTGGTTGCCAAACTTTAGAAGAAAATAGACATGCATACTTGACCAATAAATGAAGGTTGTTATTTTAAATATTGAAAAACATATGAATAACTTTAGTATATATAGATTTATTCATTTATATATAAATTTTAGCTGACTTGCAATTTGGCTTAAAATTATTAATATATCCATAATTAACTTTTATTTATCATATTTCAGATTTTTGAACGCCGGGATCTTTGGCAATGGCACTGAATCGAACCACACCCTTCCACATTCAGCCACAAGAGCCGCAATGCTCGTAAGAATCAACACGTTGCTCCAGGGTTACTCTGGCATTCGTTTTGAGATCTTGGAAGCAATCACCAAGTTTCTTAACACTAATGTCACCCCTTGTTTGCCTCTTCGTGGTACCATCACCGCATCTGGTGACCTTGTCCCATTGTCCTACATTGCTGGACTTCTCACTGGTCGACCCAACTCAAAAGCTGTCGGTCCCGATGGACAAATCCTTAATGCCGAAAAGGCTTTCAGCCTAGCTGGTGTTGATGGAGGGTTCTTTGAGCTACAGCCTAAAGAAGGTCTTGCACTTGTGAATGGTACCGCTGTTGGATCAGGAATGGCCTCAATGGTTCTTTTTGAGGCTAATGTACTTGCTTTGCTATCAGAAGTCTTGTCCGCTATTTTTGCTGAGGTTATGCAAGGAAAGCCCGAGTTTACTGACCACTTGACACACAAATTGAAGCATCACCCGGGCCAGATCGAGGCTGCAGCCATTATGGAATACATATTAGATGGAAGTGATTATGTCAAGGCCGCGGCAAAGGTCCATGAAATGGACCCATTGCAAAAACCCAAGCAAGACCGTTACGCTCTAAGGACCTCGCCTCAATGGCTAGGCCCACACATTGAAGTCATCCGATCATCTACTAAAATGATAGAAAGAGAGATCAACTCAGTGAACGACAACCCATTGATCGATGTCTCAAGAAACAAGGCCTTACACGGTGGAAACTTCCAAGGAACTCCCATTGGTGTTTCCATGGATAACACTCGGTTAGCTATTGCCTCAATTGGAAAGCTTATGTTTGCTCAATTCTCTGAGCTTGTAAACGACTTCTACAACAACGGGTTACCTTCGAATCTTTCTGGTGGACGCAATCCTAGCTTGGATTATGGATTCAAAGGAGGTGAAATTGCAATGGCTTCATACTGTTCTGAACTTCAATTCCTTGCAAACCCGGTGACAAACCATGTCCAAAGTGCGGAACAACACAACCAAGATGTTAACTCATTGGGGCTAATTTCAGCACGAAAGACAGCTGAAGCAGTCGATATCTTGAAGCTCATGTCATCCACATACTTGGTAGCTTTATGTCAATCCATTGACTTAAGGCACTTGGAAGAAAACATGAAATCCACTATCAAGAACACCGTCAGCCAAGTAGCCAAAAAGGTCCTAACCACAGGCGTGAACGGTGAGCTTCACCCTTCAAGATTCTGTGAAAAGGACTTACTCCGTGTTGTTGATCGCGAATATGTCTTTGCATACGTTGATGATGTGTGTCTTGCCACATACCCATTAATGCAAAAGCTTCGACAAGTCCTTGTTGACCATGCTTTAAACAACGGTGAAAGCGAGAAAAACACAAACACTTCAATCTTCCAAAAGATCGCTGCTTTCGAAGACGAATTGAAAGCCATTTTGCCTAAAGAAGTTGAGGCCGTAAGAGTTGCATTTGAAGATGGTGCATTGGCAATTCCTAACAGGATCAAGGCTTGTAGATCATATCCATTATACCGATTTGTAAGGGAAGAGCTTGGAGGCGTTTACTTGACCGGTGAGAATGTGACTTCACCCGGTGAAGAGTTCGATAAGGTGTTTACCGCAATGTGCAAAGGCCAAATCATCGATCCTTTACTCGAGTGTGTTGAGGGTTGGAATGGTGTTCCTCTTCCGATATCTTAATATGACTTAGTTTGAATTTGTTTGCAATGCTTAAAATTTTCTTTCTTTTCTTTTTCAAAATCATTATATGTATTTGTTGGATTTTTGAGGTAAAATTTGTACCCCATTTATAAAATAAGTCATCAAAGACTCTTGTTATGTATGTTGTACATTTATCCTCATGAGTAAGAGCACAAATTCCACATTATGTACGAATTACGATCATTATTTTTTTTATTTTTTATTTTTCTAACAGCTTTACAACAACACCACCACCCTGTAATAAACCAAAAGTTACACGACGTCACTCAGTAATTTGAACGTTGGTCGTTTTGGCTGGAAAGTCGGTTACAACAAATTTCCCTTTATAAGCCAATTTCGCTTCATTCTTTTACTCGGCTTTTAACAAATTGTAATCTCCTTTCTTCCTTGGTAATCATTCAATTCAATTCATCAATGAAACTCCAATTCAACCAATACAATTTCGTGAATTTTTTTCATTCATAATTTGCCAAATTGTGTCGTTTAAAACTAATCTTCATTTCTTAAGTGATTTCTGATTTGATGTATTTCTTTTGAGTAAAAGGTGTTTAAGCACACACGGTAAATTTTATTACACAAAAAAATTTAAGTGCATAAAATGTTAGTAAATCTCACATCTTAGCCCGTTATATGAACGGAAAAACAAACGAACCAATTATGCTTTAGACCGTACCTTATCATAAAAAAGACAAACCAAAATAAATCTCCTTTCTTCCTTTGTAATCATTTGATTCAGTTCATCAATGAAACTCCAATTCAATGAATACAATTTAGTGAATCTTTTTTATTCATAATTTGCCTAATTGTGTTGTTTAAAACTAATCCTCATTTCTTAAGTGATTGTTATATTTTGGTAAAAGGTGTTTAAGCACACGCGATAAATTTTATTACACCAAAAGAAATTTAAGTGCATAAGATGTGAGTGAATCTCACATCTCAGCCCGTTATATAGACTAGAAAACATACGCACCAATTGTGCTTCAAATCGAACCTGACATAAGAAAGACAAATCAAACTTATAAACCTACTATAACGACTACTAATGACAAGATTACATTAGAATCACATCTACAATAACCCTATCGTTTAACTTGGCCTCGAAGAGTGATATCGAATGCATTACAGAATGCCAACTGTTTCTCGATAAGTCCAAAAGTATCCTTCTCATAATCATCATAAATATCATAATGTTCTCATCAAGAAAGCTTGTATCATTAGCAGCACCTTCAGCTCGACTTGCAAAAAAAGACATAAATTAAGTTGTTTCATCATCAATCACTTCAACTTCACTATCCGAAATACGTTCTTGATCTCCAATTGAAGTACTAGGCATATATACAGATTCCGAATTCACCCCTTTTTTAATGTTTGATTGTTGATCACACGACCTAATAGTAATTGTCGAATGTTTATCCATTTGCCCATTTTCATCAATACAAGTCGCCACTTATACATTAGGAGTTTTGTTACATACAATATCCCCTAGGGATGAGCATGGGTCCGGAACCGGAACTGATGGATCCGAGAACCGAATTTTGTAAAAAGTAGGATCCTAGAACCGAACTGAATATAGTTTTTGGTTCCGGTTCTGGTTTTTTGGGTCTACCCGGATAGGAACCGATTTACTGAAGAAAAAAAAATAACCTCACGAACAAATGAATTAAGCTTATAAAAAACAAAGAAAATGATTTTTTAAGCATTTTCAACCGTTTACAACAAATAACATTTAACAACTAAAGTATAAGCTCAAATACACAATGATTCTCTAGTTTCACATGTTCATAGCTTTAAAAAAACAATAAAAGGTTTTCCCTCGCATTTCTTTTCAAATCAAATTGTCCCTTTAGTGGTTGGCATTGCAGGTCACGACATTTCCCATTACTTGTCAGTTTGTTAGATGTGTTAAGCCAATTTCCCGCACTTGTAACTTCTTAAACCTTATTGTAATATTATGTGTACAACACACGCATGTATATAGTTTCTATTCATGCTAGCATGTGACCTCATAGGTCAACGATAGTCATGAGCCGTATTAGTTATTTGTTGTCTCATGCACACAAAAAAATCCATCAATTTGATTATAAGATGTAAATAATATTACATGTTTTTAAAATTATTAGGTATTGGGTTCCGAAATCGAGAACATGTGGAACCGAACCGAACCAGTCAAGAACCGAAAAATCTTAAACTAAAGAACCGGAACCTTCGGTTCTGGGTCCAGTTTGGTTTTTCTTGGTTCTGATCCGGTTCTCGGTTCCGGTACTGTTCTTTGATTCTTTTGCTCATCCCTAATATCCCCTACATCCTTCACATCTACCATATCACTTAAAGCATCAAAGGAATTAGAAGTAGAAGTAATATTAGTACCATTTTTAGCATTCACTCCTTTTGTATTCACTTGTGATGTGGATGTCTTTCTAGTAATATTAGTACCTGATCGATTTGGTGTGTTGCAATTGGTATAAGAGGAACTTTCCTAGCTGATTACATTTCAAATTCTGTTGTCAGTTCATCTTTACACATCATCAAGCTAGAGTCACCACTTTTAATTTTCATTCAGAATCTAAAGTACGTTTAATTCAATATATTCTTTTCCGTCTCCCAATCCAGAATACATGTAATTGACACAAGAAAATGGTGTCTGCTCGTGGGATGGATGAGACAATCAAGAAATCAGTTATATAGATAGTTAGGTGTAACATCCGCTTTACTCAGCCCACAATAATGTCCGCTTTGCCCGAAAGCTCACAACTTTGCTTTTGAGGCCTTCTTGTAACGTTTCTGTAACTTCCTGGCATGGTCACCCATGCCAGTTTTGCTCTCGCACGAGCACGCTTAACTGTAACTTGCTATAAATTTTAGCCACGAAATGGGTTGTGTTTGATAAGGCGTATGTTATTCTAATATCCCAATATCACTCCAAGACATAGCCGATGTGTCTTGGGGTGATCCTGGGATATTATAATAGCATACGCCTTATCAGACACAACACGTTTTGTGGTCAAATGGTTATAGCAAGTTACAGTTAAGCGTGCTCGTGTGAGAGCATAACTGGCATGGGTGATCATGTCGGGAAGTTACAAAAACATTACAGGAATGCTACAAAAGCAAAGCGGTGAGTCTTCGGGCAAAGCGGACAATATTGTAGGCTGAGTAAGACGGATATTAGTTGGTATCAGAGCTACTCCAGAGCCGTTCGGGATGGTGGGGCAAACCTCATCGAGGACAATGAGTCTCTGGGGGTGAATTGTAACACCCTAGGAAAATCCTATATCGGTTGTGGCTTGGAGTGATGCTGAGATATTAGAATAACATACGCCTTATCAGACACAACGCATTTTGTGGTCTAATGGTAACAGCAAGTTGCAAAGCGTGCTCGTGCGAGAGCACAACTGGCATGGGTAACCATGCCGGGAAGTTATAGAAATGTACAGGAAGGCCACAAAAGCAAAGTCGTGAGCCTTCGGGCAAAGCGGACAATATTGTGGGCTAAGTAAGGCGGATGTTACATTAGGGGTGTTAATGAGTCAATAGTTACAAAAATGGATTCAATGCATGCTGATATGTCAAAGTTAAAAGATAGAATTAAGGCATTGATGATGTTTCAAAACTTTACTGTGGGTGAATTTAACAAGGTTAACAATGGTGAAGGAACTAGTAGAAGCGGAAGCAGAAATAAGGGAAATAATGTGAATAATGGATGCAATAATGGTTATGGATGCAATAATGGTTATGAGATATTGACTAACATGGAATTTCCAAGATTCAATGGTGAGATGTGAGTGGGTGGAAGTTTAGGGTACAACAGTTCTTCTTGCTTGATTATGAGGTAAGAATTGTTTATATGCATTTGTTTGATAAAGCTTTAGCATGGCATCAGCATTTTGTGAAATTTAATGGTGAAATGTCAAGGTTTAAAAAAATAAAAAGTTAAAAACACATTTCCATAAATCCATTAATAACAAACCATAAAACTAAAATAAGCACAAACTTTATAACAACAAGTAAAATAAAAAATATCACAGAGTCAACACAATACTTACAACCACATATCAGACTTTAAAAGTTGTATAAAATCAACATCTATGAACACACATCAGCCTTCAAATACCATGTCAAAGTTTAAAAAAAATAAGTAGACCACAAACTAATATGGAGTAGTATAAATTAATCAAAATTATCAAAATTAAAATACATATAAAATTCCAAAAACCTTGTTACCACTCCGGAAAAAACACAAAACACTAAACCTACAAATTAATCAACATAAATATTTTATTTAACACTACAATTTCAAAAACCCCCCAATTTTTTTTATTAATCGACATAAATTTACAATTTCGAATAAAGATGAACCTCCTATATGCAATTGAAGCTTTGTGTGTAATCTTACTCTTCTTTGAATCCCGAAAATTAGGCGACAATACCAAGAACATACCACGAAACACACAATCTGTTAGGAATTAGAAAATTCCATAGTAAAGTATCGGTCACCCCAAATGTAATCTAGCATAAGTTAGCTCGTAGACAATACGTTATTTACTAGTTACTCAGTTAGCCTTTTAGTTTAGTGCTTCACCGTGGAGGAAGAACGGGTCTTTACCCACTGTATTCCTGATCTACAGGCCGTCAGGAGGTCGTTTAGTTTGTAACCTATAAATACCCTCTACCTTACAAGGTAGAGGGTTGGATGTTCTTTGGTAATCTAACCTTACATGAGTTTCTCTTTCTAGAATATCCCACTTTCTCTCTCTCTCTTAAATCATCCATACGCCTAAAGTGTTAATGTTATGATGTGTATGTGAAATCCAATATGTTACAATTGGTATCAGAACGCCATGGTTAGATCATCTCTTACATATCTTTGGATTTCTAGTGGTTTTTAGGTGGTTTTTGAGTTTGAAAAAGTTTAGAGGTTTTTGCATCATTTGGTTGATTTCTAGTGTTAAAATTTCGAGTTTGATTGTACTTTTGTGTTTAGAATCATCACAAGTGCTTAGGTTTTGATTTAGAAGGCTTGAATCATCGTGGTTGGATTGTTTTTGGATTGAAAAGTGGTGCTTATGTGTTTTTTCATGCTAGCGACTTGAGCCACGGAAAAGTTTTCTTGGTAGCGACTTGCTTTGCAATTTGGTAGCGAGTTGTTGTTAAAGGAATTAGCGAGTTGTACTTTATATTGTTGGCGATTTGGTGTTAGCGAGTTGGTACCTAGCGAGTTGCTATTTAGCGACTTGACAAATTAGCGACTTGATGCTTAGCGAATCGCTGTCAAAATTTTGCTAGCGACTTGGATTGTAGCGAGTTGTTATATAGCGACTTGGGACTATAGCGACTTGGCACTTAGCGACTTGGTTCAAAGTTTCCTAGCGACTTGGGTGATATCCTTTGAATACGGTTTTCTCTTGATTTAGTAAAATCCCGTGAAAGAATCTATTTCCCGGTTTAATCATAGAGTTACAAAATCCCGTTTAATCAGTCATCATGTCTACCAACGTTCCTACACTCATCTCCATTGTGGCTGAGGTCGTTCATGCAGAAGATACTCGTCAAAATAGAATTTCTTACATCACTGATCCTTTAATCACCAAAGTACTTGAACTCTATGATACCTCACTGAACAATGAAACTGGTTGCATTTCTGAATGTCCAACATTGATTGATTCATCAAAGGGTAATCTTAACTCCTCACCATCTGAGTCAAACCTCAACAAACCACATCTAATGAACAATGATGCTAAGCAAATGGAGTACAACATTGAGCCCTATCAACTACTTCATCAGCATCTCAAACTACTCTTATCTACTACTATGGATCGAACAAGCAGTGCTATCCTTCGTCAGGACTTTCCCACTTTGACCAGAACTGTGTTACTCAACTTAGAACAACTGAGGTGTCAAATTACCAATGAAAAGTTCTCAACTGATAAATCTAATGCAGCTCTTCAAGTAATCTTCAATCAATTTCAGCCACTTATCAAGGGGGAATATTCCTCAGATTTTGATGATGACTTGACTGAAATCTCATTCAAAAAACACACTGGAATGGAAATCCATGAGTTCAGAAACACCTTTATTCTACTTATGGGTAATGTAGAAATTTACATTAAGGAAGCTGCTAAAGAGAATGAGAAGCTGAATGAAATGAAGGGGTGTCAAGTGATGCTATGGGAAGATTTTGATAGGTCATGCAATGGATCTGGTAAACCAATGAATGATACCGAATGCAGAAGTTCAGTTGAAATTAAAAAGGATGGAGACAAGCTGTATCTGATCTCAATGATTCATGTCAGAAAAGGTTTCATGTGATGAGGTACACTTAACTAATCAGAGTAATTCATATGTTAAGAAACCTGATTCTAACTCTGATCTTAATACTGTGAAATCGATCATGGTTGAGCCTGAATCTAAAACTGTTAAAGCTGATGACATGATTGAAAAAAGGGTATATGATGAACTTTCAAATAAATACTCAATTCTTGAAAAACATTGTATTTCTTTGGAAATCGAAATACAACAAAAAGATGAACGTTTTTATGCAAATAAAACATGCATTAATCAGGATTTCCGAATTTCGAGAATTTTTGAAATTAATCAATTAAAAACCCAGATTCAGGACAAAGACTCAACCATATGCAATCTGAAATTATTACTCTCAAATGTGCAGAAGTATGACTGTCATGGGATGAGTAATACACTTGAATCTAGAAATGCTGAGCTTGCTCTTTGTGTGTCCAACCTGTTAAGAGAAAATGAATCATTAAGAAAGAACTTAGAGGAGACCAATTCCAAGTTGATCAATCAATCTAACATCTTATTGAAAGACATTGATGACCTCAAAGCCCAAATTCAGGATAAGAGCTTCAATATTGTTGCCTTAAAAAATGAGCCTAGGAAATCTATTGGAAATAGGATGAACACTAAGTTTGCAAAACCATCAAATTTGGGGAAGTCAACTGGTCAGAACCACTCTAAACGTAAAGTAGTTAAGCAGCCTAATGCCTTTAGAACTGAAAGAGTTAAATCATCGAAATCTAGGCTTGCCTCCCAAATTGATGAGAATATTGTTTTGTCAAAACCAGTCACTTCATTACTTCATTCCGATATGATGAATCTCAAACTCCAGGGAAATGTTCAAAGCTCAAAGTTTAAAAATACTAGAAGTACGACTAGTTCTCATAAGAAACATCATTTGGCTAATCAATCCTCTAAGAAACCATCAAAACACAAAAGGACCAATAGCCAAAACAGGGAAGTGCACACATAACTGCTTCAAATGGATTCCCACTGGCAGATTATTTAAGTTCTCAGAATCCAAATGGACTTACATACCTAAATATTGCTTTAAGTGGATGCCCACAGGAAAACTCTTCAAGTATATTGAGCCTAAAAAGATCTCTAATATTGATACGTCTGTATTAACCAGTGTTACATCAAATAGTGAAATTATTCATGTCACTAACCCATCCAGCTGCAACTCTACATGTGCTTCTAGTACAATGTGCTCTCAGTCTTTTTCAGGTACAATGCTCAATTCAATCAGGAACTTCATGACTTGGTTCCCATCAGAAATGAATATAGCTCATTCAGGAGCTATAGCTTGCCAGAATTGATGTACATCTTACTTTGACTCCTATTCATCTTGAATCAGGACTCGTTCTTTTATATCTGTGTACAAATCAAGTTTTATTTTTAATGAAAAAAAATTAAATATTTCATTCTTTTAAATTCATATTTTTGTCATTTTCCTCAAACTAATAAAGAATACATTATTTGTTATCGATAACATCTACGGTCCTAGATATGGCATTCAATAATGGCACGGGATCATAGATGAAGTTCGAACAAATGATATATTCTTGTTTTATAACGGGTGAGGTTAATTCAATCAATGGTCTTTGGTGACATTGATTGAGGGGGAGAATTTTTTCAAGTTATCTTGATTGTATCTGTGCTTGTGTTTGTTATGTTTTGTGTTCAAAGGCGGGTTGCTATTGTTTATCCATTATGTTAGTGTGCTTATCTTATTATGTTATCTCGTTATGCTATCTGTGCTAGTTTGAAATCTGATAAGTTCATTAAACTAATGAGTCTGTAAGACATAATGCGACAAGAGAGCAACTTACTTTGTAAAGTCTTAGCAACTTGGTTTGGTAAATTTGAGGATTAGAGACTTGCTTTGAAAAGTCTTAGCGACTTATTATGATTCTAGGATAGCGAGTTGCTAATCTCTCACAAAACTACAGGGACTAAATGTGACCACCTGGGTATCTTGCTTAAACCCTCCCTATACCTTAGCGACTTGCCATTTTATATTTCAAAAACTCAAAAATCTCTTTCTCTCTCGATTCTTCATAGCGACTTACGTGTGATTCCACGGACTTTGATAATCATCCCTCGCTTCCCTCGTAGAGGTTTGTTGTTGGATTTATTGAATGGAACAATTGGGATATATGTTAATGGTTTAAGGGCTGTTTGGATGCACTAGGGTTGTTATAATTTTCATGAAAGTTGTGTATTAATAAATTTGTGAGCGTCTTCTTTATGATTCGAGTTAGATCGTGTGCCTGTAATCGTTTGTATGTATGGATTAACTGAATGGGTTGGGTTGTGTTTCAAATAATTATGATGATCTGATTATGTTGATTGGTTTGCGATGTTATATGATTGATATTGGTTGAGTTCTTGGTGGCGATTTATCTGCTGAGATAATGTTCTTGGTAGCGAGTTAGTGTTCAATTTCTTCGTGGCGAGTTGTTACTTTTAGTGCTCTCAAGTTAGCGACTTAGCGTATCAAATCGTAGCGACTTAGCTATAGTACTGTTGATGGCGACTTGTCTTTACAAGTTAGCGACTTAGTAGTATTGCTGTTGGTGGCGACTTGTCTTTACAAGTTAGCGAGTTAGTAAAGTTAGCGACTTAGTAAAACTGATTTGTAGCGACTTAGCAGTATTGTTGTTGGTGGCGACTTGTCTTTACAAGTTAGCGAGTTAGTAAAGTTAGCGACTTAGTGAAACTGATTTGTAGCGACTTAGCAGAGTTACTGTTGATGGCGACTTGTATTTAACAAGTTAGCGTCTTAGTAAGTTTTCATGTAACGACTTAGCTTGGTTTAGCGACTTGTACATCTAAGATTAGCGACTTAATTGGTTTATTAAGGCGACTAGGGTTATTAAAATTTTTTAAGGCAACTTGTTAGGATAATCTCATGCTTACAATTCTGATTCAGGATTGTGTATAGCAACTTGTGTTGACAACTTACTTTTTGTGACCTGCTATAACATTTCTGTTTGAGCAAATTGTACGAGGATTATCTTGTATCAACATAATATCACAACTTGCTTCATACAAACTATTATATCATTTCCACACTTGTATCTTGTCTCATGATGTTATTTCCTAGCAAATTTGCTTTGTAAATATTTTAATTTCAAAACAACTCATCTTGTGAAATCTATATCAAATGGAGCCATTATCCTTTAACTCTCGCTTATGCCACTCAATCTTACTCAATATGCTTATGGGAACCCTGTCTGAGCTTCTAAGGTTATGTGATTATGTCACAAGGGTGTATTCAATGTTGTCTAACTAACCATCTATAATCTAACTTGGTCCCAATCATTGTTGTTGGTTGTATTTATCTTCAGATCCTCAATGGCATTCACAACCCCAGCTGAGAACATTGCATCTCCCGCTCCACCCAAAGTCCTTTCAGATGACGAAATCCTTCCTAAAAGTCAATGGGCAGATATAGGAAAAAGTAACTGCTATGTGGACCTTCCAAAGCTGCAACAAAATCCTATCCTCAAAGTATCTATTGATATCCTTAAGAACACTAACTTCTTCGGTGCCATTACCAAGCAAAGCACAATTCCCACCATTTACATACAACAATTCTGGAACACCATTCAATGGGACAGAATCACAGCTAAATACTCGTGCAAACTGGATGATAGGGAATTTGTGATAGACTCTGACATTCTCAGCAAGGCTCTAAGAATCACTCCATGTAACCCCAACATACGATCTGAACCTCCACCTGGTGCTGAAGATCTAATTGTCTTCGATTGGTTTGGGATATCGAAGCGGCATATTAAGGGCTTCCGACATCATCATCTGGACACATGTATCAACCACGGAGAGCAATGACAACAGTTCTCAAATTGTGCTTATCTGGCAAAACCTCAGGGTTCGATAAAGTGAGAATTCCCATCTTGCAAATCCTATAGGGTATTGTCAATGGAGTGAATGTGAATGTCTCAGAACGTATTTGGGAAGAATTTTCGTTGTCAATGAACACATTCATATCTGATAGAACAAACTTTCAGAATAAAGCTCGGGGTTGAAAGAAACTGAACAAGCTTGTGATTCCCAGCATCAGATTTTCAAAACTTGTTATCCAGTTCTTGCAACAGACTCACAACTTCAACCCCAGGATTGACTCAGTTCTACATAAAGCAGAAGATGAATTCGTTCTGGGTAATCTTAAATATGTTCCTAGAGGAATGGACAAAGAAATCTTTGGATTGACAATTCCTGATACTCTACTCACGGACGATATCAAGAAGAAGGACTACTTCAAACAATACAAGAAAAGAGCTACCAGATCCTCTACTGATGTCACACCCACTCCTCCACAACCCAATGCTCCCAAGTCCACTTTAGCCTCACAAGCATCCTATGCCTCTCTTCCTAAAAAGAGACGTGAAAGGTCACAACATTCAGACACCGCATCCAAGAAGCAGAAAGAAAAAAGGAAGAAAGTGGAAAAGGAAATTGGTGAAAATACTGAGGTTTCAAGGGATAATACAAGGTTAACTGATGAAGATGATTCTGCTCTGCAACTTGGAATCCAGCAAAGCCTAGAAAGTCTGAATGTGAAAGCACCAGTAGGTGGAGTAGTGCTAAGAGAGCCTGATCAAGTGCCTCAACAAACAACACCAATCACACAAGACAAAGGAAAAAGAATTGTTGGAGTAGAACAAGCTGCTCACACGCTCCTTACCTTTTCTTCCTCACCATCAAGAACTACCACTCAAATTGATCTGAAGAAGAGAAGTGTTGAATCGTCATCAGTTCAAGAACCATCTGGATTGGAAAAGGAAGCATCTGTAGCACCAGAAGAGAATCCTGCTACAAGTGGTATCCAGTGTGAACAAAATGTTGAAGATAAGTTACATCAAGTCTCACAGGAGAATCCGGAGTCAAAATCCGATGAGACCATGCCCTTGGAAGAACCAAATCTTTCTACCGGTTCTCTATCATCATTTAAGAACCTAGATACAGAATTCACTTTCGGCGATCAATTCTTAAATGAAAAACCCATTGATTCTAAGTCTTCCAAGCAAGATAATGACAAAGAGGATGCACAATCCATGTTTAATGTCAAAATTCAGCAAGACACATCATCCGTTCCACCTATGACAGCACCTTTACTCACAACGGCACTTCCACCTCCCAAACCTGATCAAGTAACCGCACGTTCACACACCGAATCTGCAAAGACTCTATCCCTTGAACCAGGTGGTCACAGTTCTGATGTAGAAACTCCACCGCTTCACCACCTCAAATTCTTACCTCAGATCAACTGCTTGACAAAGCAGTGAAAAGAATTGAAGCTCTTGAAAGACAACTACCGAAATCCGTAGATTTCCTTGTGGATCGTGTCTATAGGCTGGAGCACCTCAACTTTGATGAAGGGGTGCAGCGCCATTGAAGGCGAAGTTAAAGATGCTGTGGAATGGGCAATGGAGGCTCCTCTACTTAGACGATTCAAGGATCTTCCTATCGTTGATATGAGAGCTGTACTTTCAGATAAGATGTTTGAAGCTGGCGAAGATAAGCATGAGGTCCATAAGAAGCTTTATGAAGCTCGAAGAATCAATTAAGTACGACAATCATGTACAGTTCTTGATAGACGCTGGAGAAAGAGAAGCTAAGAAGAAAAGGAGGACTGTAGTGTTGGAAACATTGCGTAAAGGTCATAAAGATCCTTCTCCACCTCCACCTCCAACTAGGGGTGCTGGTACATCTGGAGTTGGTGGATCTTCTAAGACAACCTCCACACCTCCACCACTACCACCATCATCACCACCAAAGCCTGCCAATTAACCCAGTTCATCTAAAAATCAAGGAACACAAAAGAAATCTGCAGCTTGGTCCACGGTTGACTCAAGATTCACTTCTACACTCTCCTCTATCCCTGAAGATCAAGTTGTTAATGAAGAATCGCTTGTCGTAGCAGAGTCAGAATCAGATGAAGATGATGCATCCACCAGGTTTATTCCCAAGTCAACTGAAGATGATTGGTTTGATACTTATATGTCAGGTGAACCATCTAATCCATCCAGAGCTGCACCTTCAAAAGACACCATTCGAAGTTGGCTCTCTGAAGAAAGACCACAAACTCCTGAACCCTCATGGTTTATTCCTGAGTCTGAGTCAACAAATCCAGCAAACAATTGGGCTTCAACTATCATTTCCAACTATGAAGTTCC
The DNA here is from genome assembly GCA_910596185.1 of Chrysanthemum makinoi. Taxonomy (NCBI): domain Eukaryota; kingdom Viridiplantae; phylum Streptophyta; class Magnoliopsida; order Asterales; family Asteraceae; genus Chrysanthemum; species Chrysanthemum makinoi. Next base: position 136,654,075 of record OU343218.1, read on the forward strand.
AGCAGAAGAATCTCTTCTTCACTTCACAGGAGATATGGGGAGCTTTATAAAGTGGTTTTGTGAGAAGAAGGAAATTACATCTATCACCCCTAAAGATCTTGAAGGTCCAGCTTATGAAATAGTCAAAGTCTTCCACTCGGATGCTAATCAGCTTCAATATCAAATGGAGGAATGCTATAGAATGTTGAATGATCAAGTTGGTAAACAGATCAATAGGTTTGATGTGAACAACCCTCTTCCTCTTGGCGGTGAACCTGGATTTATGACCATTCAGTCAGAATTCTTCTTTAACCATGATCTGGACTATCTATGTGGACACACCTCTGAAAGAAGACATGCTCTATCAATTTCAAAGATGAAGGCAGCTACCTACACTGATCAAGGTCTCGAACAGATGGTTCCAGATCAATTCTGGGCATACAAAGAGCATCAATATGACATTGCCGCTTCATATGGGATCTCACACTGGTGGTTCAAGAAGAAGGAATTCTACATCGAAAGACATAGTGCCAAGAAGAGACGCAGAGCGGTTCGATCCGGACTGCGTATTCTTAGTGTTATTGGTATAGAGATCTTCCCTATCTACGGGTATGATTACTTTAAGAAGATTGTTCTTCTAAGAGTGACTTGAAAGAGCACATCATAGAAGCGACTTCAAACATCGATGCCTAATGACTTTGAAGATCTCTATCTTCGAACCTCCAAGGACACCTTGACCATCTTCCCTGCTCGTGAGAAGAAGGCTCTCTCTGCTGTCAATCAATGGATCCGAGGCTTGGTCATTCGACTAAGAGTTGGAGATTTTCAATTGGGAATAGAAAGCTACCAGACTCGAGTCAATCTTACAAGACCAAATTGGGAAGCCATTGGACATGAATTTCATCACGAATATAAAGTGATTGACACCCCAGAGCAGTCATCTTTACTGACAGATATGGTTCAAGGATGTTAATGAGATTATGTGAATTATACAAATTCAGTGATGGAACACTCAAAATGGTCGAAGAAGAATTAAACTCTAGAGTGAAGGACATCAAAATTAAAATGAAGCCGGGGGACAAAACGAAATTCAGTCGATGATGATGTGAAGAGGTGTGAAGAGTTCATTGCTGCAATCAAACGAAGATTGAAGACCAGAATGATCTATCGTAACCTTGAAAGCTTTGTGGGTGGAAGACTTCGTGCAGGTCATTACAAGCTACTTCAAAGGACTGAATGAAGATATTTTCCGGATGTTGGTTATGTTTTGTATTATTTATGTGTAAAATGTGATGTACAAACTATGAATAACTATGAAGTATGTAATAGTGTTAGGTTATGTTCTGTGGCTTCCCTTTGTGTCTAAAAGGGAACCTCAATATTGTCCACTTCTGATCATATAAAATTGGCCACATTTTTCTTCAACAAATGTTTTGTCTCATACATATCACTTGAGATCCAAAATCTCAAAGGATTTGAAATTTTTTGATCGGGGGAGAAAATGTGATATAAATATAAAAGATGTTAAAAGATGACCATTTTAAGTGCATACTTCTCTCTAATATATGCTAAACAATTTTCGTATCTCGAGGCATATATTAAGGGGGAGCATTTCAAAACAAATTCAAACCTTCAGGGTACAAAGTGTTCCATGCTTTTTTGTAAGGTACCTTGATTGTATGTTTAAATGGTTTCTAAATTCAAAGTGATCATGGTTGTACTTCAAAGAAATTCCCTCTTGTATGTGCAAAAACTCCTTCAAACTTCAAAGCACATATTGAGGGGGAGTAAAATTTCGAAAACCTCATCCTTCCTCAAAATGATGTATTTAATCAAATGGATTGGGAAGAGATGATGATATCTTTTAGAAATTGGAAATCAATGAAGTTGATTCTTTCTCTTGCCTCCGTGTGCTAAACGATTTCAAATACATGATGCACGTGTTGAGGGGGAGCTCTCTTTCTAAAAATATCAAAAACAATTCAGGTGCAAAATTCTTTGATAAAATATCACAAGCATCTGGATTGATTTTTTTTCAAATGGTTTTCAATTGGTTCCAATGGCAGACGAACAATACCAAATAGACCGACCAACTTTACTTTATGTATGGTGATATAAGGATGATAAGGTTAGGTTGAGTTCCCATGATTCGCCAGAACCGGAGGGATCTACCCAGGGACAATCCACTAGATAGTGTAGAGTCCTTAGGTATGATGAAAAAAGGAGAAAAGTGAGATATGGGAAGAGTGCGGACTGAGAATGAGCTAGTACTGGAACAAACCCAACAAGGTTCTAGTTATGAAGTCTCGGTAAGCACTGAAGGGGTTGAAGAATGAAAAAAAATTGTATGAGAAAAAGGGTGAAAACAAATAGCCCTCCATTTATTCAACCTTAGGGCAGAAACCGGGTTCAATTCATATACTCTGATGGTAACATCGGTATTGAAGACAAGACGTCATGGACCCAGTGACGCACTACACTTCAACTTTCTAAACCACTCAAGTTCCTCTTAAAAGGGCTTGTTTCATTCTCACGGGGAACCTACATAATCTATCGACTTTCTCTTAGAGATTGTTGATATTGAAGTAGGAGACCCTCTCCCTAGTCTCCGGCATAGGAACCAAATGTGCACAAATTGAGTCTAGAGCCACGAGATCATCAATAAATCTCCTTAGGACACATTCAATGAAGACTCTCTGTTTCACACAATGTGGAAAGAGAGATTATATCTTGAGTCCTTCGCAGTATCCTTGTGGTATTTCCAGAACATCCGAGTGATATGCAATCATATTCACAATGAAGATGGAAAGCCTTCTGGAGCCAACATTAAACAAGCTCCTGGTGGGTGGCATGTGAGATCTATTCTATAGATCAACCATGTGACAACTGAACAGAAACGATGGGGCGATTCAATCTTTTGAATCAATCCTGGTTCAGGTTATGGATTGACGGATACCTTTGAAAACCGGTTGTTGTGCAAACTGTTTTCTTTAGCACATCGACCGTGAACGAATATTTCAAATTAAAAGGTGTTTACGATTGATAATTGATTTTCATTAAAACCTTCGTTGTATTGCAAAAACCAATTTCTATTGAGCGATACTCGATTGTTTTTCAAATATCTTTTCATCAATCAGTGAATCTCTATTCGCTAGCTCACTCACTCTGTGTTGTCTTCTTTGAGACGTTCCGGTTTGAGAACAGCTAGAGCAGCTGCGAAACCCTGTTAAGAAAATTCTTCGGAATTATACGATCCAGGCAGTACTTGTCTTGATCAACGGGAAGGTGGGCCGTGTACCTCAATTCGACGAAAGTGGTCAAAGACACTCTTGTGCGTTTTATTGCTACTGTTGTATGCAGTGCAGCCCGACGTTTGTTGATCAGAATGGAGCGGTTAATCCATTGCCGCATGCTCACACATCTCATTCATTTCTAAAGAAATCATGATTAGTGCGTCAATGACTCTGATATTTTCACTCCATGCTTCTCTACCTGCTTTGCCAATATCATGAATCAACGAAAGCTTCCGCTACTCGATAAGAAGAAATCATGATCCGAATGTGAGCATGTCGGTCCAAATGTCACAACATCATATCTTGGCAACACAATAATGGTTGATCTTGAGATTTACATGGTCGTTGATCTCGTGTATTGCTCAAAAGGTCATAATGGTGGATCAGCTCAACAACCTCCACAAAACATACATCTTAGTTGAACAATGATGGAATCATCACAGAAGCACATAGTTTGAATACTTTGATGAAGAAAAGTCTACGAGCTCATGACTAAAGATTTAATAGAATGCTAGGATTCAAAATGTAAAGCTTGGGGTGACCTCCCTTAGGGGGAGACTGTTAGGAATTAGAAAATTCCATAGTAAAGTATCGGTCACCCCAAATGTAATCTAGCATAAGTTAGCTCGTAGACAATACGTTATTTACTAGTTACTTAGTTAGCCTTTTAGTTTAGTGCTTCACCGTGGAGGAGGGACGGTTCTTTACCCACTGTATTCCTGATCCACAGGCCGTCAGGAGGTCGTTTAGTTTGTAACCTATAAATACCCTCTACCTTACAAGGTAGAGGGTTGGATGTTCTTTGGTAATCTAACCTTACATGAGTTTCTCTTTCTAGAATATCCCACTTTCTCTCTCTCTTAAATCATCCATACGCCTAAAGTGTTAATGTTATGATGTGTATGTGAAATCCAATATGTTACACAATCTCAATTCTCACACACAGTCTCACAATCATTTACTCTCTCTCTCTCTCTCACACACACACACACACAATCTCATTTTGTAGGTGATGATACGATGCACACGTGTTCTTGAGGAGTATGTATCCAAGACGCGTGACTATGTATTTAAGACACTTATAAAGCAAAGTATAAAGAAAAAAGACGTCATTTTTGTCCAAAGCTATACCTAAACATGAAACGAAGTCTTTCAAAGCCAAACAAAGAGTAAAAAAAAGAGGAAAAAAAATCAAAACAACGTCGTTTTGGAGTGTTGCTAAATGACGTCGTCCCCCACGATAAATATATAATAGAGTAACATAAACTTAATTTAGGATTATACCCTAGATTATTAATTTGTCATATTTAAATTGTTATTAACATTTGGGGTCCAAATGGTTGATTCGTCAACCGACCAACATGCTAACCCACTTGACCTGTTTACTTAAATAAGTTAGGCGGGTTATAAACGAGATACATGTGTTATGCAGGTTCATGTTAGGGTTGAGTTTTTAGACACGAAATAAACGGATCGTGTGTGAGTTGAAATTATATCGACTTGTCAACCGCCAATCCGAATAGGTCAACTCGAACACGATTATATTGTCACCCTTCCGTAAACTCAATAAACGTATCTGTTAGATATTACTAATAAACAATTAATTTTAATAAATTCGATAAAAGTGTGAGACAATTAATTTGAAAGTAACTCATTTGTCTTGTAAACAGTAGAAATTTTTTGGAATTATATATTCAAAGGCAATTATTATACATTGTACTTTTAGGCTATTTATTTTTTAAGGACAATTTCATATTTACTCAATCTAGATATCAAAATTCTATATTTACCTAAAACACAAGTTTTTAGTGCACATCTACAATGCTTTTAAAACATGTGTTGGAGAAATATGGAATTATGGAGTTTAAGTTGGGTATATATGGAATTGCCCTTATTTTTTAAAACTAACTTATTGGCCATCCAAGTATGTGTTTGTTTTTGTATATACTAATCTCGTTTAAATTCTTGCCGTATATTCATACAATTACAAGAATAAAGCTAATTTTAACATATCAATACAATAAAATTAACAATTTAAACGTTAAACATTAGTTAAATTATCTTAATTCACTTTCAACTAACTGAAGTTGCGCTTAAATAATGGCTAAAACTAATATTTTACATCGTAATACTCGTTTGTGTTGTTTTAATATGTTATGTTTAACTTTATTATTGTTGTTTTAAAGATTTATGAAATAAAATTATTCAAAATTGGTATAAACAAAGGTAAATCCATAAATGAACGGTCTATAAGCTAATTTTGATAAATGAATGATGTAAAAGTAAAAAAATTAATAGTTAAGCGGTCTCTCAATATATAATCCTAAATTTTATTGATCAAAATAATCACCAACTAATAGCAAATGGAAAAAGTATTTGCACATATATGTAGTTTTAAACTTATTTGCTTGTGTATAGTGATTCTTCATTTCACTTTTGGATTATGATCTATTTCCTGTTATTTATCTTCTAATAAAACTTAATTTTTGTATTTCTTTTTACAAAGTTGGTTTTACATACGCAAAAAAACATGGCTGGGCAAAATACAAGATTGGTGAATAGAAATATTTACAGATATTTTTTTCTTAGTTGTTGGCCATAGCATTTGCTGCGATTTTATCGTCCATAGTTTATTTCTTACTAATTAATTAATGATGACGTATAGCACGTATAGCAGGTTTACTGGGCCTAATTCGTGCTATACACACACTGGGCTCAGACCCAACAACGAAAACAACTGCGAACACTGGACCAACAAAGAAACCAATAACGAAATTGGATGTAGTTCAGACTAAAAGACGCACGCAGGATACTTAACAGACCAAACCTCCGGCCGCGAAAGGTACCCTGTGTCCGCATCCGCGATTACCATGGGACTTGTCCGACAAGGGTCCGACTCCGGCCGCTAATTCTTATATGCGAGTAATCAGGAAACCCTACCGGTAAATCTCGCCTATAAAAGGGGCTCTAATCACCATACAAGGTACAACTTTCTCTTTCATAATAACACACACATACTCTCATTTCTCTGACAAGAATGTATACTTACTCCCACGCCGGAGTCTAATCGTGGGGTCCGTCCCCACGGTAAGGCTAACGGTTTACTCTTTCTTGTGCAGGGATTCAATCAAATTACTTGGATTAGTACAAGATCAGCCCACCAACAGCTTGTTAGCCTAGTCCAATAAGCAACACTAACTCCCATCATAACCCGTCACACTTTTTGTACTAACAAGTTGGCGCCATCCGTGGGACCCCAGTACATAACTGCGTTCTCGAAAATACTCACCATGGGCACTATGTCTGAACCAACTCCCGCTCTTGTATCCACAGTATGGAGTGCAACGGAAAGAGAAAATAATGCAACTATGGCGGAACTTGAGGGACCCGCGTCCGACGCACCCCTCCGGAAGTTATGCGACAAGTATTTCGACCAGATCTTGCCGATTGTGACAGAGAAAGTTCGGAAACAGGAAGAAAGGGCCAAATTAGTAAGAGCGTTAAAAACTCAAGTGGATCTCCGTGAAGCTCTGCTCTATCACAAGTCGGAAATGCCAACTGGAATAAGGGACTTGAGGAAACAGCTCGAGTCTAAGAAGCGTCAGAACACACAGGACAGCTACGACCGAAGGTGTATTCGGTCTGGGTTACCAAAAAGGAAAGATGTTGAACGAGAGACGGTGTTCAAAAGGCTGCGCAAAAGTGTGTTCCATAGGCTGGGGGACAAGGAAGAAAGTGTCTTCGTATATTCCAAAGGCCCTAGAAGACCAATTCACCATGGCGCTAAGAGAAAGGAGGAGAACAGCTACCAAAACTCTTACTCACAAAGTATGGAGCCCAACTTCAAAAGGCATAGAGTTGAAAAGACACAGTCGCGGAAGATAGGCTATGCTCCGACAATAGATCAAACGGAAGTGGATTCCGGAAGGCTGAAGTCAAGAGGCGGAAGTCAAGCAATGAAAATGATGACGACCTGGCCAGACCGTGGGTATGTAAGAAGACAGATCCGTTCACTCCACGTATCCGCTGCTTTGAGATGTCGATAAAGACACGTATGCCAACTAATGTAAAAACATATGATGGAAGTGGAGACACAAAAGATCATCTCAAAATCTTCCAAGCAGCGGCGAAAGTAGAACGATGGGCAATGCCCACCTGGTGCCACATGTTTAACTCCATACTAACCGGGTCCGCTAGGGTCTGGTTTGACGACCTCCTGCCAGAATCAATAGACGGTTACGATAAGCTGAAAGAGGCTTTCCTGGCCAATTTTCTCCAGCAAAAGAAGTGTATCAAGGATCCCGTGGAACTCCACCACATCAAGCAAAGGGAAGGAGAACTAACGGAAGACTTTGTACGGAGGTTTAAAGAAGAAACTAGAGACATAAAAGGAGCGCCGGAAATTATGAGAATCTCAGGATTCATGCACACGATCACTGATCCGAAACTAATTAAACGGCTACATGACAGGATCCCAAAGTCAATGAATGAAGTGATGAATATAACCACATCCTTCCTACGAGGGGAAACAGCTGTTGGGAGTAGAAAAAGAAGAAAACCGTGGGTACAAATGCCGAAGAAGCAGGCTATAACCAAGTATCAGCAAGGTTTCAAAAGAGAATTTAAAAACAAATCAAGAACTAGAGAAAGGCAACATGACCTCTACATTCCTCCCAAACCTCTCAAAGAAATACCGACACAAAGGAAAGCAAGATCTCCAAATTTACCCCCAGCTACCGCAACTAAGGAAAAGAATAATGGTAAATTCTGTGAATTCCACGGAAAGGCAAGGCATACTACGGACGAATGTCTCCATTTAAAAAAGCAAAGAGAAGAAAGGAAGAAAGGAGCAATGATAGAGGAGGAAGAACAACTAAGAAAAACCAAATTTTAAACCCAAAAAAAATAAAAAATAAATAAAAAATCCCTTAACACTACTTATAACAAAACGAAAGCCGAAAACACCCAACGCAGTGGAGGCAGCGGAAATACATAAATAATCAATCAGTGACACGGATGATAAAGTCATAGCTTTGGCAAGAGAAACGCAGTATGAACGCTTACAAAACCAATAGGGGACGCACGCATCCCCACGAGAAAGAAAAAATTCTGGTTCCATAACTTTCATAAGTGAAGGCTCAAAAAGCCCAAGTTGAAGAACAAAGTCAGGAGGCAAAGAGTTAAATATAACAAGAGGAATCAGTCACCAAGAAGGTTCAAGAGACAAATACAAGTGTTAAAAAGGTGCCCTACCACCTTAGTATAATTAGCCCACGGGAAGTCATGTGAAAAATAGCCAACATGAAGGGCAACAAAAAAGAATGGAATAAATCTCAGCTGTCCATGGGACTATCAGTATCTCCGTACTCGGAAGGCTCTGCGGAAATTATTCTCAAAACATCGAAGGCCAAAAACTACGATACAACAAAAATCGGTTCCGGAGAGAACGACTTTCCGAAAAAGCAAGGAAAGAGTTACGTCAGACACAAAACATAAATACCACAATGTGGAAAATAACAAAAATCAGGGGAAGGACGCGGTTCTAGGAAGGGAAAACTCCGAATACCAACCATGCATTGGCGGAAACAAAAGGATAAACCTTATCCAAATGCCTAAACAAGAAAGAAAATTTGAAAGTACAGATTTACGTTCCTTCCCAAGAAATTTTATGTCAAATCCAGCAGGGTAAACAGACGCTCAGGCTACGAGCTTAGTCACGTGCCTACCTACCAAATAGTAGATAAAAGTAAATGCTAACGCGGGCAAGAACAGTAAAATCTTAGCTATAAATACGTGAAGTAAAAAAGGGGGAAAAGCAGAAAAGGCAAGAGAGAAAAAGTTACTCTTCAGCACCAAACATCTTAACATAAAAACTCCGAGAAAGTCCTCAAAGCAATTTCAAAAAGAAGTTGAAGATGTTATTCAGAAGAAGAGTACGATGGTACATAGCACAAAAGGAATACAACCCACCTTCAACAACCACACATTACTTACATACGGTTGTCTCCAAAAAACGCATGCATAGCCTAAACCTTTACCCTCAAAACGAAAAAACTAAGGGAAAACACAAAAGCCAGGCTGATGTTGCGGCAACTAAAACCTGTTCTTAAATGACTGCTAATAACAATTAGTCGTTCTAAAATGACGACTAATAACCCACCACCACGAACCCTCACAACATTCCTTCACCCAAAACCCATTTCCATGGAAGATTCCGAGAGCCTGCCGGGACGCAATGGCGTACCAAAGGTGGGAGTTTATACCAATTAGACTCTCATTAGTGATTTGGAAACTTGAAAGTGCAGTCAGTTCCTCGCTAACCTTGGTATTCACCAGGGGAAGAAGGAACTATATCATGGGAATGGTGTCGAAGGGAGTGATAGGATGTTGAAAGGGGTGGGTCCTTAGGGAAGGATAAAAAAGAGGTTAGGGGCAATGCAATGCATAAAGCGACCCCTAATTAACAAGAAGCTTCCCTTACAACGGTAAGCAACAGAGGATGAAAAATATGCCTTCATTCTTTTGTTGTTGCAGCCCGACCTCCAAGCAAGTGTACGTCTACCAATCCAGGCAGATCGGGTTGGATAGATCGGGTTTAAGATAAATATGACCAGCTTGCGGGTGCCGGGATAAATAAAAAACTACTCGGGTGGAAAAGCTACCTCACTAAAAGCCCTACCACTACCGGAAAGTCCCTTGAAAGGCCTTGTGCACTTGTTGTATGCCCTACAGCATTGTAAGCTCGTTGCTAAAAAGAATAGCGCACGAGTCGAGCATTCCAGCCTTTCAAGGAAAAATTACAAGCCCCACAATTCCACAGGGAATCCCATCGGGAGAATACGACAACTCCACGAGGAAGCAAACTCCCGGAAAATCCTTCAAGAAAATGATAGCAGACAAGAAGAAGGATTCCAGACTCAGAAGAGAAAGGCACAATACCCGCACCGAGAAAGCAAATGGAAAATTACAACCATAAGGAAACACTCCGCAAGGAATCCCCTCGGAAAGACATAACAACTTCAGCAAAAGTATATTCAGCCAGGAAAACCCTCCAGGGACGAAAATTACAAATACTCTAAACAAGATAACTTATAACGGATGACCTATAAAGAAGGCTTCCGCGAGTACAACAAAACACACTAAAGGAATTTTTTCAAGAAGTACAACTTCAACAAAAAACGATGTCCGAAATAAAAACAATCCGTAGAAGATATGACTTCAGCAGCCATAAAACTCAGATAACAAAGGGTAAAAGCAATTGGCAATAGAGAAAAAGTATAATGTATTTGATTTTATCTATTTTTGTAATGTATTTTGAAATATGTCAAATCAATAAAAAAGTGAAGATTAGCTACCTTCATTGTTTTATTTTTTTCAATATATTTATTTTAATTAAGTGCATAAGACTCGCAAGCACATGACTGGGCACGATCCAAAGAATGTTATTCCAGAATAACAAAAACAAAAGTTATCCCGTATAACGAAAAGGTGAACAACATAAATCACCAAAGTACATAAGAGGTATTGCAAGCACAGTACTGGGAGAATAACCCAAAAGTATTCAACAAAGACTATTACAAACATGCATATCTGTATGACGTTAAGATAATAGCACTGCACAAACTAAAAACATTGTGCAGAAACAAAAATAAAAAGAAAGGTTGCACGCAACCATCATAAACATTCAAGGAAATAGTTCAAATAAGATTGAATATTGTTCAAGGAATTACAAACATCGAAACATAAAAAAAACTAGTTCTGCTCCGAATCAGTTCCACTCGCTTCGGGTACAAGCAAAGCAGAAGAGGTCTCAGTCACCCCAGGATACGAAATATCCGCAACATTAATCAGAACACCAGTTTCACCAACATCATAATCATCGGTAGAAAGGGGCCTAGCAGGAACAGCAGGGACATCATAAACAAGTGCCAATGGCAAAGAAGTGGTAGAAACCAAAGCCAACTCACTGCTTGAAAGTCCTTTCGCACCCATAACATTCCGAGCGGATAAAGGATCAACTAAAGAATTGTAAACATCAGCAACTGTAGGCTGATGAGTAGTGAGATGCTTCCTAAAATGATCAACCCTTTTCTAAACAACTCCTAAAGAGCGGGACAATGAACCAGCGCCAATGATAGCGCTAGTCTCCCTATCATAAACAAGAACCACAAGCTGCTCAAGGCCAGGCTGTAACTCAGCAATCATAGGCGCATTCGCATGCGGTCCCCCAACTCGAAGAAGATCCATAATTTTCGCAATTCCAGCATCCTTATTAGACTTAAGAGCGAAAAGCAAGGAAAACTCTACACCAGCAAGGGCCTGCATGGCGAAAAGATAATCAGCTTCCGCAGAAGGATTATACGCATCAAGATGCGAAAGCTCTTTTTTCTCCTTGCCATGAATAATACCCGCCGCCAGACCAACTTGCATACCTTTCTCAATGGCACGGCTGATAACTTTGCCAGCATTGTAGAACACTCCAGAGAATTTAAACACTTGAACACAGCAAGGTTCATGCCATTAGTTAACAACCAGCGCTGGCTGGATAAAACGGTAAGAAAACGAGGATAAAACTCCTCATCAAGGTGAAAGGCTAATGCAGATAGGTCGGCAACTACTGAATCAATCTTCTTCATAATCGCAGCCGATTGCACATCTTGAATTTTACAAAACTCTTCCTTGAAGGAATCAAAAGAAGGAATTTGGCTACGAAGCTCGGAACATGAAGCTTCCAAAGTATGTATCTGCAAACGCAGAAGGAAGATACAACAAAAAGTTAAAAGATAGCAGCAAGATAAGTAAGCGGAAAAACTGGCCAAAAAATAGTGATACATACCTGGCCTAAAAGATTAGCATTTTGAGATTTAAGTACATCAACTTCATCCCTCAAGATGGATAGTTCACGATCTTTCTTACTAAAAGATGACCGAAGAACCGCTAGCTCAGCCCAGAGAGAATCTCGTTTCTGATCAAGAGCAAAATTTTGACTTCTCAAAGAAAGAACTTCCGCAGCAGGAGGGGCTTCGGAAGCCCCCATAGTAAGAACCAACTCCTCAGAAGGTACTGCCTTAGCAGCTGATGCGCGCGGAAGGCGCGTTCGGGGTCAAAGAAACTTCCTTTTCTACAAGCAAGTTTTTCAACTCTCTAGGCAGTGAACCTAATCGTTGAAGTGTAGTATAGGGTAAGCCTCGGGGATTGATATCGTTCTCTAAGGGAATAGGAATGCTAGTAAGAAATATATGACGAGAAGGTGGGGTTGAGGATGATTCTTTTTTATCTTTTTTATGGTTTTTTAGAAAGCTAATGTAAAATCTCGGGGCAATTGGTTTGGGGGTGGTACTTCTACCGATTACTCTACTTTAACTAATTATCTAATTATCTAATTACTACGGATAGCTATGTTGAATTAAGGTGTGCTCGTATGATGATTAAGAATGTGTTCACTTAGATACTATTACTCACTAGTTATCTTTTATTGGTTGGTTGAGTTGTCACGCCCTTTATCTTAACGCGTTGTATTCCTAAAAATCGTAGGGTGTGCGAATCCCCTAGTTCTATGAGGTTATCTCTCGTATATGATACACGGAATCAACTAACCTAAGCTATTCCATCTGTACACCATATCATCATGAAGCATACTCAAGCATTAAATACAACGAAGCCTAATCGCACCAATTAATCCTATGTCAATTAAGAAAAGAAACAACCTAACAACAATCAATAACTAGGTTTCATATATCTAAGCAAACACACAAGTAATTTAGCTAGACATGTTGAGCAAGCAAGCATACACACAATCAATCGAACATGGGGTAGAAATAATGATTAATTGGATTAACAAACTTATCTTGATGCGTAAAATAAGGTATGGGGCTCTAAAATACTATCCAAGTCGGACTACAACTCAGTTAGGGTTTGCTCTCCAAAATTCTACCTCTTACAATACAGAAAAACCGAATTCTATATATAGATTTATAATCGCGACAGCGTCGCCTTTTGCATGCGACGCTGTCAGGTCGCCATCAGTAGGGATTCATTTAGGCCAAGTCATCGATGGGACGACGTCACTTTAGAGTTGTGACACCGTCGGTCTTTAGTTGAGACATCGTCTTGATTCTAGATCTGGTCCGTCTGGAGTGAAAACTGTGAGTGACGACCTCCATATTTAAAGCGTAACGCCGTCAGGTTGTATGACCAGGAATTTCACTGAGTCATCGCGTGCATGTTTTGATCAAGTCTTTATAGTGGGACGGCGTCGCCCTTTGGATGGGACGCCATCCGGTTCTGCTGAACAGTCTTGAGTGGCTTCGATCTTGACTTTGCCATTTTCTTCATGTTTTTTGCTCCTTTTCATCCAAATGTGCTTCATTCCAGCATTTTGCTTCCAAAAGACCTAAATAGTGAAACGGAACAAAATTAAGCAGTAACGGATATAAAATGTGTCGAAATAGGGCTTAAATGACCCCCTAAAAGCGTACGTTTTAAATCCTTATCAAATATCCCTACACTTGTTATTTGCTTGTCCTCAAGCAAATGTGCTTTTGACCAATTAGTTTATAAGTTAGGGGGCATAAAGCATTGGTTTAGAATAGTTTATAACAAGTAAAAGCGCCACAATAGTCATAACAAGCACGAAAGTTATACACTAGCACCTCACAAGGGGTGTTTGGATTCTCTCATCTCTCGGGTTTATATGAAATATAATATGAATGAAAATGGAAGACAAACACTCATTACCTGGCATAGTACATAGATTAGCATAAGCTTGAGAATAGACCAAACCTCCACAGCTTTGGCGTAAGTACCTAGGAACAACGATCTAAGAGGTCTTTACAAGGATTGTAACGTTAGGCTTATGGTAGAGAAACAAAGGGTTTTGTTGGATAGGGGATATTTAGTGGTGGCAAGTCAAAAATCTTATGTTACAAGCATGTAAAGTGTGGTGTTGCTAAGCCAAAACTCGACTCACTAACATTAGATAACTTGAAACAAACCAAACATAAATTTAAAAACATAAACATAAAGATAGATGTAGGATGGTAGCCCGTATGTTTTTCTTCATTTTTTTCATACCTTTTTACTCTACCATCTTCTATGATAACATCAAAATATAAGAGATTTATAGGAGCATCCCTACACTTGAGTTTTTATTTCTCTAACACTAATTGACCCGATTTGAAAAGATCAAAACACTTGGAGTATTTAATTACGTAGACAAAGGGATTTTTAATTTATCGTTCTTTCCTGTTATTCCATAAAATATTACTTTTACCCATGAGTCTCAATCGTCCCAAAACTGTGTATAAAAGATATGACTCGGCTTAGCAACCATGCAAGTAGCTAGATATTTGAACTAAGGGTTTAGTAATGATAATAATAATGCACTAAAGATGAGTGAATACAAGGTAGGCTAAGGCGATTTGGGTGTACATTTGGGGGTGGATTGTAAACAATGCTCGTCATTGATATTCCGAAAAACCAAAACATCACGAGAACCGCGAAAAGGATAGGCTCTAAGGGGTTAACTAGGGGTATCGTGTACTAAAGATGAGTACATCGCAAGGGTGTGGGGTAATTACTCAACCAATATGGAAGATGTAATTATAATACAGGTTTCAAACAAGGGTTATCCTAATGCCTCTTATCATTTAGTTACTCCTAACTACACAAGTGTAGTCTCACTAGCGATCTTGGAATGCATCAAAAACAAGTTCTAGAATCTATTATACTACCGGTACACTCACTAAGCATTAAAGGTGAATGCTTTTATTCCTAAAGATCTCGGGGCGAACCTCGGTTTTTGTGCTAGTCATATAATTCCTATCCAAGAGACGTTTTATTAAGACTAAAGTTTAGCTCGTAAATGTCATAAAAAATTTTAAATTTGGTGCTAAAATTTCCCTAACGAATATTTCTCATAGTTTATTACAAAAATTACCAAGGACAAGACAAATGATCAAGTGAGTGAATAGTTTCTAAGTTCCCGTTTTATTCTCCCTCCCTACACTTAAACTGAGCATTGTCCCCAATGTTCCCCGAAAACATCAAAGTTATGATAAAGGAAGGTAAGTAAGGAAAAGAAACTAGTACTCCCCTGATTAGCTCGGTAGGATACGTGTGAAGTTGCGGTTAAATCCTCTTCCAAGAAGAATGCATAAGTAATAAGTTTCATCAAATGAGTGTTTCTTCTTCTTGCCCAATATAACCTGTATACTTATAAGAAAACAAACGAAACATTCGCGTAAAATTGGCGGTAAAACTATATATGACACACAACTACACTAGAAAGCAAGTAAGATATAATGCTTGTGGAATGGATGTTTGCTGTTTTTCTGGAAAATTAAGACCTGGGAATTTCCAAAAATTTATAAGTTGTAGAAAACAAAAAAAGTACATTTCTACATAGCCTGGCGTCGTCAGGCTTTAATCTGACGGTCAGGTTGTCCTGACAGAAAGAGGTCTGCTGCGTTTTTTTGGAAAAATTCTAGAAAATTTACATTATTAAAACCTGGAAAAATTCCGCAAAACATCCATTATGACTCGATACAAGCATTTGACTCTAACAAACACACACACACACACACACACACACACACACACACACATATATATATATATATATATATATATATATATATATATATATATATATATATATATATATATATATATATATATATATATATATATATATATATATATATATATATATATATATATATATATATATCAATTTCACTAATTGTAATTCTCATGTTCATATTTTTAGAAACGTATGTGATCTTCCCTACACTTATCTTTTGGTAAAATACCTTTATATGTAATTAAGACGAGGTTAAAAACAAAATAAAACATTTTCACAAAGTCTAACATGAGAATAAACAACAATGAAAAAGATATAAAACACACAAAAATTGAAAAACAAAACAAGCAAACAATTAAGCATGGGTTGCCTCCCACGAAGCGCTTTTCTTTATTTATAAGTCTTGTAGCTAGACTCGAAGTCGTGCTCCTACATGACTTCCTTACCGTCATCTTCTTCCTCATGACGATCTCTATTGGGGTTTTCCATGGCATAGTTATGTCCTATCGTGCACCTTTCTAAGAAGTTATCTTGCCCCCAATTGGTTCTATATTCCGGTCCTAGTTTCAAACATTCTTTATAGAACCCAAATATCTTATTCATCATATATTCTACTCCTCTCTTCTTATCCCCCTCATTCCTATAGTAGACCGATAGCTTAAGTTCTTTTTCATCATTGGATAGTGATGAAAATTTCTCAATCTTGAATGGCATTTGGTAAGCAATGTCATCGATCTCATCTTTGAATGTAACTATCCCTAACGACGGATCATAAGTTATCCCGGTGTTTTCTATGAATGACTTTCCTAGAACTACATGGGACAAGCTTGGATCTATAGCCGTACTAATATCCTCCACAATCACGAAATCCGTAAGGTACGTGAAGCTACCTACATAGACGGGCAATCCCTTAACTCTACCAAGGAAATTACATCTAACTCTAAGATCATTGGGGTCTTGCCTATTTGGGATAGGTTTTTTCTTCACCCAATTATAGTATGTGCTAGTCATGATATTTATTGGGGATTTGCGATCAATGTAGGCCTTTGCCACGAAAAGATGTCCTATGCAACATGGTATGTTGAGATTTCTTGGATTTCCAAAGGTGATTTGTAGGCATCTCCTAATATACATGTGACGAAGGTCACGCACTACGTGTGGGTGGCATGAAAGTTCCTCTTTCGTAGGAAACTTATTGAAGTATTCATCACCTACTTCGTCTATTTCATCGGTTGATTCATCCTTAGGAGTCTCACTAACCTCAAGTACCGTCTCATGGTTCGCTTCATCACTATTGCTATTTGGTTTCACTAGGGTGATGGCATTGATGAAGTGAACATGCTTGGATGAAGACGGGTCCCTAGTTTCGAAGTACTTGCTCGGGTCCTTAATCTTAACACCGGAAGCTTCGGAAGAATGAGTCGAGATGGCATTAACCTTTTCGGTGGTCTTCCTATCACTATTGGTTATGGCTTTCAAAAGATTATCTATCTTCCTATCCATCTCGGCTTGTTGTTGGTTAAAGCGGTCCAAAAGCTTGGCTATTTGGGCTTCTTGAGATGAAACTAGGTGTTGCATCATCCTTTTTAGATTTTGTTGACTAGGGCCGTGAGAGCTTTGGTTGTGTTGTTGGGGCCATGGGGAGTCGTTAGAGGGGAATTCTTTGGTTTGACCCCAATTATAGTCGGGTTTGCCCCTCCATGCTTCTCGGGCTTCGTTGAAAGTCTTAGGTCTGGGTGTTGTGGGGAATCTTCCTCCCATTCCATTGGTACACGAGGACGCGTAGTCCACGGAAGCTTTTTCGAGGATTCTCGTGCAATTACGAGTGTCATGGGGACCACTACACAACTCACACAAGGAAGAGACCTTGTTCACTTGGCATGAGGGCTTAGGAGTTTCATAGGAGCTCATTAGAAATTTGACTTGATCTTCAAGTTTGAGCATCCTACGATTGGAAGGTTGTGAGTCAATGTGAGGCAAGGAGATTGCCTTGACATTTTTCGGCAACTCATGGGAGTCGTTCCAGCATTCGTTGTCATAGAAGGCAAGGTCCTCTATTGTACCCCATGATTCTTCCGCGGTGAGTTCACTAAGTTTGCCACCGGCCGCTTGGTCGATGGTTTGCCTAGTTGATAGATTGACATGATTGTAAAAGATTTGGACTCGAAGCCAAATATCGATATCGTGATGAGGGAATTTATGGAGCAAGTCCTTGAATCAAGTCCACGCCTCGTAGAGAGTTTCGCCTTGACGTTGTTGGAACATCAAGATGTCATTCCTTAGTTTGGTAGTAGTCCCCGGTGGGAAAAATTGGCGAGGAAAGCGAGTGGTGAGATCATCCCAACTTGAGATGGATCCGGCGGGAAGTCGCTCAAGCCAATTACTAGCTTGGTCCCGTAGAGAGAATTGGAAGAGACGCAATAGCGTGGTCTCCCGTGTGGTAGCATCAAGGTCGATAGAGTCAACGATTTTAGGAAATCCTTGAGATGCTGATTAGGATCTTCTGAACGAAATCCATGGAATGCACATCCGTTTTGCACCAACCGGATGGTGTTGGATCGCAGGGCTGTAGTTTGAGCATGAACGGGGAGCTCAATGGTGTTCCTATAGCCTTGATGGCTCGGTCTACAGTATTCACCAAGAGTACGGCCTCTTGGTGAGTCAATTGGTGGTGGGTTGAGTGGAAGTAGTTGATTGTCACCCATGGTGATAAGTGACAAGGTTACGAACAAAAAACACAAAGAAGGGGGATAGACTACAAGGAAGCTAATGAAAATGAGAAACAAATCTTCCTTGATACGAATCAAGCAAGGGAACCTAAACGAAATAGAGATCTAACTAGCTATTCTATTCCCCGGCAGTGGCGCCAAAAACTTGATATGCGCGGAAGGCACGTTCGGGGTCAAGGAAACTTCCTTTTCTACGAGCAAGTTTTTCAACCCTCTAGGCAGTGAACCTAATCGTTGTAGTGTAGTATGGGGTAAGCCTCAGGGATTGATATCGTTCTCTAGGGGAATAGGAATGCTAGTAAGAAATATATGACGAGAAGGTAGGGTTGAGGATGATTATTATTATTATTATTATTATTTTATCTTTTTTATCGTTTTTTAGAAAGCTAATGTAAAATATCGGGGCAATTGGTTTGGGGGTGGTACTTCTACCGATTACTCTACTTTAACTAATTATCTAATTATCTAATTACTATGGATATCTATGTTTAATTGAGGTGTGCTCGTTTAATTATTAAGAATGTGTTCACTTAGATACTCTTACTCCCTAGTTATCTTCTATTAGTTGGTTGAGTTGTCACGCCCTTTATCTTAACGCGTTGTATTCCTAAAAGTTGTAGGGTGTGCGGATCCCCTAGTTCTATGAGGTTATCTCTCGTATATGATACACGGAATCGACTAACCTAAGCTATTCCATCCGTACCCCGTATCATCATGAAGCATACTCAAGCATTAAATACAACGAAGCCTAATCGCACCAATTAAGCCTATGTCAATTAAGAAAAGAAACAACCTAACAACAATCAATAACTAGGTTTCATAGATCTAAGCAAACACATAAGTAATTTAGCTAGACATGTTGAGCAAGCAAGCATACACACAATCAATCGAACATGGGGTAGACATAATGATAAATTGGGTTAACAAACTTAGCTAGACTACAACTGAGTTAGGGTTTGCTCTCCAAAATTCTACCTCTTAAAATACAGAAAAATCGAATTCTATATATAGATTTACAATCGCGGCGGCGTCACCTTTTGCATACGACGTCAGTCACGTCATCATTAGGGTTCGTCGGCCAAGTCATCGATGGGATGGCGTCACTTTAGAGTTGTAACGCCGTTGGTCTTTAGTTGAGACATCGTCTTGATTCTAGATCTGGGCCGTCTGGAGTGAAAACTGTGAGTGACGCCCTTCATATTTTAAGCGTGACGCCGTCATGTTGTATGACCATGAATTTCACTGAGTCGTCGCGTGCATGTTTTGATCTAGTATTCATAGAGGGATGACATAGCCCTTTGGATGGGATGCCGTCAGGTTCTGCTGATCAGTCTTGAGTGGCTTCGATCTTGACTTTGCCATTTTCTTCATGTTTTTGCTCCTTTTCGTCCAAATGTGCTTCATTCCAGCATTTTGCTTTCAAAAGACCTAAAAAGTGAAAAGGAACTAAATTAAGTAGTAACGGATATAAAATGTGTCGAAATAGGGCTTAAATGACCCCCTAAAAGCGTACGTTTTAAATCCTTATCAGCAGCTTTAGCTTTAAGGGTTGCAACCTCCTTTTCCCTATCTTTAGCAAAGATGAGAGACGCCTCCTCTCCATCACATTATATTCTAAGCGCATGCGAACTTCAGAGCTAAAGCATACTTGTCGCGCCGTAGCAACATTGAACTCAGCAAAAAGACGATCATACTCCATATCACGAATTGAGGAAAAGAAGCAAGGAGGATCAAACTCATCAACCATACCACGACACTCGTCAGAATTATCCATAAGTGAATTCTTGGCAATGCCCCACTTCGGAACGTAAACACCAGATGAAGAGCTAGAGTCTGCATCATCAACAGCACGGATATCCCCAATTGAGATATCGCAGTCATAAAAGTTGTTAATGATAGGACGAGCACAGCCAGCGGAACGAGATCTACTGGGAAGGGAAGAAGGGTCGTCCACCTTGTCCTTTTCCTTCTCAACAACAGAAAGGATAGTAGTGGCAATGGCATCAGTCATAACCGAAACAGGAGACCTGTTGCAAAATAAATAAAGAACAGTGAATTAGCAAAAATGGAAAAAGTTAACACGACATATCAGGAAAAAACCAAATAGCAAACCTGAGGGGAGAACCGTCAAGATGAAGCGAATCAGAAGTAGATTTTGTAGGCGTCCCAGCTTCAAGAAAAGAAGAAAGTGACAATGAAGGAGAACCAGAGGAATGAGTGGGCAAAGCATTCAAACAAAATTCAGGACACTGAGTACTTTGAGCTAACAATGTCTGAATAGATTCTGAAGACTTGCCACCAGTGGAAGACCTACCGGAATCCATGTTATCACTCCTTAACTTCTTAGGAGGAAAGATGGGATCAACAAAACCTTTCCTTTTCTTTTGACGAGAACCTGAAGCCACATCACAAGTAGATGTTGAAATAGTCCCAAACACAGCTTCAGACATCAGAAGATCAGCTTCGGCAGCGAAAGGGACAAGTTCTGCAACACTCACATTCACATAGTCATCACCTAAATGAGAAGCCCCGTCTTCGGAACTAGCACCCATATTTTCATTAATCCCCAATTCATCACCAGAAGATGGAGGGGCAAGAGGAACAGTCTGGTTCTTGGTAAGTTCTAGCAATTGAGGCTCATTTTTACCTCGTGGTCGAGCCCCAATCTTTAACTTCATGGGATCCTTCACTTGGACTAATGAGAGCAAATGCATCACTGCAAAAAGTAGAGAAAAAGAGAAGAGCCACGGTTTTGAATACACAAAAACAAAATAATAAGCGAAGAGACACATACATGGCATACCCACCCCGATCATTATCATCATAATACTCAGGATAAGAATCCGCATTCAAAGTATAACTGCGGCTCGACCCAACCAAGCAAAGAAAGGGTTCTGGAAATTTGTGAAATGGAGAAGGATGGGCAACAAGGGAAGCAAAATGCTCAGCATCAAATTCACTGTCCCCACGAGTAGCGTCTTTGGGAACGCTCTTGTCATCATGTCAGGGATAAACAATAGGACAAGCAAAAGAATCGACCCAAAGAAATGATCATTCTAACTCTTAAGGGAATCAATGGGTTTAGTATAACAAACGCCAGCACTATCAATTCGTTTACTAAAGGAATACTAACCATTTTTTTTAGACTGAACATAAAAGCACCTAAATAACCCAACTAAGGGTTTAACACTAAGGGTAAAGTAAAGAATCTCAAACTGAGAAACCTTAGCAGCTTCAATAACACAAAGCTGCGATATGTTAATGCGATAGTAATCAAGGATGGACACAAGGTATACAGATAAGGGAAGGCGGAAATTAGCGTATTCAAAAAAGCGGGTATACACACCAATTTTTCCATTCAGCGCCTCTTGAATGGTTTGGTTAGGGTCAGGAAACTTCGGGCGAACAAATTGTGGAATCGAATATTTATCACAAAAATGATCAAGTGCCCCTTGTGAAAGCTTAGACTTAGCACGTGTAATAGTACCCATAGCGGAAGAAAAAAGGAATTAGACCCTAACATGGAAAAAGAACCTGGAAGACAGGAGCAGTCCAAGGAAGATAGATCGAAAGGGGGAAGAAGTATCGCTTGCAAATGAAGAACAGTAAAAGGAAAAATGAGGAAAAAGAAACATGAAGAGTATTTATACAAACGGAATGTTGGCATCCAAAGAAAACCCTAAGGAAGGACACGCGTAAAAAAATAACTTGATTCAACGATCGAAAATCAAGAAGACAAAGATAAGGGTAGTAGAAGGACGGATGGCCCACCGGGTCCAATCAGTCAGAACATGCAAGGCCCAGAATTATCCACGCTACGTAGTACACAAACCAAGAAGGAAAGCGTCATAGAGACACTTCAAAGGTACGAAAAAGAAATTCCTCAGTCAACTTAAGTTTAGTAACATTCACCGCACGTGACAAGTATCTGGGCGCAATGAGTACACTAGACTGGGGGGACTTGATGACGTATAGCACGTATAGCAGGCCTACTGGGCCTAATTCGTGCTATACACATACTGGGCCCAGGCCCAACAACGAAAACAACTACGAACACTGGACCAACAGTAAGCCCAATAACGAAATTGGCTGTAGTCCCGACTAAAAGACGCACGCAGGATATTTAACGGACCAAACCTCCAGCCGCGGAAGGTACCCTGTGTCCGCATCCGCGATTACCATGGGACCTTGTCCGACAAGGGTCCGACTCCGGCCGCTAACTCTTATATGCGAGTAATCAGGAAACCCTAGCGGTAAACCTCGCCTATAAAAAGGTCTGTTAGGAATTAGAAATTCCATTGTGAAGAGTCGGTCACCCCAAATATTATCTAGCATAAGTTAGCTCGTAGACTTGTAGTTATTTACGTTATTTATTAGTTTATTAGTTAGTTAGTAGCGTATAATAGTTTAGTGTAACACCGTGGAGGAAGGACGGGTCTTTACCCACTGTATGCCTGATCCACAGTCCGATAGGAGGACGTATTCATTGTAACTATAAATACCCTCTACCTCCCAAGGTAGAGGGTTGGACCTTTCACTCAATCTAACCTTCTTTCTTTTGTTTACCTTCTCTCTCTAGAAAGGCTCCCATCTTCCACTTTCTCTCTCTAAAATTCTAAACCATACGCCTATATTTGATATGTTATGATGTGTTTATGAAATCCAATATGTTACAATTGGTATCAAGAGCAATGGTTTGATCATCTCTCTTACTTGTCCTTGGATTTCTAGTGGTTTTATATGGTTTTTGGGTTTGAAAAAGTTTAGTAGTTTTTGCATCATTGGAATCATTTCTTGTGTTAAAGGCTGAATTTTGATTGTACTTTTGTGTTTAGAATCATTGTATGTGCTTGGGTTTTGAGTTGGAAAGCTTGAATCACTGTGGTTAGGCTTGTTTTTGGATTGAAAAGGGTTGTTTTCAAGTTTTTCTACCTAGCGACTTGGTTCTCGGATAAATATTCTTCGTAGCGACTTGCTTTGTTATTTGGTAGCGACTTGTAGTTGAAGTGGTAGCGATTTGAGTCC
This sequence comes from Chrysanthemum makinoi, assembly GCA_910596185.1. NCBI lineage: Eukaryota > Viridiplantae > Streptophyta > Magnoliopsida > Asterales > Asteraceae > Chrysanthemum > Chrysanthemum makinoi. The sequence goes on from OU343218.1 coordinate 136,677,684, forward strand.
TAGCGACTTGTCTATTGAGACAAGACGACAAACAGTACAAAGTAGTGGAGACACCACTTCAGCTAGCGACTTGGTTGACGTAGCGACTTGTCTTTATTATTTCTAGCGATTTGTCTTTGTTGTGATTAGCGAGTTGCTCTTTAGCGACTTGCCCTCTTAGCGAGTTTTTCCTTAGAGACTTGCCCACTTAGCGAGTTATTCTTTAGCGACTTGGCTACTTAGCGAGTTGTACTTTAGCGACTTGTGTCTCTAGCGACTTGTGCATTTAGCGACTTGTAACTAGCGAGTTGTATTCATAGCGACTTGAGGACCTAGCGACTTGTATACCTAGCGACTTGGTGCTAAGCTACTTGTATTCATAGTTAGAAGTGGTTTGACCATTCCATCAGTGCGTTTTGTTTACTTTTCCCGACAAAACTTCAAACGGCTATAACTTTTGAACCGTAACTCCGTTTTCAGCGTTCTACCCATCAAAACGACCGTGAGAATGAGGAGAATGGTACGCCGAATGAACTAGGTCAACCCTCAAGGCCTAAATCCGCTCAGAACAGAAGTTATTGAGGTTTTTAAGCTTTTAGACCTAATTTTCTCCGTAAAATCATGCAACAACCTACCCAAATCACAACCAAACAACATCTCTGCTAATACTACAAACAATCATAAGACCTAACACACAATTGTCTATCATTGTGTCGATCCATCAGTCATCTTAACACGTTCTATTGGTCATTGCTTAACGGTTTCTTCTTGATTTTGTAAAATCCCGCGAAAGAATCTATTTCTCGGTTTAAATCATAGATTTGTAAAATCCCGTGTATACTACAACATCATGTCTTACTCTACTGACCCTGTGATTTGAAGTACTTAAATTGTATGATGCTGTGGACAACAATGATAATGTATGCTACACTGAACGATTAAAGATGATTGAATTAATCAATGATGATGTGAGATCTTCAAGTTCTGAGTACAATGAGAATGAATTGCACCTACTAATGCTACAGAATGCCATGCAAAATCAAAGCCACATTTGTTAGGAATTGGAAATTCCATGTTAAAGTGTCAGTCACCCCAATTATGGTCTAGCATAAGTTAGATCGTAGACTTGTCGTTATTTACGTTATGTTGTAGTTAATTAGTTAGTTTGTAGCGTAGTTTAATTAAGTGTAACACCGTGGAGGAAGGACGGGTCTTTACCCACTGTATACCTGATCCACAGGCCAATAGGAGGTCGTATTGTCTGTAACTATAAATACCCCTTCCATCCATGGAAGGGGTGGTGCTTCTAATCTAACCTTTCATATTTTTGTATACCAAGTCTCTACCAAGAACACCCATCTCTTTACTTTCTCTCTCTAAATGGCTAACATGTATTTCCAACATCCAAGGCCACCCGAATCATCAAACATAATAATATTACGATCCTACCAATGGTACCAGAGAGCCCTAGGTTATTGTGTTATCTTTTATTTGTGTGGTCCGTACCATGGTTGTTGTTTGTGGTTTTTTTGGTTCATGTTGTTAACTGTTTTCGGTATTCTTTTATGGTTGGAAAACATTTTTTTGAGTATTTTGGTAAAATAGTTTAACATGTTGCTGTGTATCTGGTTTTGGTCATATATTTATGTCCTGGTCTTTACATGTGAACATTTAATCATATCTCACTTGGTCATTTTATTAGTCCAAATGCGTTTTGTCACTCTTTAAACATATTTTGTTACCAATTCGTGATATATCAAGTGGTCAAACAGTGAAGTCAATGGTCATTTTGTCAGATCCACATGTTCATACTAGGTCAAAAAATGAAGCTTTTCTGCATAAGTCTTTATGGGTTTGAAACTGGTCGTATTCTTGGTAGCGAGTTGTTATGCATTTCTATAGCGACTTGACTCTTAAAAACTAAAGCAACTTATATTTCATGTTAGCGAGTTGACTATTGAGTCACTTGCTGTCGTAGCGACTTAGTCGTAGCGACTAAGTCGTAGCGACTTAGTCATAGCGAGTTGTGCAAAAATGGTTTAGCTACTTGTGTCAGAAAGGTAGAAGAAGAAAAGACCAAGACCACAACAACAAATACCATATACAAAATGACTCACGACCTCAGCCATAACTTCATCAGTCCTGGTCTACACAGAAGATGGTCAAGTTTCATTCGACTCACTCAATATCAATCACCAAATCCTACATCTAGACTCACCAAGACCCTCACCATCCTCTCCCCATCTCTCATTCAAATCAAAAAATCAAAAGTATCTCAGATCTATTTCGTGTTTTATTCATAGAAATACTAAGCCTTGGAAAGGCCTTAAACACAAAATTAAATCCATCATCGATCTAATTAATCTCTTTGAAGCTTAGCTTCAAGTATATCCGAACTAATCAGAAAAGTTAATTAACAAATCTGTTATTAATTAATCTTTGGTTCGTTTTATGTGACTCAAGACCAACAACAACGACGAGTACATCATATGTTAACCTACCCGAGACCCTTGGATCTTGAGGCCACATTATCCTTTCTTGAATTGTCTTGAACGGCTAAAACGAAGAACACCAACGGTTAGGGTTGTGCTTGCTTCTAATTATAGATGGAGGAGATTGGGAGTGTCTGATGATCGTACGTTTGGTTAATGATAGGAGATGAGAGAAGTACTTGTTATCAGTTGGGTGAGAAACAGTTTGGCAAGGAGAGAGTTTAGATGGTGTAGGCGTTATCACAAGTATTACCTAGGTTTAGGTTAAACTGCTATTTATGTTATAACCGGTTATACAAGTTGTGATTGGATCGTGGGCCTCAGCAATTCAAACGGTTTGCATACTGGATTTGGTTGGGTTTGGAGGTTAAGTCGTTAATGGGCCGCGTATCAAATTTGGACGATGGACCTTGTGTTATATTAAATTTAGGCTGATTGATGTGCAACATTATTTGATTATTTAACCGGTTATTCACATTATTTGATGTGCAATATTAACACAATGTTTGGTTATTTGGACTGTGTACAGTTGATATACATGTTTGATGGATCACTCATACATATGAGCTTGAATTGAAAGTTAGTTATCTGAAATTTTTGAAAGAATCTTGGATACAATTTTGATAATATGGGTATTTTTGGTATACAACTTTCACGGAAGGTTACTAATTTCACGGCTTGAACGAACATTTGTTCATAAAATGACTACGCGGTTTATGTGTCAAAAAAGTATTGCTTATGGTGAACCATTTGGTCAATATTGCTTACGGAGTTCTTGTGTTAATTATATGGGCCTTGGAGTATATGTATCACAAGATGGACTTCTCATAATTTGGAATTGATGAGCTTTAATTATGAGATTTGTCGACGAGATTTGTAAGTGAGATTTGATTGGTTATGAGTGTTGATGATGAGATTGGGTATGCTGATAAGAGTTGTTGAGTTAAGTGGATTGGTACTTTGGTATATACATTTTTCACGAAAGATATTATTCAACGGCTTGAATTGATTGTTGTATAAAGTTGACTACAGGGTTGTTTGGACGATATTTCTTATTTGAATTTGAAGTGAGGTTTTTCTGGACGCATTTGCTCAATTCGTCTTCTTTCTTTCTACCCTTCCGCGAAGATGACTTTTTTGGGCGTTTATTGAGTGTGATAAAGACTTGGCTATTTAGTTACGTTTGTGATTCTTTCTCGCTTAACCCACAATGTAGCTATCACTTCGGTGTCTCACTCAGTTGAGAATGTCAAGAGGTTTTGTACATTGGGTACACCATTTCTTTTTCACGAGGATTAGTACAAGTTTAAGTAACAAATCTGGGGAATTTTACTTCATTCTCAAGTTTGGCATACCGGATTTACATCACCATGCTGTCACTGCAATTCCTGACATAATGTGTGAATGATGTGTTTACCAGAGTATTTATTGGATGGTTGATGATGTTGATGATGTTGGATAATGAACCGTTGATGAACCACTGCATATTCCCCTAAAACAAATATTCACCGAAACCAAAGTTGTCATTACACATTCAAGCTGACATTTTTTACGGTTTTGTCTTGATTTAGTAAAATCCCGCGAAAGAATCTATTTCTCGGTTTAAATCATAGACTTGTAAAATCCCGTGACAATGGAAACATCCTGGTAAAAGTAAAGTGCATTTCTGGATTTATCTTACGGTTTATTCTTGGTTTTTTAAAATCCCGCGAAAGAACCTATTTCTCGGTTTAAACCATAGAATTGTAAAATCCCGTATTGATGGAACCATCCTGGAGAAAGGAAAGCGTATTTCGGGATCTTCTGATGTTGGTGCTACGGTTTCTGCTTCGAAGAAGGGATAAAAAGGGTGTACTTCATGAATTGGGTGTTTGTTTGGATTCTCTTCATGACGGTTTGGTTACTTCATAGTTTTACGGGGTTATGCTCATTAAACCATGGTTGGGATGATAAACCATTATCTTAGTTCACTTAAAACATCAAAGGAGGCTAGAGCTGAGCTTTTAACCAGAAGATGTGACAACGGCGTTAATCCACTATTATTTATTTGAGGTTGAAGTGAAATATCACGGGCAAGTGTACTTAGTATCTGAAGGTATCGGGGATGGATGGATGAAGATTCTTCAAGATCCTTGTTCAAGCTTATTATTAAAAATGAAGACTTGGAAATCTAGTTATTGTTGGATGTATTTTACCTTTTATTTTACCACTTGGGGGAATTGGGCTCTTACCATCACAAAATAACTATCACTTTAAGGAGTTACGTTGTAGTGCTCAGTGTCACATTCAATTGTGGATTTTTAAGAGGTGATGTGCGTCTTATACTTGATGGTTGGTTGGTTGAAGAGTATAGAGTACTTAGAGATTCAATGGAGGATGAATTCTTGACACCGCTCTTTGTTACATATGTGCAAGTTTAAGTCACGAGTTCGGGTTAGTTTACTTCAGGGTCAAATTCATCATATTGGGTTTTCTCCATCAGCTGTCACAACAAAGAGCCTACTGAATGATAATGGGGTGGATTACATGTTTTGCCAAGAGATGATGAAAAGAGAGAGATTATGACGTTTGAACACAACAGTTCAAGCCTCGTACTCTAAAGAAAAGAAAGGTGTACGTTTCAATGCGCATTATCTTCGAAAGAAGAGAAATCTTCTCATTATGACCATTCTCATCAACATGCTTCATGCTTTTTCCATGCGCTTTCAATTATCAAGTGAACTGGGCTACCGTTGATTGTTTTCTTATTCCACTTGCTCAACTATAATGACGATGGCGACATCATGTGCTAATTTTGCGGGGGAGAAGTGTGAATAGAATACATTTGGAAGATATTCACTTATTCAATCAAGAATGGCAACTCCGTATGCAATTCTTGAGGGGGAGAAGAAGTGTGAATTTACTGCATGGTTGATTAAATTTTGAATATATGGTCAAACGGCTCCTAACTCATGTAAGAACCGAGATTCTTCTTATCGGGTCATCTCTACATAGAGTTTCTTCTAAGAGCCGTTGGTTGACATCTTCACACGGGCTGATATGATTAATGACAAAGTGATTCCTGTTGCGAGGCAAAATTCCTTGATGAACATCTTTCTGTTCTTGTTTGATTGGGAGGGATTTGAGTTAAGGGGATTTGCTACATATAAGTTAACGGGAATGCATTTGGTGAGTTGAAGATGTTGACTTTCTATTCCCCAACTAGACAATCTTGAAGAAGGTCGAGTCTACAGTCTGTTCTACATTTTCTGCTACATGTTAGAAGACTAAAGACGAGTTGCATTTAACGATCTAAAGACTTCTTCTTAATCTTGGCATTTATCAAACAAATTGTCGGTTTAGGGGAGAGCACTAATTGGGGGAGAGTGAAATGTCAAATTTAATCCCCAATTAGACTTGCTCATATTCTTCAGCAAGTTGATTCTCACAGATATATTTATGCTAATGGTGCTCTTCTCAAAAGATTTCATGTATTTGGGCTTATAATATGTTTTGCTGATTCTGAAGTGTCAAAACCAGCAAGGGGGAAGGAGACAAGCACCTAAACGCGAGTAAACTTGATGAACTTAATACTTCTAAGTAATTGAAGATATCCCGGGAAGACAAATGTTATTATCACAGAGAAACTCAAGGTTTGACTCATGGCGAGTAAACTTGATGAACTTAATTCTTCTAAGTGATTGAAGATATCCCGGGAAGACGAATGTCATGACCGCAGAGAAACTCAAGGTTTTACTCATCAAGGCGTTTAGTGTTATTATTCCAACTATGTGGGGGAAGAGATGTTAGAGAAAGTTTCTGAAGATAAAAGAGGTACACAAGTGTGTGATGATTTCGATGTTATCGCAATCATCGGAGGAGAGAATTGTGTACATTGGGGGCTGTCTCACTTGAGGGCTTAATCATTGATTGAGATATAATCACTTATTCGGAGTTGAGATCCTTAGAGATTGTCATCCGAGAGATAATCGGTGATTCGGTCCTGCTTCTTCAATGTTATCGGTTGTTCTCTCTTTGGGGAATGTGTGTACTTCGGGTCCTTGAGCTTCATACACGATCATCAGGGAAGAAAGCCATTATTTACCACAAACATTGGGGAGGTGTTTTCTCTCCGGGCATGATGTGTATTCGGGAGAGTTCTTGGATATTGGTGTACTTCGGGTTCTTGAGCTTCATACACAATCATCAGGGACGAAAGATGTGAACATTGGGGAGGTGTTCTTCATTACCCTCATGATGTGTATTCGGGAGAGTTCTTGAGCATTATACAAAGAGACTGACTTGCATCAATTCAACTACTTGGGGGAATTGTTCTCTTGACACCTTGTGGAATGGATCGCTTCATATGTCAGTTGAAAAGAAATATGAGAAGATTGCTTTATGTGTGGGATGATATGGTGTTGTTCTTCTATTGGATGATATAACCTCGAACGAAGAATCACGGTGATTATTCTTAAAAGGAGCAGCGGGATTTATGATAATGGTGTGCTTCTCTGCACTGGCTAAGGCAAGCTTGAAATAGAGCTTGAATCACGCTCTAAAGGATTTTCGGTTTGGGAGGAAGCATCAAAGTCTCTCTTTCTCAAAGGCTCATGTTCTATCCTCTATTCTGGAGCCTCGGAAGCTTTGGTGGTGAATGTTTAAAAGATGACGAATTCTATCTTTTACAACGGGGCTGCTTGATATCCTTATCTCGGTACTCGTATCATCATCTTCTTTAACTATATCATCTAAACTATCTTTGTAAATATTTATCTAAAAGCAAAATACAAAAATATAAAACCAGCAAAACAAAATAGAAAAATATAAAACCAACAAAAACCCATAAAAATCAGAAAATTTGAAAAAGTCAAAAAATATTGTTTTTCAAATACATGTCTTCTGGTATCGATAACATCTACGGTCTTAGAAATGTCATTCAATAATGGCATGGGACCATAGATGAAGTTCGAGCAGAAGGTGTAAATATTCTTTTCCAAAACATGTCTCAAACCATGGTTTATTGTCATTTCAGGCAGTAACCCGCTTTTCAAAGAAAGAACAGAGCCATGCTTAATCTTAAATCTTCAAACCTCATGCTCTGATTCTAAAAACAAAATTTTTGTCGACAGAAAGAAAAATATTTCCTTTCAAATATTTTTCCTTCAAATGATTCTTTTGAAAAATATTTGTCATCTAATGAAAACAAAATTGCTTTGAAAATACTTCATACTCTACTTTTGAAAATCATCCAGGCCTTTCATCTGTCAAAATCTCTATCTTTCAATCAATAACATATGTCATTGATTGAGGGGGAGAATGATTTCAATCAAAAAGAGTATTTTTCTAAGCAATTGGCACGTAATCAAGAAAGGTCCAAAATGTTTTACAATATTGTATACAATTGGTACAAGACCTTTGTTACCATTATGTTTTCAAAAGATAGTCAAGCATGTTTAATCTTTGGAGTCTAAAGTCTCATAATCAAGTCACATCTCCCCTCAAAAGCTTTCAAAATAAATTTAAATCTACAAAGATCATAAATCTCAAATGATTTGAAAATTGTGATCGGGGGAGAATTTGTGATTTAAATTGGATTTAAACTGATAATTCGATAAATGGTTTCACAAGTGTTTAGCAAGCTTTCCTCCCCACATGTGCCAAACGATTTCAAATTTTCCATGCACATGTTGAGGAGGAGCATCCTTTTAAACCACAAAGAATTGAAACATGATTGATTTGTATCTAAGTGCTGGTTCCTTCTAATATGTGCAAAACTCTTTTAAACCTCGAGGCACATATTGAGGGGGAGCAAATTTATGAAAACCTCATCCTTCCCCAATATGCTTTATCTACTTGATTTAATCAGGGAAGTGATGTTGATATCTTTTAGAAAATGATAATCAAAGAAGTTGATTCTTCCTCTTGCCTCCGTGTGCCAAAATGATTTCAAATACATGATGCACATGTTGAGGGGGAGCTCTGTTTCTAAAAATATCAAACACAATTCAGGTACAAAATGCTTTGATAATATATCACAAGTATCTGAATTGATTTTCAAATGGTTTTCTATTGGTTCCAATGGCAGATGAACAATACCAAATAGACCGACCAAATTTAATTTATGTATGGTGATATAAGGATGATAAGGTTAGGTATTTGTTCTCATGATCCGCCAAAATCGGAGGGATCTACCCAGGGACAATCCACTAGATAGTGTAGAAGTCCATAGGTATGATGAAAAAAGGAGAAAAGTGAGAAATGGGAAGAGTGCGGACTGAGATAGAGCTAGAACTGGAATAAACCCAATAAGGTTCTAGTAATGAAGTCTCGGTAAGCACTGAAGGGGTTGAAGAATGAAAAAGAATTGAATGTGAAAAAGGGTGAAAAGAAATAGCCCTCCAATAATTAAACCTTAGGGCAAAAACCGGGTTCAATTCATATGCTACTGGTGGTTACCAAGGTAACATCGGTATTGAAGACAAGACATCATGGACCCAGTGACGCACTGCACTAAACTTCCTAAGCTACTCAAGTTCCTCTTAAAAGGGCTTGTTTCATTCACACAGGGGAACCTACATAATCTATCAACTTTCTCTTAGAGATTGTTGATATTGAAGAAGGAGACCCTCTCCCTAGTCTCTGGCATAGGAACCAAAAGTGCACTAATTGAGTCTAGAGCCAAGATATCATCCACAATATCTCATTAGGACACAAAATTCATGAAGGCTTGCTGTTTCACACAATGTGGAAAGTAAGATTATATATTAAGAGTCCTACGCATTATCCTTGTGGTATTGCCAGAACATCCGAGTGATATGTAAAAGTATTCACGATGAAGATGGAAATCCTTCTAGAGCCAACATCAAACAAGCTCTTGGTGGGTGACATGTGAGATCTTCTCGTAAGATCAAGCTTGTGACAACTAGATAGAAACGATGGGGAGATTCAATCTTGAATCAACCTTGGTCCAGGAATGGAATTGACGAATGCTTTTGGAAAAACTGTTCGATGTGCAAATCTTCTTTTCTCTATCACATCGAATGTGTACTTATGTTTTCAAACACAAAAGGTATCTCTGATTGAAAAAATACTTTTGAAAAAACCGTTCGATGTGCAAATCTTCTTTTCTCTAGCACGTCGAATGTGTACTCTTTTCAAATACAAAAAGTATTTTTGATTGAAAATTGATCTTTCTCATAAAAACTTCGTCGTATTGCAAAACTCTTTCTTCTAAGCAATACGCGATTGGTTTTAAATCATTTTTCATCAATCAGTGAATCTCAATTCGCTGGTTCACTCACTCCATGCTGTCTTCTTTGAGGCGTTCGGTTTGAGAACGACTAGAGCAGTGCGAAACCTGTCAAGGAGATTCTTGAATTCTACGATCACAGGCAGTACTTGTACTTGATCAACGGGAACCGTGGGCCATGTACCTCAATTTAGCGAAAGTGATCAAAGAAACTTTAGATGCGCTTTATTGCTAATTGTTGTTTGCGGTACATTTGGGCGGTTGCGGTGATGAAATTGAGGAGTCAATCCAAAGCCGCATGCTCACAGCATCCACACTTAATTGAAGAAATCATGTCTTGTGCATATCTACGAAACACGGCTCGATATTTATATACTATGTTCCCGCTATCTTTGCGCAAATATCATGAACTAGTAAAGCTTCCGCTACTCACGATGAAAAGATGTCATGATTCAAAAGTGTGAGCATGTCAGTCCAAAAGTCACAACATCACATGATGGCAACACAACTAAGGGTGATCCAGAGATTTACTGTGGCTGATGATCTCAAAGAAAGTTTGAAGATCATCAAAGATGTGGATCAGTTCAAAGACCTCCACTGAAAGTACAAATCATTCGGACTATGAAGAGTCACTGCTAAAGCACAAAGATTACAGAACTTGAAGAATTGAAGTCTACGAGCTCGAGAACTAAAGACAAAGAAAGAATGCTAGGATGCAAAATGTATTTCATGAGGTGACCTCCCTTAGGGGGAGATTGTTAGGAATTGGAAATTCCATGTTAAAGTGTCGGTCACCCCAATTATGGTCTAGAATAAGTTAGCTCGTAGACTTGTCGTTATTTACGTTATGTTGTAGTTAATTATTTAGTTTGTAGCGTAGTTTAGTTAAGTGTAACACCGTGGAGGAAGGACGGGTCTGTGACAACTCGTATTTTCAGGGTCATTTTTCAAACGTTACTCATGCTTCACCATTTATCGTTTATCGTAAACTAGGTTTACGAGTATCAAATTCGCGTAACCTTAATGGTTTAGCTGTGAATTCATGAACAATCATCAAGGACATTCCATATAGACTAGGTTTAGTCTACATATCATTAGCATCATTATCATCATATTAGTTCATGCATGGTTTTGCATATTACATTAAACGTATAATTTCATATTAAATAAACGATATCGCGTGATTAATTATTTTGAACATTTGATCCGTTACTTCCAAAAATTATCCCGATATATTTTTACACTTATATTAAGATTACAAAATAATATTATGAGTTTACCCAGTGTTTTAAATTTATTTTGTATATAAATTGTTATATTTATATAATTACGACGGTTTTCTTAAATACTACACGATAATCATTATTTCACTCAAATTTTGCAAGAAATGTATTTTTATGATTTTTACGACCTTAATATATTTTATCTTGACCCGTTAAAATTTATTTTTATCTAACGCTACCCTAAATACTCAAATGTGTATTCAAGTTACCACATGTCTTCAATTAACTATACAATATACTTCATTATACATATAAAAAAAATGAGTATTAGTATGACTAATACCCCCTTGTCGACACAAGGGGGTGAGTCACTTGTATTTGCAAAATATCTTTTACTTGTATATTTTATTATTGATGAGTGTGTAAATACTCATCATTTTTGGTTTATTCTGAACTGCAAAACGTTTAAAAATGCTCAGAAATGCATCAAAATACTGAAAATATTTCAAAAGTGCATTTTATCGTTTGGATGCAAAATGTTTAAAATCGAGATGAAAAATGAGCAAAGTTTGCATAATTGGCGGTTTCAGGTCCCAGACTTTTAGAAAATGGCAAAATCAGTCCCTAGGCATTTATTTTAAAAGAAAAGTCACCAGAGGTCCTTTTGGAATCATAAATTGTCATATTTAGTCCTTTGGTGAAAAATCTAAAAAGTTTGAGAAAATTACAAGTTTAGTCCCCGGAGTTTTAGAAAACGACAAGTTTGGGGCTTGATCTATTGAAGATTGTCAAAACCAACCCTTGGATTATAATTTCAGAATTTACACCTTGGACCCTGAAGTTTCAGTTTATGCAGGATTGGTCCTTAATATGATAAATGGGTACAAGTTAAGTCCTAAATCTAATACACTTATAAAGCCCAAGTCCATTTAATAATCCCAAACCCAACACAAACCAGACACAACAAATAAAAAAAACCTGACAATCCCAACCTTTCCCTGCCCACCTTTTCCCTCCACTTTTCTTCCTTCTCCTGACACACTCAACCTCCAAGACGCTTGTCTCCCCAGTTGACTTTCACCTCACACAAGAAAGGCAGCAAAAGGAAGAGAAGACACCAAGAAGAGACAAGAGAAGACCCCTAGAGCTTGTAGTATAAATGGAGTTGTATGCCAATATATAAAACAAGTAGTTAGTTTTTTTTCTAGTAGTTAGTTTCTAGTTTTTTCAGTTTTAGTTGTTAGTCTAGAATCCTTGCTCTAGCTCATCTTTACTTTCATTGTCATTTTATTTACATGTAATTTTGAATTTCAAGTTAATGCAATTTCAGTTTTCTTTCAATTCCAATTTTTATGCAATCTCACTTTTTATTCATGTTCTTTAGTGGTTTTAGATCCATTTTGCAGTTGTCAATGAAAAAAAAAATAAGTTTTTTTTAAAGTTCCATAACTTCACAGTTTCAAAACAAGAGTTTCTGCCTTTTAGAGGTGTGTTTGGATTTGCATTGTTATTGAGTCAAAACCCTGTTTTGACCCGTGTTGGGTCTTCCATTAGTTAGGTTTTATGTTCAATTGGTGAATTATAAGTTGTTATTTACTAAAAACAAGCTTTTAGTTAGACTTCAAGTGAAATCATTTGGTCTCATTTTTTACGTGATGACAGTCCCAAACGACCTTCATGAGCAATATTTTAGCTTCATTTAACATCTAATTTGTTCAAACTTAGGTTTTATAAGCTCTCATGTTGGTGTACTTAATCTGTTGTCAACTTTTAATGGTTAGCTTATAGGTTTTCTAGCTTAATTTCTAGTCAAAATCCACCCTCGTAAAATTTGTTTCAACAACCTTCAACAGCAGCCCTGCACCATTTTGCAGCTTATTAATAAGTCGTAAAGTGCTATTCAGGGTATGTCTTGGGGGCAAAGAAAGTTGGCCAGTGTACTTCAAGTAGCCAGAAGCTCAATACCTAACTCCCTTTACAGCTTATCTCAAATAAGCTCAAAAGTACCTTGTTTGGCCTGTTGGTTGCCGTCCCACTTCAGCTAAGTTAAGTTTGTTTTTATTATTAGTGCTTATCAGTGTTAACTGTGCTTATTAGGTTCTTTAGAACCCCTTTGGGCGATTTAGAATAGGTTAGATTGCATTTCAGCCTATTTAATGCTTTTAGAGTCTAGTTTGCTTATTTGTCCATTTTTTTTAGTTTAGGCTCATCCTAGTTTAGTGCTCAATTGCCAACTGCTCATTCCCCCACACTACTTATCCCCATATTTGTATCTTTGTTTCTGTGTTTATAGCTTATTCCAGTTTAGGATCTTAGGTTAGCTTATTTCTTTTTCTTAAAACTACCTTTCCATTGCTCATTTTGTGCATAAAATTGCTAAAGGGTTGTTTGGTAATGAGTGTGCCCATACCAGTGGAGAGATAAGCAGTTACTGCTTATTCAGAACTTTCCTTGGCTGATCATTGAATAAGTTTGCTTAATTGTTATTAGCCTCTGCTTGGTTGTAGTTTTTTCTTGCTTATCAACTGCTTTTCTTGTGTTTAAAAAAGCAATCAAGGTGTGTTTGGTTGGGACTGCCCAAATCTGTACCTGTGATAAGCTGTTACCAGCTTATTCCAAAGTTTTCACAAAAAAAAGTTTTACTTTTACATCATTTTCAGTCAAGTTCATAAGCTCAGAAGCTCATATTAGTCAAAATACCAAATTTGTCCAATAAGTCAAAAGTGAAAATGAAGGTTTTTGCAAAACTTTCTAGATTTTTCACAGATTCAATTTTAGTCCATTTGAGCTGAAACTTGGGATACAAGCACTTTGGTTGGTGATCTACAGCTAGGTATTTTTAGTTTATTTTTGTGATTTTTCTAGATAGCTTAATATAGTGCTTAAAGTAGGGCCTTAGAGGCCGTTTGGCATATAGTTATTAAAATCTGGTCGCGAGTTTTTTTTTTCTGTAGCTTGTGCTTCTTACTTCCCAATCAGTTGCATTAGCTCGTTTTAGGTTAGATTTAGGCTTTAGTAGCTTATGGTAGCTTATAGTTAGCTTTTAGCTTATTTCAAGTGCTTATTCAAACTGCTTATTTGCCCAATTCAGCTTATTAGTGGGTTTCTCTAACTTTTTATATTTTTCCCAGGCTTAGAATAATATTTTAGATTTTCCTGCAAAGTCTCATAATTTTACTGTTCATTTGTTATTTTTCTTAATTTTAATTAGTTTAAATTAGCTTTTAATTAATAATAATTATTTAAAAGTCTAAAAAATATATTTTCAGTTTTAAAATAACTTTTATAATATTTTAGATTTTTCTAAGTCAAAATTTTACTTTTCTAGCTTTATTTCATATTTTCTTATATTTTAGGGTATTATTAAATAGTTATAAATAGTTTTTAATTAATAATAATTAGATAAATAGCTGTAAAAATAATTTTCTTTTTCTAATAATTTTATTTTATATTTAGGATTGTAAAAATATCATTTTCATATTTGTAGGCCTTTTATTTCTTAAAACTCACTTTTTATTTTGTACGTTTACGTAATTTTTATTTAAACGTAAGTTTTAAATTTTAAACGTTCATCATTTTAAATATAGTGATAGCGTTTATTTAATAGTTTTTATCTTTTTAATTTCCTTTAATTTGCATTTTAGCCCTTGTAGTTTATGTCCTTCTCCTTAGTTATAATAATTCACAATCCTCTTTTCCGTTCAAATCTCGCGATCACTATACGTTTGATAATCCATTGCATAGCTCGTTGGGACATAACGACCGGGAAACACTATACTCCTCGGATCTTCATTGCATTTGTTATGCGAAGCTGTTTTAAGTCATTCGGCTGGTCATTCACAAGTGACCGTTTGTGCGACTAGACTTGTGGTTTTCTTGAGATCAAATTTTTGGCCAGCGTGCCGGGGAGCTGTGTGTGCTGATTATCTTCCGTCTAGCAGATTAGTGATTTGGATATTCACTCCTTGTTTATACCATCTGTATGTGTTTATATTCTCTTTTAAAAATCAAAAATCCAAAAAGATTTTCATTCTTTGTTTTTGCAGCATATTTTTCAAAAATCCAAAAATATCCATCTTTACCCTCTCGCATCTTTTGATTCTACATTTCCCTTACCTTCTAATCTGTTTAATTCTCCATTCCTTATCCTCTATAACCGTTTAATTCTTCATCTCTTATCCCTCTTATCTGTTTAATTCTCTATGTCATGGTATTTGACATGTTCACAGTGTGGAGGTCCATTTAACGGTGGAAATTGTCGGCGATGTACCAATGTGAGTTTCGGAGACAAATTTGTCGGTAATTCCGATCCCATTTCAAATGAAACACCCGATTTTTCCTACCTACCTCCACAACCCCAATACGAATCCTACTCATGCGAGTTTTGTGGGAATGATTCTCATTACGGTTTTGATTGTCCACCACGGGGTCCGCTTGTCTATGAGCCGGAACCATGTTACAATCAGAACTTTGGTGAAAGTTATTTTCCCAATTATCTCTGTTGTGAGAATTGTGGGGGTCCTCATGCGACTTTTGAATGTCAGCCGGTGAATCAAAATTTTCAAAATTCCAATTCTCCCGGTTTTGACAATTTCCAACCCCCACAATATTCCATCAGTCATCAGACTTCCGAGCCTTCACATCATTTCAATGATTACGAGGAGTGTAATCTTCCTCAAAGTTCTGAAGAAATACGCATTCGAAAGAAACTGCAAATGAAAAGAATGGTGTGTAAGCTTCAGCAGATGAACATAAGAATCAGATTTGATGACGATGATGATGAGGATAGTATTCAAATGAAGGAATACTATGATTACGACGAGGAGAGTGTTACTCAATTGAACGATCTTATTTCTCAACTCCCTCAGTCTATTGCTATCACACCTATCTTACCTTTTATTGCTTCCAAAGACTCTCTCATAATGGAGGATGATCATCTCAGACTATTTGGAAACGGAATCATCTAGTGTTGAGGATCTTGTCCCAATCCCAAGTGAGTCCGAGGATATATCCGATAGTGATTGTGATTTGCCTTTTTGTGATTCTCTAGACATTTCGAGGTTACTTCGGGATTTTCTCAAATCCTCTTTTGAATTTCATAATGACTACACTTTTGAGAAGTAAATCCTCTTTTCGATGAAATGTCGAGGCCGATCTGAGACCATCACGGAAGTGGTGGAAATTGCTAGCTCTCGAGCACACCACTTGTCCCACCTCACGTATTCTATCTTATCTCTTCCATCATGTGATGATGATTCTATCCTCACTGATGAGATTCATGATCCAAAAATCATGAATTCTCCTTCTGATAATGAGGAGTTAGTCATGATCATCATCATGATTCTCCTTTTTTTCTTCACATACGGTGTGACTTCTCCATGTCTTAACTCCTTCGGGAGTGAAGACATTATCTTTGACCCCGGCATTTTCATATACCATCTGTGAGCCGGGTCTGTCTCTTTCTCTGTATATCTCTTCGGTGTGGAACTTTCACGTGCTTCAAATGTTTGTCCAAACATCTTGAATGAAAGTCCGATGGAGATTGTTTCTTCCACTTTGCTTCCCCATGAACCAATTAATGCGGGGTCGAGTCAAGCTAGCGACTCGGTAATCAAAAACAGTAGCATACCATATGGGTTTTCACCCATATTTCTGACTTCTTTCTATTTTCTCCCCCCCTAGTGTGGGGGGTGCCCCACATGTTGTGTATATATGCAAGTATTAAAAAAAATCCTTTCTAAATAATGGCCGTAGTATTTCCCTTTTACGTTCTTTGTTTCGGCATAACCGCCGGTACTTTGAATATTGAGGGCAATATTCATTTCTAAGTGTGGGGGGGAATTCTCGCGAATTTTATCATATAATTATACCAATTCCCCCGTTTTTGGCCAAAAAAAAATTTTTTTTTTGGAGTAAGTGTTCTACCCTTTCTCATTCGGTTATCAGTCCGCCTTGTCTAATAAACTAAAGGATTGGCTAATCCAGGAGCAAACGGCTCTTGGTAAAGATATCTCAAATCCGTTGACGGCTTGCAATTTGCCCAAAATTGTATGGTATTCCACTCACCATATCCTAAAAAGTGAAGAGTTGGCTAGCCCGCAAGTTTATGGCTTGTGGTAAAGGCAATGGAAAACCATAATTGGTAATCGACTCACCAAAGATAATATTGATAATTTATCTAAGAGTTGGCTAGTCGGAAGGGTGCGGACTTACGGTAAAGACAAATCAAATCCGTTGGAAGTCGGTGGTTTGCTCAAAATCACATGGTTATCGGTGTACCATGGTTCTTACTTGAACTGAAACATTTGGCTACTCCAGAAGTAATGGATTTTGGTAAAGAGATTCAAATCCATTAGTTTTTCTCAAAAGATTGCTAGGGACTAGCAATAATTTAGTGTGGGGGATTGATGAGTGTGTAAATACTCATCATTTTTGGTTTATTCTGAACTGCAAAACGTTTAAAAATGCTCAGAAATGCATCAAAATACTGAAAATATCTCAAAAGTGCATTTTATACGTTTCAGATGCAAAATGTTTAAAATCGGATGAAAAATGAGCAAAGTTTGCATAATTGGCAGTTTCAGTCCCCCGACTTTCAGAAAATGGCAAAATCAGTCCCTAGGCATTTATTTTAAAAGAAAAGTCACCAGAGGTCCTTTTGGAATCATAAATTGTCATATTTAGTCCTTTGGTGAAAAATCTAAAAAGTTTGAGAAAATTACAAGTTTAGTCCCCGGAGTTTTAGAAAACGACAAGTTTGGGGCTTGATCTATTGAAGATTGTCAAAACCAACCCTTGGATTATAATTTCAGAATTTACACCTTGGACCCTGAAGTTTCAGTTTATGCAGGATTGGTCCTTAATATGATAAATGGGTACAAGTTAAGTCCTAAATCTAATACACTTATAAAGCCCAAGTCCATTTAATAATCCCAAACCCAACACAAACCAGACACAACAAATAAAAAAAACCTGACAATCCCAACCTTTCCCTGCCCACCTTTTCCCTCCACTTTTCTTCCTTCTCCTGACACACTCAACCTCCAGCACGCTTGTCTCCCCAGTTGACTTTCACCTCACAAAAGAAAGGCAGCAAAAGGAAGAGAAGACACCAAGAAGAGACAAGAGAAGACCCCTAGAGCTTGTAGTATAAATGGAGTTGTATGCCAATATATAAAACAAGTAGTTAGTTTTTTTTCTAGTAGTTAGTTTCTAGTTTTTTCAGTTTTAGTTGTTAGTCTAGAATCCTTGCTCTAGCTCATCTTTACTTTCATTGTCATTTTATTTACATGTAATTTTGAATTTCAAGTTAATGCAATTTCAGTTTTCTTTCAATTCCAATTTTTATGCAATCTCACTTTTTATTCATGTTCTTTAGTGGTTTTAGATCCATTTTAGGTTGTCAATGAAAAAAAAATAAGTTTTTTTTAAAGTTCCATAACTTCACAGTTTCAAAACAAGAGTTTCTGCCTTTTAGAGGTGTGTTTGGATTTGCATTGTTATTGAGTCAAAACCCTGTTTTGACCCGTGTTGGGTCTTCCATTAGTTAGGTTTTATGTTCAATTGGTGAATTATAAGTTGTTATTTACTAAAAACAAGCTTTTAGTTAGACTTCAAGTGAAATCATTTGGTCTCATTTTTCTGTGATGACAGTCCCAAACAGCCTTCATGAGCAATATTTTAGCTTCATTTAACATCTAATTTGTCCAAACTTAGGTTTTATAAGCTCTCATGTTGGTGTACTTAATCTGTTGTCAACTTTTAATGGTTAGCTTATAGGTTTTCTAGCTTAATTTCTAGTCAAAATCCACCCCTCGTAAGGCTGTTTCAACAACCTTCAACAGCAGCCCCTGCACCATTTTTGCAGCTTATTAATAAGCTGTAAAGTGCTTATTCAGGGTATGTACTGGGGGGCAAAAGAAAGTTGGCCAGGTGTACTTTAAGTAGCCAGAAGCTCAATACCTAACTCCCTTTACAGCTTATCTCAAATAAGCTCAAAAGTACCTTGTTTGGCCTGTTGGTTGCCGTCCCACTTCAGCTAAGTTAAGTTTGTTTTTATTATTAGTGCTTATCAGTGTTAACTGTGCTTATTAGGTTCTTTAGAACCCCTTTGGGCGATTTAGAATAGGTTAGATTGCATTTCAGCCTATTTAATGCTTTTAGAGTCTAGTTTGCTTATTTGTCCATTTTTTTAGTTTAGGCTCATCCTAGTTTAGTGCTCAATTGCCAACTGCTCATTCCCCCACACTACTTATCCCCATATTTGTATCTTTGTTTCTGTGTTTATAGCTTATTCCAGTTTAGGATCTTAGGTTAGCTTATTTCTTTTTCTTAAAACTACCTTTCCATTGCTCATTTTGTGCATAAAATTGCTAAAGGGTTGTTTGGTAATGAGTGTGCCCATACCAGTGGAGAGATAAGCAGTTACTGCTTATTCAGAACTTTCCTTGGCTGATCATTGAATAAGTTTGCTTAATTGTTATTAGCCTCTGCTTGGTTGTAGTTTTTTCTTGCTTATCAACTGCTTTTCTTGTGTTTAAAAAAGCAATCAAGGTGTGTTTGGTTGGGACTGCCCAAATCTGTACCTGTGATAAGCTGTTACCAGCTTATTCCAAAGTTTTCACAAAAAAAAGTTTTACTTTTACATCATTTTCAGTCAAGTTCATAAGCTCAGAAGCTCATATTAGTCAAAATACCAAATTTGTCCAATAAGTCAAAAGTGAAAATGAAGGTTTTTGCAAAACTTTCTAGATTTTTCACAGATTCAATTTTAGTCCATTTGAGCTGAAACTTGGGATACAAGCACTTTGGTTGGTGATCTACAGCTAGGTATTTTTAGTTTATTTTTGTGATTTTTCTAGATAGCTTAATATAGTGCTTAAAGTAGGGCCTTAGAGGCCGTTTGGCATATAGTTATTAAAATCTGGTCGCGAGTTTTTTTTCTTTAGCTTGTGCTTTTTACTTCCCAATCAGTTGCATTAGCTCGTTTTAGGTTAGATTTAGGCTTTAGTAGCTTATGGTAGCTTATAGTTAGCTTTTAGCTTATTTCAAGTGCTTATTCAAACTGCTTATTTGCCCAATTCAGCTTATTAGTGGGCTTATCTAACTTTTTATATTTTTCCCAGGCTTAGAATAATATTTCAGATTTTCCTGCAAAGTCTCATAATTTTTACTGTTCATTTGTTATTTTTCTTAATTTTAATTAGTTTAAATTAGTTTTTAATTAATAATAATTATTTAAAAAGTCTAAAAAATATATTTTCAGTTTTAAAATAACTTTTATAATATTTTAGATTTTTCTAAGTCAAAATTTTACTTTTCTAGCTTTATTTCATATTTTCTTATATTTTAGGGTATTATTAAATAGTTATAAATAGTTTTTAATTAATAATAATTAGATAAATAGCTGTAAAAATAATTTTCTTTTTCTAATAATTTTCTTTTATATTTAGGATTGTAAAAATATCATTTTCATATTTGTAGGCCTTTTATTTCTTAAAACTCACTTTTTATTTTGTACGTTTACGTAATTTTTATTTAAACGTAAGTTTTAATTTTTAAACGTTCATCATTTTAAATATAGTGATAGCGTTTATTTAATAGTTTTTATCTTTTTAATTTCCTTTAATTTGCATTTTAGCCCTTGTAGTTTATGTCCTTCTCCTTAGTTATAATAATTCACAATCCTCTTTTCCGTTCAAATCTCCCGATCACTATACGTTTGATAATCCATTGCATAGCTCGCTGGGACATAACGACCCGGGGAAACACTATACTCCTCAGATCTTCATTGCATTTGTGTCTGAACTGTTTTAAGTCTGTTACGGCTGGTCATTCACAAGTGACCAGTTTGTGCGACTAGACTTGACGGTTTTGCGCAGATCAATTATACTCAATATACACAACACATACACCTCATAATATCTAAGTGTTTAGATCAAAGTTTCTCTCTTCCTCTCCTCTTGCTAGAACCGGCAACCACAAGGATCAAAGAAGGGATCATCAAAATATTTTCAAGACAAGTTTTATACACTCTAGTATCACTCTTGATTAAGGTTGTGAAATAAAAACCTTGGGTGATTAGGAAAAACCTTTGCTCATAAACCTCATCAAGTAAACTAGTAAGCATCTCATATTCATGATCATCTTTCATATTCATTTTTATGTTCATTTCATTAAGCTTGAGAAAACATGCAAGTCATATGATGTTTATACCACTTTTTCATTTGTTTTTAAGAGTTATATATATATATATATCATCCTATAATTACTCCTTGTAATATATCACTCTTGGTGATGTCTAGGAACCCATGACACCCTAAGAAGGTGTATGGTAGGATTAGAATAGCTTCGGAGTTGTTTTGAATTGGTTAGAATAGGTTTGGCGCGAGAAAAACTCATTTCGGCAAGTTTTCTAAAGGGTCTGTCCATATTTTTGAAATCTGGAAAATTCGACAGTAGATAAAAAATTTTGGCCTATATATTTAGAAAATACACTTTAAAACGAAAACGTGGCCACTTGAACGGATTAAAACGGAGCTATAACGAAGAAGTTATGAATTTTTCAAGTTAGGCGACGAAAACTATAAAATTCTGAAAATTCAGCATGTTATGTCTACTTTGTACGAGTCTAAAATGAGGCTTAGGCGTTATAAATTGTGTCGACTTATCAAAAATATATTAGTATACCTTGATACAAAGCTAAGGACATATAAAACGTAGAAAACGGATTTGTAACGATTAAATTATACACGTTTACAAAAAGTTGTCGTAACTTTATTATATAAGAAAAACTATTATATTTCTAATAGACAAGTACTACGGCAACAAGAGACCATGTTGAAGGTCGTTTTTAACATTGATGTAGAACTTTTTATAAAATGATGTCTTCTAGTAAAAGTAAGTTCGCCAAGTATATTTTCCAAAATGTCCGACCGTTTGTCAAGCGGAGTTGTAATGAATTAAATACGGTCACTTAAACTTTTCCAAAAACCACCCTTAAACTATATTTTGGACACAAGTACCATACTTAACCTATATTTTTCTTTATGTTCGAGACCCCTAGGATGGAAACTCATGTACTAAAACTTTGAGATAATGATACGAACTTCCCAAAACCGTTGAGTACGTTTCCTAACGCTCGACGTGCACCATTTTACGACTAGCTTTTAGAGGCCGTTTAGTCACTTTCATGAAAATTTTCAACGACATTATCTTACGACGAAAAGTTATAATTTCATAATAAATCACTAAATGATTATCGCCGGATATCATTTCAACGTAAATACATGTGGAGTAATTTAGAAATGGTCAAGACGTTAAAAGATTATTTTCGACGAAAAGTATTATTTTTCAAAAATTCATAAGTGGTATAGATATCATCCGAATTGCATGCATAACATTACATCATAACTTATTACGTATCATATCATTCATAATAGGTCAAGTTTTGAGATTCACGCTACATTTCGGTGTACTCACTTTTGTCATCGCATCAATTCATCAAGTGAGTTTTCATAGCCCCGATTTATTCAAGTTTTTACTTTATTTCAAACCTACGGGGGAGAATACATTGCACATCATTTTTATTACGATACCAAGTATATCAAATTCATTACATTGCTTAAGTTACCTCATGCCAATTGAATGTCCCCATTATATAACATGAACCGTTAATTTCATAGAAGCGAGGGTGAGTGGATAGATCTATCGAGGTGACGCCTCCATCCGGGTTGGTGGATTCCAAGTTAAACGGATGCATTTCATTTAATATCATTATTTGAGTTGTTTGGCAAACACTCTGTTGGGCGAACATCATGATCAGTCTAGTTTCGGTGTCATGGACTTAAAGCAATTGTAACATTTTTGTGACATATTTGTCATACATAATTTATACTTGTGGTAGTCGTATTAAACATTTACCTAAACTCTATGAACTCACTCAACCATTGTGTTGACACTTTTAGAAATGTATTTTCAGGTAACTAAGACATTCGCATCATGGCACGAATAAGGAACCCTCATAGAGTTGCGGCGTCGACGCGTCTTATTGTATATTATGGCATTTCAAAACATCGTTTGGACTTGTAATGAGCATATTTCCACAAACTTTATCAACTTTTGGGACCTATCTTGTAACTCTGAATGTTTTAAATAAATATCAAACGATGTGTTTATAAAACGACACTTTAGGTCGTTCAATATAATTGTGATTGTGATGCTATGACAGTCAATCCCCAAGAATTCCATTCCGCTGCAAAACAGGTATTTTGGGGGTGTGACAGGGTCTTTACCCACTATATACCTGATCCACAGGCCGATAGGAGGTCGTATTGTCTGTAACTATAAATACCCCTTCCATCCATGGAAGGGGTGGTGCTTCTAATCTAACCTTTCATATTTTTGTATACCAAGTCTCTACCAAGAACACCCATCTCTTTACTTTCTCTCTCTAAATGGCTAACATGTATTTCCATCATCCAAGGCCACCCGAATCATCAAACACAATAATATTACGATCCTACAGCATTGAACCTTATCAACAACTTCACTCTCACCTCATATTACTTCTACCCACATCAATGGAACGAACATGTATTGCCCTCTTCCATCAGGACTTGTCCACATTAACAGGAACTTTGTTGTTAAATCTAAAGCAATTGGAGCTACAACTTGAAAAAGAGAAGGTTCAAAAGGATACTTCCAGTGCTGCACTTCAAGTTATCCACAACCAATTTCAGTCATTCTTCAGTAGGGAATTTACATCAGATTATGATCAAGACATGACTGAAATTTCTTTCAAGAGACACACTGGAGTGGAAATTAGCGTGTTCATAGAGACACTTATCCATCTTATGAATAATGTGGAGAAGTATATTGAGGAAGTTACTCAGAAGGATGAAATAATTGATGAGAGTCTGGTGCTGTTGACAGAATGTTGTGATGAGTTGGGTAATGTTTCAGTTGAAGAATCGGGTGTTGCTGAATGCAGAATAACAGAGACAACAAAGAATGATGCAACAAATTGTTCAGAAACTCATGTTACACATGATGTGGATGCAGATATCAGACAGATAAATGAACAGGTGTCATGTGATGAGGTACCCTTAACTGTTCAACATAGTGCATCTGCTAATGTACCTAAACATACTGATCTTAATGCTGAACATGATTCTGACAAATGTTCCTTGGTTGAGGCTGAGTCTAATAATTTCAAAACAAATGATATGGTTGATAAAAAGGCTTTTGATGAACTTTCAAAAAAATTCTCAAATCTTGAAAAACATTGCATTTCACTTGAAATTGCAATACAGAGTAAAGAAGAAAGTTTTCAACTTAACAAACCATGTAAAAATCCGGAACTTCCTGAATTCCGTGAAATTTTTGAAATTAACACTTTGAAAGATCAGCTTTAAGACAAAGATTCAAACATTTACAATCTGAAGAAACATATTTCTATCCTGAATTTGAAAAGTAATTTAGTCATGACTAAACAAGACATTGATGCTATTAAAACAAGAAATAATGAATTGGAAATTTATGTGGCTAAAGTACTTAAGGAAAATGAGACTTTGAAAAAGCATCAAAAGGACTTAAGCGACTCTATCAATGAAACTAGAACTAAGTCCATGGAACAAACAAAATCTTTGATAGAAAAAACTGATGAACTCAAAGCTCAACTTCAGGATAAAAGTTTTGCGATAGTTGCCTTAAAGAATGAGCTTAGAAAAACCGTAGGGAAAAGTGTGAACACTAAGTTTACAAAACCATAAACCTTGGGGAAGCCAGTTTCTCATCCCACTAGAGACCGGTCTGTTGTTAGGCGTACGCTTTTATATCTGAAAGATCAAAATTTTCGAAAACCCGGTCTGCCTCCCAAGTTGATGCTAAACAAATTTTGTCAAAACCAGTCACTTCACCTTATTTGCCTAACAATTCACATGATATGAATGACTTGTTCAAGAACTATGATCTAGAAAAAGCTAGGAAAAAGGCACATATTCGAAAAGATGGAATTTTAGGTGCTAGACCTAGGGTGATGAATTCTATGAGATTTCAAGGCACTGCTAATAGTTGTAAACCATTACCTAGGAACAATCAACTAAAGACTAGGGATTGGCTTGTATCTAAGAGTAGTTGCGTTTCGAATAAAGTTATTCCCATAGCAAATCACTCTAAGAACTCTAGATCATTTTCTGAATCCGAACAAACTGTTTGCTCAAATTTTCTGAAATGCATCTTTAAGGCAAATCATGATAATTGTTTTTCTAAATCCTTAAAGAAAGTAAATGCTCATACAAAGGTTCAACCTGTTAAGTCTAGGATTTTCACTAAGTCATCTACTATGCATATGAAGCAAAACAAACCGAAAACTTTGCCTAGATGGATTCCAACTCCTAAATCTTTGGAAACTAGGAATAAGGATAAGTCTTCCACTATGCATAAGAAGCCTAACAATCCTAGACCTTGCCATAAGTGGATACCGTCTGGTAGAATGTTTAAGGATACTGGACTTAGGTGGATACCTACCGGAAAGCTGTTTACCGATGACAAAATCAAGGTTGACTGTGAAACCCCAAAGGGTTTGGATACTAATGTCACTAACCAAAATATATGAAATCAAGTTTGTAATATTAGTGCAGGTAGTCCTTACTCAGTTGCAGATACTTCGATCCTTCACTACATGGACTGGTGATGCGCGCAAAACCGTCAAGTCTAATCACACAAACTGGTCACTTGTGAATGACCAGCCGTAACAGACTTAAAACAGCTTAAGCACGAAATCAATGAAGATCTGAGGAGTACAATGTTTCCCCGGGTCGTTAATTCCCAGCGAGCTATGCAATGGATTATTGAACGAATAGTGATCGCGAGATTTGAACGGAAAAGGAGATTTGGAATTATTATAACTACGGAAAAAGGACATAAACTACAAGGGCTAAAATGAAAATTAAAGGAAATTAGAAAGATAAAACCTATTAAATAAACGCTATCACTATATTTAAAATGATGAACGTTTAAAACTTAAAACTAAAAACTTACGTTTAAATTAAAATTACGTAAACGTGTAAAATAAAAAGTGAAATCTAAGAAATAAAAGTCCTAAAAATATGAAAATGACATTTTTACAATCCTAATGATAAAATAAAATATTTGGAAAAAGAAAATTATTTTTATAACTAATTATCTGATTATTATTAATTAAAAACTATTTTTAACTATTAAATAATTACCTAAAATACAAGATACTAGGAAATAAAGCTAGAAGAATAAAATTAAGACTTAGAAAAGTCTAAAATAACAAACTAGAATTTTCAAAACTATTTTTGTATTTTTCGGATTAATTTTCTATTTTTTATGAATTTTAAACTATTAAAAACTAATTAAATTATTTAAAAATACAAATTTAACTAAGAAAAATCTAGAAAAATATTTTTTTCTCTTTTTATATTTATCTTAACTTAAGAAAATAGAAAAATTATTTTTTTGAAGCTTTTCTTAATTTTTTGCATTAAAAGCTATTTAAAAATGCTTAAAAACTATTTTAAATTAGGAAAAATAGCAAATAAGCTAGGAAAAATCTGAAAATTTCAGGGAAACTCTAAAATGATATAAGGAAGCTAGGAAAATTGGAAAAACAAGATGCTATGTGGAAGATGTTGAAACTGATGAGCCAAGTGCTTATAAATAAGCACTTGGATAAGCTAAAAGCTACCTAATGACCACCACACTGAAACAGAAGCTTGGATATGCTAAAGGAACTCAAAAGCAACAAGTAATAACTAGCTATAACCTCTGAATTCCCAATTACAAAGATTTGATGTTTTGAGTTTTGACTAAAATCGAAAAGGGGGTCTACATTGAGCTTAAAAATAAGCCAACCAATAAGCTGAAAATACAAACTAACAAATGGAACCTAAACTAGACCTGGTTGAGAACCAATAGAACAGAAACTAGACCTAGAGGAGCTCTGGTGAGCCAACTGCAAGCTCTGCAATACTGCAGAATCCTGTGCGGGCTTGATGCCCTGCACAGGGGAATTGGCACCAATTTGAGAAGCTATTTTGAGCTTTTAGAAAAATTGAAAAATCCACTAAATTAGACATAAGGAAATAGACCAGTAATACTTACTAAAACCACAAGTTTTATAGGAAATGGCTCAGAAATGACTCCAATAAAATTCCTCCTATCTGACCCCAAAACAGGTTTTCAAGATTTTGACTTTTAATGAAAAACTTGAAAAGTTGACTAAAATGGATTTTGAAGCTAATTTATGGACTAATGTTGATGTTGTAAGATGTAATTAACTTGTTGCAAGCAATGTTGATGATTTCTAAACACAAATCAATGAGTTGCAAACCCAAATCCACAACAGATGAGACAGATTGACTGATTTTAAGGCACTTTTGACTTTTGTGGTGTTGTAGACCAAACTTTTGATTCAAATGAACATATTTAGACTACACAAACATGAAACAAGAGAAGCTAACCACTGAATGCATCATTATGATAGTTAAATCAGTCAATCCAAACACTCCTTATTAACCTGATAAGCAACTAACATAAAGCTTAGCTACTGAACCAGCTTGTACCACAGATCAATCTGAGATTACATGATCATGATACAACTAAATAAACACATTAAAACTAGTGGAGATCACAGATGAACAGATAAGCAAAAAAACTGCAAATTTGGCTTGAAATATGAAAATCTAGGAACTTACTCAAATGAGTCCATCTTGTTTGCAGGCCAATACCAAACCCAAACCTAATCTAAATGAAGCTATTCTAACCCAATTCACAGATCTGCAACACCCATTATCAACTTCCATTCCCATTTGAGCTCCTGTTGACTTTTGTTGACTAAAATGGAAAATTGTTTGAAACTGATTTCAAGGCTAATCAGAAACTATAACAGGCTTAAATGAACTTGTTTAAGTGAGACAAGAAGCTATTGGAAGCTTCAATATAGGACCATGAATTTGAAAAATTCCAACAGTAAACACAATAATGAGAATTTTAACTAAACCTTGAATTTGATCCTCAAAAGTACAAGACAATGCTGTTTTATCTTAAAAGAGATACAATTAAACTGAAATTACAACACTTGATTAAAACTAAGACATTTTAAAGAAAAATCGATATTAAGAGAAAAAATGAAAACTAGCTACCCCCTTTCTCCTTCTCTCTTCCTTCCTTTTTATATGCAAACTCTCTTTCCCTTTGACTTCAGAGCATATCCCACCAATAATAATAGCCATTGGATCAGTAGAAGCATTTTTGGCCATTGATTGAATTTTGGCGCCAAAGTCCTTTTTAACAGCTGGAGGGTTGAGTGTGGATGTTGGAGGTGCATTTAATGCTCTTGGAAGGTTGTTGAGGAGGGGGGAACAAGGGGAGAGGAAAGGTGAGGAGGGGGGAATGGTTTGGTTGGTTTTGCAGGGCTATGTGTTGAAGAAAGCAGAAAAGGCGCGTAGGGGGTAGTCAAACCTCATTTGACTTGGGCAGGCTAATATCAAGGGGGGTCCAAAAGTGGTAGTGACAGGGGTCCAATATGGGCAAGGGTCAAAATGGGTTGTAAAGAATTAATAACACAAGGACCTAAAGTGCCAAATCTGAAATTCAAGGACTATTCCTGCCAATTCAACAAAGTTATTTCAAGGGACCATTAATGACAAGTTTCCATACTACACGGGCCAAACTTGACATTTTTCAATTTTCCAGGGGCCATTTTTGCCAATTTTCAAAGTTGAAGGACTAATTTTGTAATTTCTCAAACTTTTTATATTTTTCACCAAAGGACTAAATTTGACAAGTTATGATTTAAAAAGGACCTTTGGTGACTTTTCTTTTTGAAATTTTGACTCAGGGACTATTTTTGACAACTTTTGAAACTTGGGGGACTAAAACTGCAATTTTTGCAAATTTGATATGTTTTTCATCTGATTTTGATATTTTTGCATTTAAAACACATAAAACACTGATTTGTGATATTTTGATCATTTTGATGTGTTTCTGAGTGTATTCAGATGATTTTGCGCGTTTATTTAGACCCAAAATGATGAGTATTTACACACTCATCAATCCCCACACTAAACTATTGCTAGTCCCTAGCAATCTTTTGAGAAAAACTTAATGGATTTCATCTCTTTACCAAAAGCCATCACTTCTGGAGTAGCCAAATGTTTCAGTTCAAGCAAGAACCATGGTACACTGATAACCATGTGAATTTGAGCAAACCACCAAATTGTCAACGGATTTGATTTTGTCTTTACCCGAAGCCGTACCCTTCTGGACTAGCCAACTCTTAGATAAATTATCAATATTATCTTTGGTGAGCTGATTACCAATTATGGTTTTTCCACTGCCTTTACCACAAGCCATAACCTTGCGGGCTAGCCAACTCTTCACTTTTTAGGATATGGTGAGCTGAGTACCATACAATTTTGGGCAAATTGCAAGCCATATAAACGGATGTGAGAAATCTTTACCAAGAGCCGTTTGCTCCTGGATTAGCCAATCCTTTAGTTTATCAAACATGGCGGACTGATAACCAAGATGAGTAAGTGTAGAACACTTACTCCAAAAAAATTTTGGCCAAAAACGGGGAATTGGTATAATTATATGATAAAATTCGTGAGAATTCCCCCCCACACTTAGAAATGAATATTGCCCTCAATATTCAAAGTACCGGCGGTTATGCCGAAACAAAGAACGTAAAAGGGAAATACTACGGCCATTATTTAGAAAGAAGATTTTTTTTAAACATGTGGGCAACCCCCCACACTAGGGTGGTAGAAAATAGAAAGAAGTCAGAAATATGGGTGAAAACCCATATGGCATGCTACTGTTTTTGATTACTGAGTCGCTAGCTTGACTCGACCCCGAATTAATTTGTTCATGGGGAAGTAAGTGGAAGAGATATCCTCCATCGGACTTTCATTCAAGATGTTTGGACAAACATTTGAAGCACGTGAAAGTTCCACACCGATGAGATATAGAGAGACAGACCCGGCTCACAGATGATAAATGAAAATGCCGGGGTCAAAGATAGTGTCCTCACTCCCGAAGGAGTGAAGAAGAGAGGAAGTCACCAGGTAGGTGAAGAAAAGAAGGAAAATCATGATGACGATCATGATAAGATCTTCTTCCTCAAGATCAAGTGCAGTTGCACTCGTTTGGATTTTGTTGGTTGAGCTCTTTGGTTTGGAAAGCATCTCGGGAGGGAGGGTTGGAAAATTTGTCATAGAAATACAAACTCTCATGATTGAGAACTTTTCCCCCCGATCATGATTTTTGCCATACAAGCAATCATACTCCCGGGAGTCATGAAATGAGTGAGTTCACCGGCGAACTCCTCATGAAGAGAATCATTCACATGATGTGAATTTGTGAACTCTTGTTCCATTGTGGACTCATCACTATCCTCAATCTGAGTATCAAAGAGTGGATTCTCAGAAATTAAAGTGAATTCAGAGTCGAATTCAAATAGAGGATTGGTGAAAGTAGCTTTGAATGTTTCGGGAACAAAGTGATCAACATTCTCTATTGGACTGTTAGGATAAGAAGCTAGTGAACGATCATTATAAAGGAGACTTTCAATCTCTCCTAGATCGGTTTCGAAATCAAAGAGATCATCGTCACTTTCTGATGAAAGTGGACTGATGTGAGTGAGTACATCGGTGAACTCCTCGAAGAGGATCGATTGTGGGAGTGATGCCTCGACATACTCAATGTCTCCATGGGAAGCACAATCATCGCTAAAATCGGAGAAAGTTTCCAAATGATCATTTGAACACTCAAGAGGGGAAAGAGAATCACACATATGCTCAGAAGTTCCCTGTGACTCTCTCGGGATTGGGACAAGGTTCTCAACACTAGACTTTATGAAGTCGTCCGATTCCTTTTCAGGAACAGTGTCAAGATGCTCGTCCCCATGTTCAGAGAGTGAGTGGGAATATCATGTGTGATAGCAGTTGTTTGAGATGGAATCTCAACTGCTGGGATATCAACTGACTGAGGAGGTTGAGAAATATTATTTCTAAAAGGATAAAGACCCTCCTCGTCATCATCATATAGAGCTGCCTTAAGAAATTGGGAACGCCTTAGAGTTGCATGCTCTAGGGCTAATAATTCTTCCCTTGATTGGCGGGCCTCTCGCTCTTCGGCTAGCAATTCTCCCATGGTTTTTCACCACTCACTTGATTCTTAAAGTTAATCATCATATCCTCAAGTGTTTTCATTGCGGTTTCAAAATCATGGGAGATTTCTTGAGACAACGGCTCCGGTGGAGTTTGAACCGTATGGTGCTGTGGAGGTTGGAAATTGTCAAAACCGGAAGTATAGTAATTTTGATTCCACGGTTGACATTGAAGAGGACCTCCACAATTTGTGCAAGAACAATTCGGTACATTCTGAAACGATGTGTCATTAAAACTTTGATAGCACGGTTATTGCTCAAATGAATACCTGAGGAGGGTGGCTAAAATCGTTTTGAGGATAATTGGAAAAGTTCGGATAAGTGCATGAGTTTTCAGCTTCCGAAGCACAAAACGAACAAAATCCATCCGTAAGATCATTTCCACACCTCTCGCAAGAACATCGTTGACATCGAAAATCAACTAACGGATCCCCACAACCATAGCAATACTGCTGATTGAACGAAAAATTTTGGGGTTGGGGTGGGTAGTCGGAGAAATTTTTCGGCTCATTGAAAAAATTTTGATCATAAGAACATGAATTCCTCGAACCGCAAAACAAACAACTTCCGTTATGAATGTCATTCCCGCATCGTTCGCACGCATACACCAACGCATACCGGTAAACCGAAAAGCGGTTCTCGACAACCGACACAAGGAATCGATGATTCCATCAGAATAGAAGAAGTTAGAATCAAATGGATAGAGGGTAAAGGGATAAAGAATCAAAAAGAGTAAGAGGGTAAAGAGGATTATTTTTGGTATTTTTGAAAAACATGATGTAAAAACAAAGAATGAAAATCCTTTTGGGTTTTTGATTTTTAAAAGAAAATATAAACATACAGATGGTATAAACAAAGAGTGAATATCCAAATCACTAATCTGCTAGACGTAAGATAATCAGCCACAGCTCCCAAGCAATGGCGCCAAAATTTGATCTTGCCAAAACCGTCAAGTCTAATCACACCAACTGGTCACTTGTGAATGACCAGCCGTAACAGACTTAAAACAGCTTAAGCACGAAATCAATGAAGATCTGAGGAGTACAATGTTTCCCCGGGTCGTTATGTCCCAGCGAGCTATGCAATGGATTATCGAACGAATAGTGATCGCGAGATTTGAACGGAAAAGGAGATTTGGAATTATTATAACTACGGAAAAAGGACATAAACTACAAGGGCTAAAATGAAAATTAAAGGAAATTAGAAAGATAAAACCTATTAAATAAACGCTATCACTATATTTAAAATGATGAACGTTTAAAACCTAAAACTTACGTTTAAATTAAAATTACGTAAACGTGTAAAATAAAAAGTGAAATCTAAGAAATAAAAGTCCTAAAAATATGAAAATGACATTTTTACAATCCTAATGATAAAAGAAAATATTTGGAAAAAGAAAATTATTTTTATAACTAATTATCTGATTATTATTAATTAAAAACTATTTTTAACTATTAAATAATTACCTAAAATACAAGATACTAGGAAATAAAGCTAGAAGAATAAAATTAAGACTTAGAAAAGTCTAAAATAACAAAATAGAATTTTCAAAACTATTTTTGTATTTTTCTGATTAATTTTCTATTTTTTATGAATTTTAAACTATTAAAAACTAATTAAATTATTTAAAAATACAAATTTAACTAAGAAAAATCTAGAAAAATATTTTTTTCTCTTTTTATATTTATCTTAACTTAAGAAAATAGAAAAATTATTTTTTTGAAGCTTTTCTTAATTTTTTGTATTAAAAGCTATTTAAAAATGCTTAAAAACTATTTTAAATTAGGAAAAATAGCAAATAAGCTAGGAAAAATCTGAAAATTTCAGGGAAACTCTAAAATTATATAAGGAAGCTAGGAAAATTGGAAAAACAAGATGCTATGTGGAAGATGTTGAAACTGATGAGCCAAGTGCTTATAAATAAGCACTTGGATAAGCTAAAAGCTACCTAATGACCACCACACTGAAACAGAAGCTTGGATATGCTAAAGGAACTCAAAAGCAACAAGTAATAACTAGCTATAACCTCTGAATTCCCAATTACAAAGATTTGATGTTTTGAGTTTTTGACTAAAATCAGTAAAAGGGGGGTCTACATTGAGCTTAAAAATAAGCCAACCAATAAGCTGAAAATACAAACTAACAAATGGAACCTAAACTAGACCTGGTTGAGAACCAATAGAACAGAAACTAGACCTAGAGGAGCTCGTGAGCTAACGCAAGCTCGCAATACTGCAGAATCCCTGCAGCTTGATGCCCTGCGCAGGGGAATTGGCACCAATTTGAGAAGCTATTTTGAGCTTTTAGAAAAAATTGCAAAAATCCACTAAATTAGACATAAGGAAATAGACCAGTAATACTTACTAAAACCACAAGTTTTATAGGAAATGGCTCAGAAATGACTCCAAGAAAATTCCTCCTATCCGACCCCAAACAGGTTTTCAAGATTTTGACTTTTAATGAAAAACTTGAAAAGTTGACTAAAATGGATTTTGAAGCTAATTTATGGACTAATGTTGATGTTGTAAGATGTAATTAACTTGTTGCAAGCAATGTTGATGATTTCTAAACACAAATCAATGAGTTGCAAACCCAAATCCACAAATGATAGACAGATTGACAGATTTTAAGGCACTTTTGACTTTTGTGGTGTTGTAGACCAAACTTTTGATTCAAATGAACATATTTAGACTACACAAACATGAAACAAGAGAAGCTAACCACTGAATGCATCATTATGATAGTTAAATCAGTCAATCCAAACACTCCTTATTAACCTGATAAGCAACTAACATAAAGCTTAGCTATCGAACAAACTTGTACCACGATCAATCTGAGATTACATGATCATGATACAACTAAATAAACACATTAAAACTAGTGGAGATCACAGATGAACATATAAGCAAAAAAACTGCAAATTTGGCTTGAAATATGAAAATCTAGGAACTTACTCAAATGAGTCCATCTTGTTTGCAGGCCAATACCAAACCCAAACCTAATCTAAATGAAGCTATTCTAACCCAATTCACAGATCTGCAACACCCATTATCAACTTCCATTCCCATTTGAGCTCCTGTTGACTTTTGTTGATTAAAATGGAAAATTGTTTGAAACTGATTTCAAGGCTAATCAGAAACTATAACAGGCTTAAATGAACTTGTTTAAGTGAGACAAGAAGCTATTGGAAGCTTCAATATAGGACCATGAATTTGAAAAATTCCAACAGTAAACACAATAATGAGAATTTTAACTAAACCTTGAATTTGATCCTCAAAAGTACAAGACAATGCTGTTTTAACTTAAAAGAGATACAATTAAACTGAAATTACAACACTTGATTAAAACTAAGACATTTTAAAGAAAAATCGATATTAAGAGAAAAAATGAAAACTAGCTACCCCCTTTCTCCTTCTCTCTTCCTTCCTTTTTATATGCAAACTCTCTTTCCCTTTGACTTCAGAGCATATCCCACCAATAATAATAGCCATTGGATCAGTAGAAGCATTTTTGGCCATTGATTGAATTTTGGCGCCAAAGTCCTTTTTAACAGCTGGAGGGTTGAGTGTGGATGTTGGAGGTGCATTTAATGCTCTTGGAAGGTTGTTGAGGAGGGGGGAACAAGGGGAGAGGAAAGGTGAGGAGGGGGGAATGGTTTGGTTGGTTTTGCAGGGCTATGTGTTGAAGAAAGCGAGAAAAGCGCGTAGGGGTAGTCAAACCTCATTTGACTTGGCAAGCTAATATCAAGGGGGTCCAAAAGTGGTAGTGACAGGGGTCCAATATGGGCAAGGGTCAAAATGGGTTGTAAAGAATTAATAACACAAGGACCTAAAGTGCCAAATCTGAAATTCAAGGACTATTCCTGCCAATCCAACAAAGTTATTTCAAGGGACCATTAATGACAAGTTTCCATACTACACGGGCCAAACTTGACATTTTTCAATTTTCCAGGGCCATTTTTGCCAATTTTCAAAGTTGAAGGACTAATTTTGTAATTTCTCAAACTTTTTATATTTTTCACCAAAGGACTAAATTTGACAAGTTATGATTTAAAAAGGACCTTTGGTGACTTTTCTTTTGAAATTTTGACTCAAGGACTATTTTTGACAACTTTTGAAACTTGGGGGACTAAAACTGCAATTTTTGCAAATTTGATATGTTTTTCATCCGATTTTGATATTTTTGCATTTAAAACACATAAAACACTGATTTGTGATATTTTGATCATTTTGATGTGTTTCTGAGTGTTTTCAGATGATTTTGCAGTTTATTTAGACCCAAAAATGATGAGTATTTACACACTCATCAACTGGCTTAAAGTATGGATTACAAATGGATTGATATCTCATAACTCACGGGTTCAAGTAACTCAATCTTGATATTCATTCTGCTATGGCGTATGAACACAACAGTTCATGCCTCGTTCTCTAAAGAAAAGAAAAGTGTGCGTTTCAGTGCGCTTTATCTTATGAAGAAGAGAAATCTTCTTATGACGTTTGAACACAACAGTTCAAGCCTCGTTCCTCAAAGAAAAGAAATGTGTACGCTTCAGTGCGCATTATCTTCAGAAGAAGAGAAATCTTCTCATTAATGACCATTCTCATCAACATGCTTCATGCTTTTTCCATGCGCTTTCAAACATCAAGTGAACCGGACAAGTGTTGATTGTTTTCTTATTCCACTTGCTCAACTATAATGACGATGGCGACATCATGTGCTAATTTTGCAGGGGAGAAGTGTGAATAGAATACATTTAGATGATAATCACTTGTTTAATCAAGAATGGCATCTCTGTATGCAATTCTTGAGGGGGAGAAGAAGTGTGAAACTACTGCATGATGATTTATATTAAAGAATAAATGGTCAAACGGCTTCAAACTCATGTAAGAACCGAGCTTCTTCTTATCGGGTCATCTTCACATGGAGTTTCTTCTAAGAACCGTTGGTTGGCATCTTCACACGGGCTGATTTGATTAATGACAAAGTGCTTCTAGTTGTTGGGCTAATTTCTTTGATGAACATCTTTCTGTTCTTGTTTGATTGGGAGGGATCTTAGTTAAGGAGATTTGCTATTTTTAAGTTAACGGGAATGCATTTGGTGAGTTTAAGATGTTAACTATCTATTCCCCAACTGGACAATCTTGAAGAAGGTCGAGTCTTCAGTCGGTTCTACATTTTCTTCTACATGTTAGAAGACTAAAGACGAGTTGTATTTAACGATCTAAGGACTTCTTCTTAATCTGGGCATTTATCAAACAGATTGTCGGTTTCGGGGAGAGTGAAATGTCAAGATTCAATCCCTAATTAGATTTGCTCGCGTAATTCCACAGCAAGTTGATTCTCACAAGAGTTCAAGTGTTCTTCTCAACTAATTTCAAGTATTTGGGCTTATAATATGTTGCTGATTCTGAAGTGTCAAAACCAGCAAGGGGGAAGGAGACAAGCATCTAAACGCGAGTAAACTTGATAAACTTAATTCTTCTAAGTGATTGAAGATATCCCCGGAAGACGAATGTCATGACCGCAGAGAATCTCAAGGTTTTACTCATCAAGGCTTTTAGTGTTATTATTCCAACTACGTGGGGGAAGTGATGTTAGAGAAAGTTTCTGAAGATAAAAGAGGTACACAAGTATGACATATTCAGGGGAGATAAATGTATAACATGAGGGAGGTGTTATCAGTTATTCTTTCGGTGGGAATGTGTGTACTTCGGGTTCTTGAGCTTCATACACGATCATCAGGGAAGAAAGCCATTGTTTACCACAAACATTGGGGAGGTGTTTTCTCTCCGGGCATGATGTGTATTCGGGAGAGTTCTTGGATATTGGTGTACTTCGGGTTCTTGAGCTTCATACACGATCATCAGGGAAGAAAGCCATTGTTTACCACAAACATTGGGGAGGTGTTTTCTTTCCGGGCATGATGTGTATTCGGGAGAGTTCTTGAGCATTATACAAATAGAGTGACTGCATCAATTCAACTACTTGGGGGAATTGTTCTCTTGACACCTTTTGGAATGGATCGCTTCAGACTTCAGTGGAAAAGGAATTTGAGAAGAGTCATTCAAGTGTGGGTTGAAACGTTGCTGTTCTTCTATTGGATGATATAACCCCAAACGAAGTATCTCGACTATCGTTCTTAAAAGGAGCAACGGGATTTATGATAATGGTGTGCTTCTCTGTGCACCTTGCTAAGGCAAGCTTGAAATAGAGCTTCGAATTTGCTCATCTAATGGATTTTCGGTTTGGGGGGAAGCTGCCAAAGTCTCACTTTCAGTCGGTTCAATTTCTTTCAATTCAAGAGCCCTCGAAAGCTTTGGTGGTGAATGTTTAAGAGATGATGACTTCTATCTTCTACAACGGGGCTGCTCGATATCCTTATCTCGGTATTCGTATCATCATCTTCTTATACTATATCATCTACTCTATCTGTGTAAATATTTATCAAAAAGCAAAATACAAAAAGATAAAACCAACAAAAACAAAATAGAAAAATATAAAATCGGCACAAA
The DNA here is from genome assembly GCA_910596185.1 of Chrysanthemum makinoi. Lineage (NCBI taxonomy): Eukaryota > Viridiplantae > Streptophyta > Magnoliopsida > Asterales > Asteraceae > Chrysanthemum > Chrysanthemum makinoi. Next base: position 136,715,321 of record OU343218.1, read on the forward strand.
CCCATAAAAATTAGAAAATTTGAAAAATATCAAAAAATATTGTTTTTCAAAGACATGTCTTCTGTTATCGATAACATCTGCGGTCTTAGAAATGTCATTCAACAATGGCACGGGACTATAGATGAAGTTCGAGCAGGAGGTGTAAATATTATTTTCCAAAACATGTCTAAAAAAAATGGCTTACAGTTATTTCAGACTGTAACTCGCGCTTCAAAAATGGCTTGCAGTTATTTCAGACTATAACCCGTGCTAAAACTATGGCTTGCTATTATTTCCGATAGCAACCCGCTCTTCAAGGAAGGAAAGTGCTGCGCTAAACCAATTTTCTAAAATTTCGTGCACTTATCTTAAAACAAATTAAGGAAAGTATGTCGAAGAACTGCTGTTCCTACTCAAATATTTTTCCTTCTAAAATTCTTCTGAAAAATATTTGTTTTAACAAAGTGGTGAAAAATGAGTTGCTTGAAAAACAATCAGCTTCAGAATGTTCATAAAATTAAAAACTCAATCAATGACTTCTGCGCTTTTAAAATTTTCATAAAATGAGTCATTGATTGAGGGGGAGAATGTTTTTCAAATTTATATCATTTATCGGACTTATCTAATTATCCTATATGCTTAACTGAAAATGATGTTAACCTACGTTGAAGGACTAGGTGCCTAGGATATGATTGTTAGGATTAGATGATTAGAGTTTGATAAACACATTATTCCCATACCTTTTATGATATGATTGATATGTTGGATTGATTTTTATTTGTCGATTGTTGTTTGGGTGTTGTCGACCACCATATATTTGTATATGTGTTCACTAACGTATGCAGGTATATTGGTATATAAGAATATTTCCGATCTGGATCCCACAATTGATGATTGGAGGTAACTATATCTTGGGTTGACAAATGAAGAAACGGTGCTTAATTGGACTTCTATGGAGAGTTGACATGGAAAAATGCAACGTAAGAGGTCTCACTGCATCAGCAGATGGTTTTCTTCAGCATCAAATGAAGAAACGAAGCTTAATTTGACCTCAGTTGGCATAAAAAATGCAACGTAAGAAGTCTCACTGCATCAGCAGACGGTTTTTCTTCCAAGCCCTACAGCAACAACAGAAGCTTCTCAACCACCTAACGTATCTTTGTGCAGGATAATTGTGATGATACCATTTTCTTAAAACAATTTTGAAAATGTTGTTTTGAAAATGGAAAATATTGTTTTGAAAATTAATTGGACTTAATTTTGAAAATCACCGGACTTCAATTTATCAAAAATTAGGTCACTCAATCATCGACTACGGTCATCGATTGAGGGGGAGAGTGATTTAAAATAAAATATTTTCAAACGATATCTCTTCATAAAAGTCCATTTGTACGTATTAATGTGATGATCTAAAGATTTAATGTTATGTCATGGTATGATTTTTCTTTAGAATCAAGATCTTTCAAAATGATTTTTTTTTCTAATCTTGTTTGATTGTGAAAATGTTTTATTTTCTTTAAAGATCTCTTAAAACAATCATACCTGACACTAACAATCTTTAATGTCTTAAATTGGTCCATTTCGATCATTTTTCAAAATTAAATCTTGCTACGTCTTTCCCCAAATTTTTTTAAAAGATTTAAATCAATTGGGATCACAAATCTCAAATGGTTTGAAAATTTTGATCGGGGGAGAGATCGTGATTTAAATCTCAAATCTGTTTTAATGGAATTGGTTTTGTTCCTTTAAAGACACTCCTGCCTCCATGTGCCAAACGATCTCAATATACTTAATGCACATGTTGAGGGGGAGCATTTATCCAAAAACTAGACGAGTTTTTAAATCGGGCACATATTCTCCCATGTTTACTAAACCTTATTAAATCACTTGGGATCCAAAATCTCAAAGGGTTTGATATTTTTGATCGGGGGAGAAATTGTGATTTAATATGAAATCTGATAAATGATGATCGTTTTGATTCAAAGTGCAGGTTCTCTCTAATATGTGCCAAACTCTTTCGTATATCGATGCACATATTGAGGGGGAGCGAATGGTTTATATTGGAAATCGTGAAAAGTACTTCAAATGAACTCTTGCCTCTATGTGATAAAATGATTTCAAATATCCTATGCACATATTGAGGGGGAGAATTTACCAAAGAAAATCAAATGGCTTTTTCTAAAGAAATTGTGATCAAGAAATTATTTCAAAGAAATATTTCAAAGAACTCTTGCCTCCATGTGCTAAACAATTTATAAAATCATATGCACATGTTGAGGGGGAGCATTTCTAAATGATCAAAATAATTAAGGTACAAAATGCTTTGATTTTATATCACAAGTACCTTGTTTGATTTTTCCAAATGATTTTTCAATTGGTTTCAAGGAAGAATGAACTGTACCAAAAGACCGACCATTTTACTTTATGCATGGAGTTATAAGGATGGTGAGGTTAGGTATTCGTTCCCACGATCCCGCCAGAGCCGGAGGGATCTACCCAGGGACAATCCACTAGATAGTGTAGAGTCCTTAGGTATGATGAAAAAAAGGAGAAAAATGAGAATATGGGAAGAGTGCCGACTGAGACAGAGCTAGAACTGGAATACACCCAACAAGGTTCTAGTAATGAAGTTTCAAGCATCGAAGGGGTTGAAGAATGAAAAAGAATTGAATGTAAAAAGGGTGAAAGGAAATAGCCCTCCAATAATTCAACCTTAGGGCAGAAACCGGGTTCAATACATATGCTACTGGTGGTTACTAAGGTAACACTGGTATTGAAGACAAGACGTCATGGACCCAGTGACGCACTGCACCTAACTTCCCAAATTACTCAAGTTCCTCTTAAAAGGGCTTGTTTCATTCTCACGGGGAACAGACATAATCTATCGACTTTCTCTTAGAGATTGTTGATATTGAAGAAGGAGACCCTCTCCCTAGTCTCCGGCATAGGAACCAAATGTGCACAATTGAGTCTAGAGCCAAGAGATCATCCACAATATCTCATTAGGACAATAAATTCTTGAAGACTTACTGTTTCACACAATGTGGAAAGTAAGTATATATTTTAAGAGTCCTACGCATTATCCTTGTGATATTGCCAGAACATCCGAGTGATATGTAAAAGTATTCACGATGAAGATGGAAATCCTTCTAGAGCCAACATCAAACAAGCTCTTGGTGGGTGACATGTGAGATCTTTTCAAAAGATCAAGCTTGTGACAACTGGATAGAAACAATGGGGTGATTCATTCTTGAATCAACCTTGGTCCAGGAAATGAATTGACGAATACTTTTGGAAAAACCGTTCGATGTGCAAATCTTCTTTTCTCTAGCGCATCGAATGTGTATTCATATTTCAAACTAAAAAAGTATCTCTGATTGAAAAAATGCTTTTGGAAAAACCGTTCGATGTGAAAATTTCTTCTTTTCTCTAGCACATCGAATGTATATTATTTTTCAAATACAAAAAGTATTTTTGATTGAAAGTTGATCTTTCTCATAAAACCTTCGTCGTATTGCAAAACTCTTTCTTCAAGCAATACGCGATTGTTTTTCAAATCAATTTTTCATCAATCAGTGAATCTCAATTAGCTGGTTCACTCACTCCGTGTTGTCTTCTTTGAGACGTTCCGGTTTGAGAACGGCTAGAACATCTGCTAAACCCTGTCAAGGAGATTCTTCGGAATCATACCTGATCAGAGGCAGTACTTGTACTGATCAACGAGGAACCATGGGCCGTGTAACTCAATTCAACGAAAGTGATCAAAGATAATTTCGTGTGTTTTATTGCTAACTGTTGTTTGCAGGTACATTTGGACGGTTGCGGTGATCGAAATTTAGGAGTCAATCCAAAGCCGCATGCTCACGGCATCCACACTTAATTGAAGAAATCATGACTTGTGCATATCTACGAACCTGGCTCGATATTTTTATACTATGCTTCGCTACGCCGCAAATATCTTGGGCCGATAAAGCTTCCACTACTCTGATGAAAAGATGTCATGATCCAGAAAGTGTAAGCATGTCGGTCCGAAAGTCACAACATCACATAATGGCAACACAATAAAGGGTGATCCAGAGATTTATTGTGGCTGATGATCTCAATGAAAGCTCGAAGATCATCAAAGATGTGGATCAGATAAAGGCCTCCACTTAAAGTACAAATCAATGCGGACTTTAAATAATCGCTACTAATGCACAAAGATTGCGGAATTGAAGAATTGAAGTTTACAAGCTCAAGACTGAAGATAAAATAGATTGCTAGGATTCGAAATGTAAAACATGTGGTGACCTCCCTTAGGGGGAGATTGTTAGGAATTAGAAATTCCATTGTGAAGAGTCGGTCACCCCAAATATTATCTAGCATAAGTTAGCTCGTAGACTTGTAGTTATTTACGTTATTTATTAGTTTATTAGTTAGTTAGTAGCGTAGAATAGTTTAGTGTAACACCGTGGAGGAAGGACGGGTCTTTAACCACTGTATGCCTGATCCACAGTCCGATAGGAGGAAACCATTAAAACCATTAAAACCATTAAAACCAGCTATGACAGTGGATGCTACTACTTCTACTGGGGCTAATCTATTTGAGCATCTTAAGGTGCCGCAGTCACAAAAGGAGCTAGAGGAGATGCTTGCTGCTATTGGTTATTATTCAAACCTCTCGCAAGATACGAGGGTTCCTATGGATTCTAATGTTAACATTACTAGTAGTCCTAATAATGTTAATGATAAGGTTGATACGAATGCACATGGGGTTGTTGGTATTGAGAAGGTTGGTGTTTTGAAACAACCTTCTACATCGTATGCTGGTGTTACTTCTATTGAACCTAAGAAACACACGTCAAACTTTCGTAGGTTGGAGTGTAATAAGAAAGCTAATGGTGTGGATCTTTCTGTCCCGATGAAAGTGGTTGAAGAGGTGAACATTAGGTTTGAGAATACTTTGTATGGGTATTTCCTTGGTCAACGACTTGCTTTTCCTGTTGTTGATTACTTTGTACGCAATGCGTGGGCTAAGTTTGGTATACAAAAAGTAATGATGAATGCAAAGGGGTTCTTCCTTTTTAAGTTCAATTCGAAGAAAGGTGTTGATGATGTTCTTGAAAACGGTCCCTGGTTGATTAGAAATGTACCTATTATTCTTAAACCATGGACATTGAACACCAACTTACTTAAAGAGGATTTGACCAACATCCCGGTGTGGGTTAAATTCCATGATGTTCCTCTTGCTATGTTTTCTGATGATGGCCTTAGTCTCCTTGCCACATTGATAGGCACGCCTAAAAGGTTAGATGCTTTCACTAGCCAAATGTGCAAGGACTCGTGGGGCCGTAGTAGTTTTGCTAGACGCATGATTGAAGTGAAGTCGGATGAGGTGCTTAGGGACCGCCTTACTGTTGAGATACCGTTACTTGATGGGTCGGGTTCGACTATTGAGAAGATAAGGGTTGAATATGAGTGGAAACCACCTCATTGTAATACATGTAAGATTTTTGGTCATACTCTTATTGAATGTCCTAAAGTTGTTGAACCTCCCCGCCAGCCTACTAAGCGTGTTAATGATGGTTTCAAGACGGTTAATAACAAGAAGAAGGGAAAGCAAGGTGGGTCTACTATTCCGGGTCAAGGAGGGTTTACTAAACCTGTTGTGGGTAAGCACTTTCAATATCAACCCAAAAAGACTCCTCCTGAACCTAAGAAAGTGGAAGTCAATAAGAAGAATGCTTCTGATGTGGCTAGTTCGAGTGGAACCACGATCTCTACATCTAACCAGTTTGATGCTCTTAATACGGATACGTTTGGTATTCCTTCTAATGACACCAACAAGGACGTGGATTCGGTCGCATACAATGGAAGTTAATGAAGATAAGTCTACTAAGACAGGTAATGCCTCACAAGAACCCCTTGTGAGTGATTTGAAAGAGATGGAGTCGGGTGTGGCTCCTAAAACTAGTGCATCTTGTAATTCGCCCGCCTCTTCTACTAAGAGAGTTAACCCTTTTTCTAAAGTGGGAGAGATCGTGGTTTCGATTCAAGATGAGGTGGTTGCCAACTCATTTGATGAGTCTGCTAATCTATTCGGTGGTGGTCATGAATTTGAAGATGAGTATGATGACTATGACTTCGATGACTATGCGAATCAGTTCATGATCTTCCGGGAATTTAGATGCCTTTAATGCCATGTATGGCACCAAGCTTCAAGGTCCTAGGAAGTAATTTTCTTTCGTTATGTCCTATGTTATCATTTGAATAGTGGTTTGTTTTCTTGTTTAGAAAATAAGAAGTATCTTGTTATGTAAGCTTTATGCCTATGTAACGGGCTGAGATATGGGATTTCACTCATATCCATTGTACTTAAAACGTTTCTTTTTGGTTAATATATTTACCAGGGTGCAGGATTACTCCCCTTTACCCACAGTCCGATAGGAGGACGTATTCATTGTAACTATAAATACCCTCTACCTCCTAAGGTAGAGGGTTGGACCTTTCACTCAATCTAACCTTCTTTCTTTTGTTTACCTTCTCTCTCTAGAAAGGCTCCCATCTTCCACTTTCTCTCTCTAAAACTCTAAACCATACGCCTATATTTGATATGTTATGATGTGTTTATGAAATCCAATATGTTACAGGGTCTCTAATCCCCATACAAGGTACAACTTTCTCTCTCATAATAGCACACACATACTCTCCTTTCTCTGACAAGAATGTATACTTACTCTCACGTCGGAGTCTAATCGTGGGGTTCGTCCCCACGGTAAGGCTAACGGTTTACTCTTTCTTGTGCAAGGATTCAATCAAATTACTTGGATTAGTACAAAATCAGTCTACCAACAACTTGTTAGCCCAATCCAATAAGCAACGCTAACACCCATCATAACCCATCACAATTTTTTTACTAGCAATTAACAAGATATAATCCATGATGCAAGCAACCAAAATATTACATGACTGGATGTGCGTAGAAAATAAAAAAAACATTTTCCAATTCGATAAACATGCAGCAGGTTCTATCGGAAGATGTTAGAGTCTCATGCCAACATAATAATAGTCACAATCAAAATAAAACTTATCCAAATTAAAAATATTATCACACCGCGATTCATCAACTAAGAATAAGAACCATATATCATCCAAAATTGCTAGAATTATGCTAAACTGCCAACTAGTCGTAATTTAGTAGCCAAGTTTTGTCTGCATATAACAAATAAAGGATAAAATTTGAATCAAATAAGAATGACATAGATTCAATTGAAAATGCAAAAGTATATAAGAATTACTGCTTAGAGCATCCGGTGTCGCATTTCGTCCAGCCTTGCCGTGCCTATGTGGCAGCTAGTTGTGGCTCGTCGTGACATCGCCTCGCCTAGCCATGGAATCCCTCATCATCTGCACGACGTTTTTTTTTTTTTCCTTTTAACATGAAAGATGATATGTAATATGTAAAAAAAAAAAAATAAAACATAAAGTAAAGTGTTTGTTAAAAATGAAGGTGATATGTAAACAAAATGCGGCAAAAATGCATATATATCCCTCCCAAAGTGAATAATTGCATATATATCTTTTGTACAAATTTTTTATGCACATTTTACAATGGTTTTTATGCATGCTTTGGATATATATGCAATTTTGCATTTTCGGGAGGATATATATGCAAAAGCCCCAAAAAATGCAAACATAAAATTAAACACACAAATTACATTAAACATTTAAGTTAAAACACCAAATTAATTGAAAATTAAAGTGAAAACAACAAATACATAATACGCTTAATACAAACTACCACCAAATTAATTGAAAATACAAATTAAGAATACGAATCATCTGAGTTGTAACCCTCCTCACTCGAAGAGGAATTAAACTCGCCAAAGATAATACTTTCGTTCCATGATGTCAAACCAGTTCTGCCTAAGATATTCAGCGTCCCTGGCTTCCTGTTCCAAACGAGTAGCTTTCTCGCGTGCCTCGTTTTCTTTAATCTCTCTAATAAGCCTCACTAAACCCAAACGGATTATTTTGGAGGTCTACCGGCGGAGTGTTAACAGGTGGAGTATTAACAGGTGGAGTGTTAACAAGTGGATTGTTAAAAGGTGGAGTGTTTACAAATACATTTTCCAGTTGGAATACCGGAAAGACATCTTCTGGTGGAGTTGAATAAACTTAATCTTCTTGTGGAAAGGTAGTTTCTGGCAGTTGTGGTGGATTTGAGAATTGTTGAGAGAAGTCTTTGCGAGACATTTTTGAGAATCTGTGTGTGTGAGTTATGTGTGATAAACAACTCAGGTAAAGTTGTATATATAGGCAAATTTGATTCTGAATTTGAATTTGAGTCATCCCGCTCCAATTTGAATTTGATTTTGAATTCGAATTTGAATTTAAATAATCCTACTCGAACTGTACCGTTTAAAAAAAAGAGGTGTTTTGATTTTTTTTTTGTAATTCAAAAATGTCAAACTAATACGTTTATATGTTTAAATTTGAAAGTACGTATTTTTTTTACTGTATTTTTATTTTACGTTTCGTATATTTTTTATTGTGTTGTATTGTATTTTTATTTCTAATTAAATGAATTTAGTTTATTTGGAAGTTTGAATAAAAATAATAAAGTTATAAGCGGTGAGCATCAAATTAGTAAATTGAGGTTTGTTATGAGAGAGGAAGGAGTTAGTTGTGAATGTTTGTTATAGTGATGTAACACTAACATGAGTGAGCCCCGACTGAAAAGTTTTGGTTAATTACGGCACCTTGTGCTATTATACATAAGCAAAAACTACATATATGTGCAAATATTTTTTCTTTTTACTCTTACTTGGCCATGAACTCTTGTAATACATAGTTGTGCAAGAATATCTGCAACACTTGACACGTGTTTGTATAGGTTCCTGAATGAACAACACACACTGCGCAAATGTGTGTCGGGGCTGAATAGTCACCAACCGAACCACACATTGTTATCCGTCTATCACATATATGCGTACATGCCATACAATCTTACGTATTTTTATCCACAATTTCTAAGTTAAGTTGGTTAAAATAAGATAATGCTAAAACATACATATGTTTGTCATTTGTCAAATCGAAACCGGATATTTAGTCACTCAAAATGTTACTGGCCATTTGTCTTCTTCGCACATCCTATTTCTTTGTCTCATATCCACAAATTTGTATATCTATCCGTGTATTCTAAAATTAGACCAAATAGATAGACGTCGACCAAAAAAAGAAAAACACGATAAATTGCTTGTTCACCTTATTTGGAATTAATGCGGATATATATAAAAGTAAGAAAAAAATATAAACGCGAATTTGGATAACTGAAAAACAAAAGAAAAACGATTTGATAAGAGAACAAAACAATATTATTGAGAGAGAGAACGAGAGAAATTATAATATAGAAACAAACAAAACTAAACTCTCACATTTGCTTTCGTCTACGTACGAGACATTGCAAGAATCACGTTTTCAAAATGATTCACTTGACTTCAATAAGTCCAACACGCTACAAACTTTTTTTTTTTCTTCCTTATAAACAAAGGGATTGTCTAACCGGTTAAGAAGAGTATGGACCTACAAAAAAGGATTAGAAAAACGTTTTTAATACGGTAGTTACTTTAACGAGTTATTTTTCATGCTTAACCAATCCTAGACAATCCCATAAACAAAACACGTTATGGACTTAATTATAATGTGAACATTATTTACCTAACAATTTAATTCATTGTTGAAAGTGGTGTTGCTTAACAAGTCCACGTCTGACCATCTAAGCTTATAATAATATTAGTGGGTAGTCAACCAACTTTCACTTGGTCTCAGCCACCACACCTTCCTAGCTAGCTACCACCAGTCCGCCATCATCCAAAACAATCTTTTTATTTAGTGAAATAGATATATAATTACCTCATCGACACCTACCCTTTCATAGCTAAACACAACTTGTGAATAAAAACTTGTACCTACCAATAGAATTAGAGAATGAACACGAAATTTTGGTTGGTACATGTTAGCCATCATCTAATAGACTAGTAATATATAATATATATTTAGGATGTTTTCTAGTTGTTCAAAAATAGTTTTGTATGAATATTCTTCTCAAAAAATACATGTTTAAAAGTACTTTAGAAAGTTTTGCTACTACTTAATCTTTACACTCAATTATAAGTTACATGTTTTAAAACAGTGGTAATAATAATTTAATTTTCTAACTCTCAATCAATTTAAGATCTAATCTTAAAAGGTTTCTTCATAATCACTAACATGGACGAATATACTTGAGTTAAATACTTTGCGCAAGTAAACTTTTTAGCGCTAATTACAGCTAAAAAAATATATCTAAATTTTGTTAGCTAACTATACATCATTCCACGTTTTTATTAGAAAAGACATAATTTTAGATAGTATTTTGGATCCGTTATTGATTACAATCTTTTTTCTAATATCGTTTTATGAGAAGAAAAAAAAACTAGGCTATGGTATGATCATGAAAAGAAAATTAACTGAAAAATGCAACTAATTAAATAATATAAGTTAGTTGATTAAATCATATATTAACTCAAAATATATATCATTAAACCTTTAACTAATTGACTCAAACTTTAATCATAGAGTTTTAAAATTAATAGAGTATATCATTTTAGCCTTTTAGGTAATCTTCAAGGAGCATCAAAACCTATTTTCAACTATGCTTTAAATTTTGAGAAAATTTTGAAACATTGTTGAAAATCCTACATATCTTAAATATCATTATTCATGCTCATAATATCTTTGATTTCTTATTAGTTGACATTTTTTAATAAATTCAGTATAAATGTAGAAAGCATGATTAAAGATTAATTATTTTAAAAGATTAATGTAATTGAAAAAAATGCTCTTTCATCTTCTAAATTTGATGGTTTATAAAAAGACATGGTTAGGTATTGAAAAACTGAAAATAACTTTCTAAAAAGTAATACAAAAGAAAATAAAATATATCAATAATATTCACTACTACTTATAAATAATAAAATATATCATATATATTTTTCCTACCTAAAAGGAAAATGCAAGTGCCTTACCTTACCTACCAAAAACAAAAAAAATACAAACAGAACATCAAACACGAATAATAATTTTAAAAAAGAAAATATTGACCACCCCTAAAACTATTCTATTTAAACCACGTACCCCTTCACCTTTTTCCAAACCATCTCCCTCAACACACTTCTGTCTCTCTCTCTCTCTTTAAAAAAAACTTTGTTCTTTACTTCTTTACTGACAATTGTGTTTGTGTCAGTGCAACTCTTGGAAATGGGCAGTTTAACGGTGGAAAATGTGCATCAAAACGGTGTCGTAGTTGGTTTATGTGTGAAAGGTGACCCATTAAACTGGGGTGCAGCAGCTGAAAGTTTGACAGGGAGTCATTTAGATGAGGTTAAGAAGATGGTTGCTGAGTTTAGGAAACCTGTCGTGAAGCTAGGTGGTGAAACACTGACAGTTTCCCAGGTTGCTGGGATTGCGGCTAGTGAAAACGCTGGTGTTAAGGTTGAGTTGTCTGAAAGTGCTAGAGCTGGAGTTAAAGCTAGTAGTGATTGGGTTATGGAAAGTATGGGTAAAGGGACTGATAGTTATGGTGTTACTACTGGTTTTGGTGCTACTTCTCACAGGAGAACCAAGAATGGTGGTGCTCTTCAGAAGGAACTCATTAGGTACTTTTTATGTTTAAGTTAATATTTTAATTTGTCTCAAAATAAATAGTTGTTCAAACAACTGATCAAATATATATATGAAAAAGTAAGAAATGATATTTAATTTAGAGATAAAAAATTTAATAATTGTAATAATTGCATGATTTTGTTTTGATATTTAACTTATTGGAGAATTATTGCTAAATTCAAGTATATGTACTTTAGATTACTAATCTTTTTATGGATACTGATGAGAATTTCATATGTTTATAAAAATCAACATCACACAATCATCACACCCTTGTCTAGGTGTTGAATTGGTTATAAAAAAGTCAAATGGAGTAGGATTTATCATTTTCCAAAAAAAGATTAGGGTAGTTTTGTCTGTCAATTTATTTTTGTGTTTGTATATGATTATGTACAATTTGGAAGTGTTTATTTATCCTAATACTGGTATATTCGAGTGTGCAAACAGGGACGGAATCAGGGGTCGTGTAGGGTCTTGGGACACATAAGGATTTTTGTGTTGTACTGTTAATTTTGTTACAAAATCTCGATCTTTTATAAATGCATTTGGTTTTAATAATTTACTTATGGAGTCTTGTTTATTTTTTCTTAAATGCATCTGGCCACTTCACGTTCTGATTCCTTTTTTGTGTGCAAATAAAAAGTTGAAATCATCTTTCATAATTTTGGGATGGAGGGAGTAGTTAGTAGTTACTACTAGCTTCATCCAAACACAACTCTTTGAACATTGCAAAGTAATCCTAGCACACCACCCCTATTTATGGAACTTATTGGTTAGGAAGTTGTGTAGAATTAATTAAAGAGTGCATCTTATCCCTTAATCTCTAGCTAGTATAGGTTTTATATTTGTTAGGCTGCATGTGTTATGAAATAACGACTTTACTTGTATTTTGTCTTTCCAAGATATAAATGACAAATTCAGACTTTTGTATTCGCATTTATTATAAAGTAAATACGTCCTGAAATGGTTTAAAGCCATACATATATACAACTTTACGAAAACATGTATTTTGTAAACGTTGTACATATATACAAATTCAGACTTTTGTATTCGCATTTACTTGTATTTTGTCTTTCCAAGATATAAATGACAAATGGTATAACTGAAAACATGGTTACGTAAACGTTGAGCTAATACCCTTTAAGTAATATAACTCTGTACAAGTTTTTATTTTATTTATTATTGTTATTTTTTTAGAATTACAATTTTAAGTCACAACATTTACATTATAAATCTTATCTCATATTTTCTAAGCAAAATTTGAATCCACGACCATTTGGTTAGAGAGCTTTTCACACATCATGAGATATTATCGAGACACAAGCCTTTGATGCTCGCACACTATTATCATGAGAGGTGATTTGCACATTCTCATAAATGATTGACACACTTAAATTTTGAGTGCTTAGACATTTATACCCTTACAGTATAAACATAACTAAAAATAATATGACGATATAAATGTTCAAATATTTAAAATTTAAGTATTTCAATCATTTATGAGATGAGAGTGTTCAAATCATTTCCTTATTATCGTCGGCAATTTTTAGAAAATATTATAAACTCAGGTCTCAGAAAAAGGTCAAACATATCTTAGTTATACCACTTACATATGGGTCAGTTTAAACAATGGGAGTTGATACTCACACCACATTTTTTGATGCATTCATCACCATTTATGTATTACAGTATTGTACGGTGGGAGTATCAATTCCTTTAAACAAAGAATAAGAAAAATATTTTTTTATAAAATGAAATGAAAAAATTTGTTATGACATTTCTGGCACAAGCAAGAGGGCTTGGTATTTTGCCACCTACCACCCCAAACGGTGAGTAGATCTAATAAGTGGCCTTGGAACGGTACGTCACATGTTTTCATTTATGACATTTGGTTCCGTTCAGGTCAGTTCAGATCTGGGCCCACAATTTATTATTGCATAACTAATTAACACCTACTATGGTTAAAATTTCCTAAAGCTAGTATATCGACTATTGCGGCTAGTTAATCAACACTTCATCCATTTGCAATGTCTGTCTTTCCAACTTCTCTTTCGTTCGTTAGAATGTAACCTAGTAGTCCTAGTTAAGGATCTATATAGTTAAAAAGCGGAAATAAAAAAATGTTAAAACTTCGATATAATAATAGTTCACATTTTTTTTATGTCTCAAAAAAAAAATCCACTTTCTATATAACTAATAAAAAGAGAATTTATTTGAAGAATATTTTATTTGAGCGGTTGAAAACTATAGTGGTATCGCTTTTATTAAACTGTGTGATTCTTGTCTCCTGACAATAATTTTGAGACGATGGAGTAATGTTAATTCATATTTCTTTTTGACAGATTCTTAAATTCCGGAATCTTTGGCAATGGCACGGAATCAAGTCATACCCTTCCACATTCGGCAACAAGAGCCGCCATGCTTGTTAGAATCAACACCCTACTCCAGGGTTACTCTGGCATCCGTTTTGAGATCCTGGAAGCAATCACCAAGTTCCTCAATAGCAATGTTACCCCTTGTTTGCCCCTTCGTGGTACCATCACCGCATCCGGAGACCTTGTCCCATTGTCGTACATTGCTGGACTTCTGACCGGCCGACCCAACTCAAAAGCTGTCGGTCCTGATGGGCAAATCCTTAATGCTGAAAAGGCTTTTAGCCTAGCCGGTGTTGAGGGTGGATTCTTTGAGCTACAGCCTAAAGAAGGTCTAGCACTTGTTAACGGTACCGCTGTGGGATCAGGAATGGCCTCAATGGTCCTTTTTGAAGCCAATGTACTTTCATTGTTAGCAGAAGTCTTGTCCGCCATTTTCGCCGAGGTTATGCAAGGAAAGCCCGAGTTTACGGACCACTTGACACACAAACTAAAGCACCACCCTGGCCAGATCGAGGCAGCAGCGATCATGGAGTATATATTGGATGGAAGTGATTATGTAAAGGCAGCACAAAAGGTCCATGAAATGGACCCGTTACAGAAACCTAAACAGGACCGTTACGCTCTTAGGACTTCACCTCAATGGTTAGGCCCACAAATTGAGGTCATCCGATCATCCACTAAAATGATTGAAAGAGAGATTAACTCGGTGAACGACAACCCTTTGATCGATGTCTCAAGGAACATGGCCTTGCACGGTGGCAACTTCCAAGGGACCCCGATTGGTGTTTCCATGGACAACACACGTTTGGCTATTGCTGCAATAGGTAAACTCATGTTTGCCCAATTCTCCGAGCTCGTTAATGACTTCTACAACAATGGGTTACCTTCCAATCTCTCTGGTGGACGGAATCCTAGCTTGGATTATGGTTTCAAAGGTGCTGAAATTGCAATGGCATCTTACTGTTCTGAACTCCAATTTCTTGCCAACCCTGTTACTAACCATGTCCAAAGTGCCGAACAACACAACCAAGATGTAAACTCTTTGGGTTTAATTTCTGCCCGTAAAACATCCGAAGCTGTTGACATCTTGAAGCTCATGTCCTCGACATATTTGGTAGCTCTATGCCAAGCCATCGACTTACGACACTTGGAGGAAAACTTGAAAGCCACTGTTAAGAACACCGTGAGCCATGTAGCCAAAAAAGTCCTAACCACTGGTGTGACCGGGGAGCTTCACCCCTCAAGGTTCTGTGAAAAGGACTTGCTTAGAGTCGTTGATCGTGAGTATGTCTTTGCATACATTGATGACGTGTGTCTCGCCACATACCCATTAATGCAAAAGCTTCGACAAGCCCTGGTTGACCACGCTTTAAACAACGGTGAGAACGAGAAGGATGCAAGCACTTCTATTTTCCAAAAGATCGGTATTTTTGAAGAAGAGTTAATTGCCCTTTTGCCAAAGGAGGTTGAGAGTGTAAGAAATGCTTATGAAACTGGTGAGCTTGCAATCCCAAACAGGATCAAGGCATGTAGGTCATACCCATTGTATAGGTTTGTGAGGGAGGAGCTCGGAACAGGTTACTTGACAGGAGAGAATGTTACTTCACCTGGAGAGGAGTTCGATAAGGTCTTTACAGCAGTATGCAAAGGGCTAGTGATCGATCCGTTGTTGGAGTGTCTTCAAGGCTGGAATGGTGCCCCTCTTCCAATTTGTTAGTTTAATTAGATTAATAAGAGTCTGTTGTTTATTAACTCTTCTAAGTTCTTTTGTCAAATCTTTTTTACTTATTAGTGCATCCTTGTTTCATAAATTTAAGGATCCCTGCTTCATCTCCCCTACTTAGAGCTTTGACAAGTTCATATTTTCACAACTACTTATGTTATTTTGGAATAATAAATGCTAATCAATTTGTTGTCAATCGTATAAACTGTTTGAAAGGTTGTTATTAGTTATTGCCCCATGTGAGTTGTTGCGCCTCTAGTCATATTAGGTCTGAGGTGAGTTAGCTTAAAAGCATTTTGCTGCTACTTAAATATCTAAATACACCCATTCAGGTATGATGGATTTCAGAATCGGGATCTCTTTTCTTTTCATATCATATTCACATGAACCGTATCATAAATAGCACGCATGGGTGGTTCGACTAGGATGTTAATATGCTTTGGTACCGTATTGAAGTAATGCTGAGATTTTTCTTTGCCAAGGACCACCCAGATATACAGGTCCTTGTTATGAAAATAAATAAAGAACAGTGTAGTAAGAGTAATAATGAAGTGAGACAAAATTAGTTGGCATTTATTTAAATTGGAGTGTACGCTGTACCTATGTGAAAAACTATACCATTTGAGAAAACAACGGCCAACCTTGTGTACCATATGCCTCATGACTAGTAAGTGTGTGTTATTAGAGTGTCCTCCCCAATTTGAGCACAATCTTGTATCAGTTAACAACTATTAGACCATTCATTGCTATAGGCAAATGCAACCTAATGTATATATGCAACACATTAGTTGTGTTATATGGACATATCTTTTTACGCATGAATAAACAAATGTTCAGATTCATTTTAAGCACTCACTGGACAGTATGTTGCAGATGTTATGTTATAGTCCTTCTGGTGTGATTTTTTTTTTTTTTTTTTTTTGAAAGGCAATTTATAAATTCTGGTTTGAATTTATAAAGTTTGTTTATGATGCATACGTAATATGACACTTTTTATGTGCAAAATAAATCGTGATTGTCAAAATCAATCATTCTGGTTTGAAGCATATATAGTGTACGGGCGATTTCTCCATCCTTTTATTTTCATATCTATCCTCTGTACGTTACCAAAATTGCTAGTCTATAATAAGAAAACCTATGGAAGGATGGCGCCACAATTTATATACACAATTATCCCAAATTAACTTAATTAGGGAGTTTAATTATTCAAAATGTTGCAGCCTAACAGCTTTGTATTTAAATGTGTTGCCAGTGCTTCGGCACTAGGAGTCTAAGATCGTAATGATAGAGCCAATAGGATCCAGGATGCTGTCCTCAGCACATTATTAGAAGGGAAGTAATTAGATGACGGCTTTGGTGGCTCTTCAGCAATCTGAGTCCACAAAGGTAATCATCGACCTTGCGTAATCAGTGAATGCTAAAACTTTATTCTGATACGATCCAACACTTATAGGCAATCTTCATAAGTCTAGGGGCTGAATTAAAAATAGTTGTTTCCTTTATTATTAGTTTTCTTTTAATGGATTAGCTTGGTGGCCAAGCTAAAGTATTATTTATAGGGCATTAGGGTTACAGGTTTTGATATGCAGAATTTGGAAGTCATTAGATAAATAAGGAGGTCGAAAGTGCACTATCTTGTACTTTATTTTGCTATCAGATCAAATTGGTTTCCGGCATGTTCATCCGGAAAATTTTTTTTCAGTCTTAATTTAATGACAAAAGTAAGCGATTTGGAGGCGGGTTTTTGAGCAAGCCGCCATCAAGCAGTGAAACTTAAGGCCGATGCCGTGAGATCCTACAAGTGTTGCTGCACGGGAATGAGCGGGTTAGAGAAAACTCAAGATCTAAGATGACGTATATGAATGGGTTTACCAAGCCGAGAGATTTTTACATGATAGGTCCGGCTTGTCTTGGTTTCGTTGGGCGACAACAGCCGGGTTGGGAAGAATAAAGCGACGGAGGATCCAGGATGCTATGTTTGAGAGACTATATCATGTTTGAGAAGATGGTCAAGAGGAGGTACTCAGAGTTACGCACACGCAATTGAAACCCACGGGATTGAGTCAAGCCATGGAATTAGCATTATTAGATGTCTTATCGAGGGAAGGGCAAACCACTTCCCCAGAGAGAACTTTAATTAACTGAGATGAAAGCTAAAGGATTGTGTTATAGGTGTGATAAGAAATACGCCCAGTGCACCGGTGTCAAAGTCCGACATTGGCTGATGCGGAGGTTGCACCAGACTTTCAAGTCACACGATGGGATCCCAACAAAGATCTTAAAAGCCACACCAGACAATCTACGATCCAACACTTATAGGCAATCCATAAGTCTAGGGCTGAATTAAAAATAGTTGTTTCCTTTATTATTAGTTTTCTTTTAATGGATTAGCTTGGTGGCCAAGCTAAAGACCAGAATTTGGAAGTCATTAGATAAATAAGGAGGTACATCTCAGTGAATGCTATCTAAAATTCAGCCGTTCGTATCATATTCCTTCTGCTGCACTGATGTAGACACCACCTGATTGTTCCTAATTCCCCATATTCAAGTTCGAACCACAATTATTCTATTGATTGTTCTCGGACGAATCTAACCATATCATGCTTCCACGTTCCACACCCACAAGTTTGATGC
This sequence comes from Chrysanthemum makinoi, assembly GCA_910596185.1. Lineage (NCBI taxonomy): Eukaryota > Viridiplantae > Streptophyta > Magnoliopsida > Asterales > Asteraceae > Chrysanthemum > Chrysanthemum makinoi. The sequence continues at coordinate 136,733,717 of OU343218.1, forward strand.
CATAAATCAAGAATAAAATGAGGGAATCTAGCAAATTTTATGCTTAAATCAAGAATAAATGTGGGAATATAACAAGTCTGATGCAAAATCAAAAAATAAATGAACAAGTTTGATGCAAAATCAAGAATAAATAAAATTCACAATTCCACAACACCAAATATCCGACATTGAAACACCTGTAGTATATGATACCGTTTATATTGAATATAGATTACGATAACAGGAAGAAAATAACAATGCAATCAAATTAATTGTGAGAAGAACCTTGACTTCTATGCAGGAGCAACGCCGAATCTCGTGTTGAACACGATTCCCTTAAAACAATTCCGTGTACAATTACCACGGTTGTTTCCCGGTGTACAACAACCGGAGCAGGAGTACTACCGGAATTTTATGGAATTGTAATGAGTTTACACAGGGACGGAGCCAGGAAAAAACATGACCTGGTGCACAATTTTTTTTTACCGTAATATAATAGAGTTTAAGATGCTAACAAAATAAGACTAAAAACACATGAGACCCCTGGCTACGTCCCTGTTTATAGGTGTCACGGGCACCCACGAGACCCCCTGACTACGTCCCTGTTTATACACCTTTATGTAACATATGGTGTAATGGTAGCAATCAAATAGATTAATGGCTCATCAATTTGCTGTTATAAACCTTTGAAATCATAACAGCCCTTTCAATTTTCAGATTTCAATCAAAAGTCATAACTGACTTTTAACCATTTTCCCCTCCATTCCAAGTACCATTCTTCGAGATTCGATATCTTATTCACACTAACTCCATTTTGGACAAATAATGCCTCGTTACAAAGCACTCACAGAGGGCTACGTAATCATATAAGGCCTTAATCATTATAATTATATTCACTGATAATTATCTATGTCCAAAGTTAGTGAACCTCATTTTTTTCACTTAATTTTCCAACAACACCCTCTTAGGATCCTTAGCCAGACTGCTAGAAGTGAGCTGATTGAATTTACATGCGAAGGTAAAGTTGTAGTCGCATGTTGATCCAACCAAATCTGAACTCTCAAGTAGCGTTGCAACTTAATTGGTTTCTAAATGAAATGTGACACTTCCTCTGTTATAGACATATATAGACTTGACACCTTTTTTTTATGTAATAATCCAATATTTAGAAAATTTTCCAGATTTTTTATTCGTCCTATGACACATCATTGGTAATTAGCCATATCTAATGATAAAGATTTAATTTCAAGACCTGTATAAACGCGTAAAATTAATCAGGTCTACTATAGTACTAGAGTAGCAAGGGAAATTAATTAGGTTTTATTTTTCTTGCATCAAAGTTGATGATAATAGCTAACTGAACTAGAAATAGGTCATCTCTTTACACCAGATTACACAATCTTGCAGGAACAATCCAACAAGAATCAAAAACACAACACGAATCTTCGATCTCGTGCATTCGTAGCACACTGAAGTACATCAAGAAAGATCTCCTCATTGCATGGTATATAAAATCTTGAATCAGCAACAAATTCATACTCTTCTCGAGCTTCATCCAACAACGCACTGAATAATGGATGTTTTAGTAACTTAACCTTGATCACAAACCTTCTTTGGTTTTCACCTACATAGACCACCAAATGACCCTTTGGGACATCTCTTGGAATACAAGCTTCCGTCCTTCTTTCATGAATGAAAGATGATACCCATCTGAATGCCCATTGCCAGCACTTGTCGCACTCTGCAGATGAAGTTAATACTCCATTTTTCATCTTTCTACACGCTTTCAAAATGTTTCCTTTCATCATATTTAAGTAATATAGCTATATATATATATGGACGCTCTTAGAGCTAGATTTTGTTGATTGTAAGTAGAGAGAGATAGGTATGAAGTTAGTATGCTACTGGTTCTATGCTATTTTTTTAAGAATTGTGTAGTAAGATATTGGTGTGATGGGGTTTGTATATATATTGTTATATACTTATATATATACATTGATACGAAATGTACGAACAAGTATTTCAAATGATTGATTAAAAGCGCCTCTATCTAACATGTATATTTTACAATATCTTATAAACCAAATAAAAGTCTTGATCGCACATTGCCAAGAACCTTTAACCCATGCCTCTTAATTTCATCTACTCCACTCCCTACTTTGACTCTTAATTAACAGAAAATAGTATTCGATGGAATGTATGTAAAAGTTCAGTGTAGGATAATTGTTCCGTCCAGAAATCTTTTTGTTCAAATTCAACCATAAATGGAGGTGATATCAGATATGTTGTTTGATTGGACTAATGTCCTAGTTTGAAATATGTGGGGGCGTTTGGATTGCATACATATTTTTAAGAGCTTATTGGTTTATAGTGCTTTCCTGAAAGAAAAAAAGTACCAACACTTTTTAGTGTATGCATTAGCACTTTCAAACTTAGATTATTGATGAGCTCGGCCATGTGGTATAGACAGACCTAGTCTATTAGACCGGGTGTAATAAGGACCCCTAGAAGACCTTCACTCCCCTGTCACAACTTTTTATACTCCTATATTACTTCATGACCAACTTGGTGTAATAATGGGACTCACACCACAAAAAACATACCCCACAAAAAATACATTTTAAATAAAGAAATCACACACACAAACATGCATACAAGTCGGTCGCCTGCCTGACCCACATCTCCATTTTGATGAGATGACTGACATGAGGACCGAGATGGTGTAATAAGGGGGACCGAATTTGACTAGTATATGAGGGTGAGACCAACCGACATTTTGAGGCTTATTACGCCTAGCCTTAGGATTTTTCATGTTCCTTTGATTCTATAAATAGCTGATCAACATATTCAGTTACCCATACGATGTTTTACACTAATTAATAGTATATATGTGCCTAATTACTCTAAAGAGCTTATGAGCTACCCGAAATCAAAGCTGAGAAATATGGGATCCTAAACACTAAACTCTAAAGTTGGCATGGTTGGGCCGATGTTTAGGCTGTAAAGTGAAACAGCCTGCAGAGTATGGGGAGATTTAAATGATGTGAGCCCAGGTAAAGTGTGGGTTACAGAAACTTTGAAAATGACTAAGCACAATGACTGGGCCTTATTTGAAGCAAATTAAATATTATACTAAGTATCACTTTTAAATACTTATTTTTATGTCACTTAATTGAGTTTGTTTTAAATTACAAATGGTCTTGGTGACAAATGGATGTTGAGTAAAAGCCCATTATCTCTCACTTTGCACTTTGAATCTTCTCTTTGCTCATTTCATAAATGACAGTGAGACTTTTATCATTAAATACAACTTTTTTTAGTAAGTGAGTATAAATACATCACATTTTGCAGCAGTGCTGAATGTTACTTGTATCCAGTTTACTTATATATTTCTGCTCGGTAAAATAACTTCATTAGTTCATATATGAAGAAGGTTTAAACCTATACTTGTATTCTCACAAAGAAAACATTATGTTAATATGTGAGTATGTAAATATGCATGTCTTATATAGGAAACCATATTGTTTTGTTGCCATATTCTGTTACATTATGTTCACACATATGAATAAAGAAAATAATACGGTATTATTATCTACGTAGTACTTGATAAGATCACACATATGAATAAAGAAAATAATATTGTAGAATTCCAGCAAATGATTCATCCCCTGAAGGCTATTGGTGTTATGGTCAGATGAATAAGCCAAATGGACAGATCATATATATACCGAGGATGAGATATCTTTATATCCATTCGTACAAATCATTCTGTAGGACATACATGAAATTAAATGATATATGGGCCTAAACTTAGACCTAAAACCACTTGACATCATCCTGATGGGTTGTAAAATAAGTGGGTCCTTGTCTGTAGCAATCAGGATGCTGACACTTGGTTTTAGGTCTAAATTTGAGCTTAATTTTAAGTCCATGTATTATTTCTCTTATCATAATATGCACGCATTTTCAAGTTAGTGTAAATCTATATAAAAAAAAGTATACACGATGTACCAATATTGGGCATCAAAAACTTTCTTCTGGTAAGAAGATATTACTATATAGAGCATTGTTAAAATATTTTACAATATCTTTTTACTAATTTTCTTACACACATAATAATATGATATATTTTTCTCTAACTTATTTTTTCTTTACATTAAAACCATTAATTCTGACATTTGTCAGAATCATGTGACTAGAAGGATAAGTAAGAATAATTTATACAAGAAAATAACATCTTCTTACTATTATGTAGGACTATGCTCCATTTTGACCCATCTTGTTTATTACTATTTTTTTAGGTCAGTTTATTCCTTTTTTTTAATGCATTGAACGAGTAAGTTGGCTACCGCACATTGCGGCGGAGCCAATTTAAGTCTTATATTCGTGACAGACATTCTTTTTGGGTAAAAAGCTTATCTCCGGTAAAATATTATTACTTAAAAAAAATGAATGTGGGTGAATCCCACACATCATCCAAAAAGCAAACCAAAAGCACCTACAGTGCTTTAGACTTAAACTAGCATAAGAAATTACATGCCATACTTATGCAAAACAAAATAAAAAAAACCTATCTAAGCTGACCATGGATAGTAATGTCATAAGCATTAGCAAACTTCAATTGAGCTTTAGTCAGACCACAATCATCAAACTCATCATCGTCATAAGGGTTTTGGTCATAGGCATCCTTCTTCCACTGCTCCAATAAGCTCTTCTTGCCCACTCCACTACCCCTTTTAGAACTGTCAAAAGCCATAAACTAGTGGTTTCATTGTAGTCCTCGAGGAATTCATCATCCTCACTATCCGAAATAACTAAATCCCCAAATTTAGAAAACGGATTACCTACTTTTTTTATTCCTTCTTGATACTTGTCAGGAGTGCAATTCGATATAAAAGGAGGAGCATTGGATACAGTTGAGATGCTTTTATAGTTGTCCACATGTCCTCCATCAACAGTAGGTGCAATCAAGGTTGCAAAAATCGCTAGGTGGTAGCGGCCGGGTAGAGCCTAGCGTTTAATCGGTTAGGCGGGGATTAATCGGATTGGATTTTTTATATATAAAATTATAAAATTTTGAAACTATATGCCCGATTTGGCCGATCTAGCCCATTTGTTTTCGATTTGGCCGATTTTGCCCATTTTTTTTTTCCGATTTTGCTGATTTTTACCCGTAACTGATTTTTCCGATTTGTCCGATTTTTTCTGATTTGTCCGATTAATCGGCCGCCTAGGCCGATTAATCCGATTTTTGTCAGTAACCGATTAATAAGGCCGATTAATGAAAATCGGAACGGCTAAGCACCGCCTAGCGATTAATCGGCGATTAATCGGCCGCCTAGGCCGATTTTTGCAACAGAGGGTGCAATATATACGTTGCTTGAGGGAACATTAGCACTAGGTTCTACATGAACACTAGAACCCTCATGCAAGTCATTAAGAACACCAAAAGCATTAGACGTGTTCACCACTTTAGCATCCTTAATTGGTTTTTTGGACGTAGACGCCTCCTTTGTATTGTATTTGGAAGGAGAAGCCTTGGTATTCTTAGAAGCAATCGACCGACACTCCATTTTTTTTGTTCTTAGAGACCCCAAATACCAGCTTATAATTGGGACCCATCATTCGACATTCGACACCTCATTATTCGCACCCGAAGTCTGACCTTTGCCTTTTCCAACCGCATCAACTACATCGTTTAGGTGTAGCTTTAGGACACTCATCAAGAAGGTGACCATATAACAAATATGTACTACATCGATGGGGTTCCCGTTCATATTCAATACGAATATTTACTTTCGTATATCCACTTCCCTTGCGTTTAGGAACAACTAACACCAAGTTATCGCGAAACTCATTAGACACATTGATTTCAATTAAAGCTCTAGCATAACTACTCCTGCCCCATGATTCCAAACGCATATTATTAGTATACGAGTTGATGACATCAAATAACAACATATTATTAGCATCATTTATCCTATGTATATTGCTTGTTTTGTATTATTTTTAATCGCTTACTTTTGTAAATATCAGTTATAAACAAGCATTTGGTGAAAGTTAGCTGTTTTAGATGTAAATTGGAGCAAAATGGATCAAGTTAAAAAAGTCTACTGAACTGACGACAGATACGCCGCATCATTCTAGGTACGTCGTACACCAAGACTTTGACGAATATAAAGATCATTGCCTAACTTTGAAGCATACACCGTATGCATTTATCTCATGCGCCGTATATGAAACATTGGTCACCGTATTTTATTCAAGGCTCGATACGGCGCATCCCATCCCATGGAAGTGGCGTATCAAGTGACTTGATGAAAATTCCAGTTTTAGTTTTGTAAATTTAATTTTTGTTTTAACTAACCATCGATTAATCAGAGACATACTAGCTGTGATTTTCATGCTCATTAAGACAAGATGATTACAAGGAAGTGGTGGTATACATACATTATGTATTTTCTGTGTGTTGTAGCCATGCGGGCATCCGTATGAAATTGCACACACAGAAAATTAAAAAAAAGCTCAGTAACGCATCATGGAGGATCATACCGAGCAAATCTCAAGGGAGTTTTCTGTTCTAATTCTTTCTATTTCATGTTTTTATTTTTATTTTACAACGAGGACTTTATTTATCTTAGGTGGGGGGTTGGAGAATTAGAACGTTTCATGTCCTTATTTTTCAAAAATATGCGTAATATGTGCTTAATCTATGCCAAATTTATTTTTTTCTAGCATGTTTTTGTGAAATCAAAGTTGCATAACTACATACATAACCCTTATCTCTATATTGTGAGAATTAAGCTTTATCTTTTTCTATTATTTTACCCAAATTTCCCAAAAATATGAGAGTGCCAGTGACTTGTAGTAAACTTTAGTACTTGGCCTGTATACTATTCGAGACCACCATAATAATTATTATTGATATAATTGGAGTAACTTGTCTATACATGTAAATTTCTAGGATTACACCCAAAAAGCCTTTATATGTTATGTTATAGTAACTAACTACACTGGTTAGTTAACCTTCGTATAAACCCTTTTGTTACTCTCATTTTAAGAGTAAGATACCCCTAGAAAAACCCTTAGAGCCATTCCTTTCATTTTTTACACCCAATATAAATGTATCGTTACACCTATACACCTTAGCTTACCCTGTAGATTATGTCTGTGGTTGGTTACTGATGACATCAAATAATCCTAATATTTAAGTGTAAATTTGCCCCTAATATGCTCATTATTTGTATCGTTTGTATGAATATATGCTTTGATTTCTTTATATTTCATTTTCAAGTTATAAATGAGCATTGGAACTAAAGAGATGCAGAATCGGAAAAAAAAACTTACAAAGATGCACACCTTAGTATGCTGACTGTGAAGAGGTAACGGCGTAGTTCCACTCTCCACTTACGATGTAGCTATGAATTTAAACATAATGACCAAGTTAACGTTAACCAAGGATAACGGCGTAACTACCTCATTAGGCGACACCGTGATATTATGAAGACTTAGAGATTTTTATGACTAAGAAGGTTACGCTGTAACCAATGTATGAGGTTACGACGTAAAAAGGGACAGAAGGGGACTTATGATATTGATGAGATTAGTACGTAACCAAGAATGAAGATTACGACGTATATGAAACCCTAGGATGTTACGGCTAACTACCCGTCTTAGTTACGCCGTAAATATCTATTATTGGATAAGATCGTGGATGATTACACTAGTTACGGCGTAACCACAACTCAAAGTTACACCATAGCTATGTCGGGCGTATAAATACCAACCATATTTCCAGCATTTTACATATCCTTTTCACTACAAATCACCAGAGACCGAAGTAGGGTTCCACAAGGACGATCTTCAACAACATACAGAGCCATTTCCAAGTGAGAAATCACATCACAATATCAATAAGTTCTAGCGATGCTTATTTCATTTATATTTACGATTCCATGTCTTTCATTTTCATGCAAAACACTGAATCTTGTGTTCTATTTAATATGATCGGCCAAGCACCTTTGGTGCTAGCCTAGTTATGATTCCTTTCATGTCTTGATTATGTTTTCATGCTTAGAAATCACATCACAATATCAATAAGTTCTAGCGATGATTATTTCATTTATATTTACGATTCCATGTCTTTTAATTTCATGCAAAACACTGAATCTTGTGTTCTATTTAATATGATCGGCTAAGAACCTTTGGTGCTAGCCTAGTTATGATTCCTTTCATGTCTTGATTATGTTTTCATGCTTTTATTATTGCTTCTAGTGTGTACATGCATAGTTTTTCGATAGATCCTCTAGTTTCAACAGTTTTGAAGACCGGTTGTACTTCTTGCACTAGGAAATTGACCATAGGACCCTAGTGTGATTGGTTGCGAGGAATGCCAATTCCTTGTGTGCTAATTGACCATAGGATCACCCTCCGGGTTGGATGAACTTAAGAAGTTAGATGTGTGGTCTAAGTTCTGAGAGGCCGAGCCATACAAAGAAAGTATCTAGCATGCAGTGGCACTTAATGACTCAAACTAGTCTACCGTACTTCTGCTTACTACAAAAGGTCGTACTTTTGGTTTCGGAAAGGATTCTAGGGAGATAGGCTAGGCGAATTGACCATAGGAGTCTAGTGAATCTTATGCCCCACTTGAAGTGATAGAAAGCTTAATTAGAAAACGTAGTCATTGCTTGATAGGATGAATAACTAGGCTAGTACACTTTCTACCTATCGATTCCATATCCATTTAATTTCTGTATTTCTTTTCTGTTTATTAGTTTAATTAATCTATTAATAAAAACCCCCCTTTAAAATGTGACACAGACTTAAGTTAGAATCCTCTCACATAGCTCTTGGGCCGACCTCGGCTTTACCGAATACTACACTACACACGACCGGTTACACTGCCCATGAGTGCCTAAGGTGGACCATAGGTAGACGAGATTATTATAAATATTAAAACCTGAGAAAAAATCTTGCATCAAGTTTTTGCCGCTGCTGCCGGGGAGCTATTGTAGGTTTACTAATTTTAAGTCAATCTTTATTTTTTTGTTTTTATAATATTTTTAAAATGTCAGGATACAAAACTCGAAGTGCTAGACCATTCCTTGCTACGCTATATGACAATCCAAAAAGGCAAATTCGTGCTAAAAGGTACAATACCCCAATCTCTATTCATAATATCTTCTCATTCTACGAATCTGAGCACTCAAATTCTGAACCAGAATCTAATGAAGAACTTCTCATTGATGGACTTACCATGGAGCAATATCTGGGAAGGACGAACGTGAGCTGCAAAAGAAATTTTGATACAACACCTAACCTTGTGACTAATGGATTTTTAATTCCAAGCCAACTCATCCAGGAACTACATGAAAAACAATTCTCTGGAGACAAGGATGAATATTTTCAGGAACATATGGAAGAGATTCTATACTTATGTTGCCTTTATAATATCCCCAACATCTCAAAATATTCACTTATGCTCAAGGTATTTCCGATATCCCTAACTGTAACAACAAATAGATGGTTCAATAAACTTCCTTCAGATTCGAAGGCTTCATGGGATTGCCTCAGAAACGCATTTGTACGACAATTCTGTCCACCTTCTAAGATGGCGAAGTTACTTGGGGATATCCACCGGTTTGTGCAAGAATATGAAGAAACTTTATATCAAGCTTGGAAAAGAAATAGTGAACTACTTTACCGATGCCCAACACACGACCTCAATAGACACCAAATGATTTACATATTTTACAAAGGTCTAAATACCGAGACTCGCCAACTTCTTGACTCTCAAAGACCAATTCCAGGTATGACGCCAGATAAAGCCTGGGATTCTATCCAAAGGATGGCTGACCACTGCCACAAGTGGCATGTTGAAACTAGGTATGGACCTAGGGATAATTTTAAACATAAGGTTATGAAGACTATGGTCAAAAGATGTAATGATTTTGGGCTTGAATTTGAAAGAAGAAAACTTGAAAGAAAGAGAGAAGAGGAAGCCCAAAGGAAGGAGCAAGTAAAGAGCATGGTTGATATAAAAGAGAGAGTTGTCATCGAGGAGCTGGTCCCAAAATACATTAAGGAACCCACAAAGAGACAAGCACGGGAGGAAGAAATGATGAAAAAGTTTGTTGAAAGCATTATTTCATCCCTCAAGGCTCACGATGTCGGGATTAAAAGCCTCAAGAAGAAGGTAGAACAATTCGCCCAAGCAATTAAAGATTGTTTGAGCAGGAAAAATGAAAGTGTGAGAGAAGAGATTGCGAATTGATAACGCTACACGCGTCGTTCGGGGTCAAGGAAACTTCCTTTTCTTCGAGCAAGTTTTATAACACCCTAAGCAGTGAACCTAATCGTTGTAGTGTAGTAATTAGGGTAAGCCACGGGTATTGATATCGTTCTCCAGGGGAATAGGAATGCTAGTAAGAAGTTACTACGCTAAGGTTGGGGTTGAGGAAGATTATTTTTTTTTATCTTTTTATGTTTTTTTGGAAATTGAAAGGTACGAATCTCGGGGTTTGGATTTGGGGGGTTGGTATTGCTACCGATTACTCTACTTATCTAATTATCTAGTCTAAGGTGTATGTAGACTATGTCTAATTATTGTGTGCTCGTATGATAGTTTAAAGATGTGTTTACTTAGGTTTTACTACTCCTTAATTATCTCCTATTGGTGGTTGAATTGTCACGTCCTTATTCTTAGTTGCGTTGTGTGTCTAAGGTTGTAGGGTATGCGTATGTTACCTAACTCTTTGAACTTACCAAAGGGCCTCGTCTACAAAACCCACTAGGGATAATAAACTCTTACTCTAAGGCACTCTTTGGCTGGTTTAACTTACAACTACTCAAGGAGTTATATTCTAAGGTTCACAAAGATTTAATCAAGCATTAAGTACACAACGAATGACCTATCACATTACTAGATCATTAATCAACTAAGATAAGAGACAACCAATCAATAATCAATAATTAAGTTTCATATTCCCTAAGCAAACACACAAATAAATTAGCCGGGCATGGAGAACATGCAAGCATACACACAAATAATCAAAGACATAATTGTATTAATGAAGTAAACAACTTATCTTGATGTAAGATAGGGTTTGGAACCCTAAAATACTGTACAAGACAGCCTTGGTTCGGTTCTAGGTTTTTACTCCAAAAGACTACACACAAATACTGAAAAATTCAGATTCTATATATAAGATTACATATGCGACGGCGTCACCTTATGTTTTGGACGCCGTCGTGTCGCCGTCATTAGGGTTTCGTCTTGGCCACGTTAGACTTGCGACGGCGTCACTTTGTGATTGTGACGCCGTCCTCTTCACTTCGGCGCCGTCGGATTGAATCTAGGCGTCTGAGTAGCGACGGCCTACTCTTTTACAACTGGACGTCGTCATTTGAAAATAAGACTTTTGGGTTCTGTCCCGTCACAAAATCCTCGGACGGCGTCGCAGATAAGCAGTGACGCCGTCACCTTATGTTTTCAGCAGCTAGAGTGTCTCGATTATGACTTTGGCCATTTTCTTCGTATATTCGCGCCTTTTCGTCCAAATAAGTGCCATTACAGCAATTTTCCTTCAAGAGACCTAAAAAGTAAAAAGGAACGATATTAAGTAATAACGGATACAAAAGTGATCAAATAAGGGATTAAATGACCCCTCAAAAAAGTACATTTAAAACCTTATCAAATATCCCTACACTTGGTATTTGCTTGTCCTCAAGCAAATGTGCTTTTAGCCAATTAATTTATAAGTTAGGGGTCATGAAGCATTGGTTTAAAACAGTCCACAACACATATAAGCCCCGCAAAAGTCATAACAAGCACGGAAATTACATACTAGCACCTCACATGGGGTGTTTGTATACTCACATCTCTCTCGGGTGTATATGAAATATAACAAATTGGAAATGGAAGATAAACACTCATTAACCGGTCCTAGTACATAGATTACCATAGGCTTGAGAATAGATCAAACCTCCATCGCTTTGGCGTAAGCACCTAGGAAAGACTATCAAAGAGGTCTTTAAAGGGTTGTAATGTTAGGCTTACGGTAGGGAAACAAAGGGTTTGGTGGGATAGGCTATTTAGTGGTGGAAAGTCAAAAATCTCTATGTTGCAAGTATACGAAGAATGACGTTGCTAAGCCAAGACTCGACACTCTAAACTCTAGCTAACTGAATCAAACAAACATAAATTTAAAGGATAGATGTAGGATGGTAGCCCATTTTTTTTTTTTTTTTTTTTTACATACACTTTTACTCTACCATCCTCTACGGTAACATCAAAATGATAGGGATTTATAGGCACATCCCTACACTTGAGTTTTTATTACTCTAACACTAAATTGACCCGAATTGAAAAGATTAAAACACTTGGGGTACATTATTATGCAAACAAAGGGAATTTGAATTTAACGTTCCCTTCCCGTCATTTCATAAACTTTAACTTTTCCCATGAATCCCAATCACCCCAAAACTGTGTACAAAGGATATGACTCGACTTAGCAACCCATGCAAGCAACCAGATAATTGAACTAAGGGTTTAGGGTGATAACAATAATGCACTAAAAGTGAGTGCATACATGGTAGGCTAAGGCGATTTGGGTGTATATTTTGGGGGTGGGGTGTAAACAATGCTCTTCATTGATATTCCGGAAAAACTAAAACATCACGAGAACCGCGAAAAGGATAGGCTCTGAGGGGTTAACTAGGGGTATCGTGTACTAAAGATGAGTACAATGCAAAGGGTGTGGGGGAATTACTCAACCGATGTGGAAGAAGTAATTATATTACGGGTATCAAACAAGGGTTATCCTAATGCCTCTTATCATTTAGTTATTCCTAACTACACAAGTGTAGTCTTACTAGCGATCTCGGAATGCATCACAAAACAAGTTCTAGAATCTAATATACTACCGGTTAACACTCTAAGCATTAAAGATGAATGCTTTTAATTCCTACTAATCTAAGGGCGATCCTCACATTTTGGGTGGAATTTAGGTGGTAAAGGGTTTTTGTGCTAGTCATGCAACTTCCTATCCGTGAGACGCTTTTGTTAAAACTAATGGCCCACTCTTATATGTCATGAAAAATTAAAAATTTGGTGCCAAAATTACCCTAACCGACATTTTCTCATGGTTTATTACACAAATACATTTGGACAAAGCAAATAATCAAGGGTAAGCATAGTTTCAAAGTTCCCGTTTTATTTTCCCTCCCTACACTTAAACTGAACATTGTCCCCAATGTTCCCCGAAAGTATCAAAGTTATGATAATGAAGGTAATTAAAAACGAAAGAAACTAGTACTCCCCTGATTAGCTCGGTAGGATCCGTGTGTGAAGTAGTGGTTAAATCCTTTCCAAGAAGAATGTGTGCGTGAAAAGCTCCTTCCAATCTTTTGTAACTTCTTCTTGATAAATGAAACCTGCACATTTGAATAAAACAAACGAAACCTTCGTGTAAAATCGGCGGTAATTATATATATAAGACTCGATTTAAACTAGGATATAATGCTTGTGGAATGGATGTTTACAGAATTTCTGGAAAATTAAGACCTGAAAAATTCCAAAAATTTATAAGTAGCTCAGAAAACGAGAAAAAGTAATTTGATGTTTTTACTCCTTCCTGACGCCGTCAGGTTGCAATCCTAACGCCGTCAGGTTATCCGACAAAAAGCGGTCTGCGATTTTATGGAAAAATTCTGGAAAATTTACATCTTTAGAATCTGGAAAAATTTCTGCAAAACATCCATTATGACTCGATACAAGCATTTGACTCGAACAAACACACATATACATCTTTTAATGAATTGTTATTCTCATGTTTACGTTTCTTTTGAAAACGTGTGTAATCCTCCCTACACTTATCCTTTATTTAAAATACCTTTATATGTAATTAAGACGAGGTTAAAAACAAAATAAAGCATTTTTACAAATTTAAACATGAGTATAAACAATTAATAAAAGATATATGACACTAACAAGCAAACAATTAAGCATGGGTTGCCTCCCACGAAGCGCTTTTCTTTATTTAAGAGTCTTGTAGCTAGACTCGTAGTCGTGCCCCTACGTTTTCCTCCTCTTAGAAGCCCATTCAATTATCTTAACTCTGTTCTCATCACGAATGTATTCAGGGCCCAATTCTAGACAGGCGGTATAGGGAACCTTGTCCTTCCAATCAACTTCAAAGGCCGGAATGCTATCTACATCTAACTCATCAATGCCCTCAAACCTCTTATTTTTGCAGGGCATTAAATGTTTAACACATTCGGTCTCATTCGAGAAATTGACTATTCCTTCCTCTTGATCATAAACCATCTTAGATTCCTCAATAAATGGTCTCCCAAGTATCACATCTCCTAAAACTCCATCAATAATGCCTTTCACATTTTCTAGGATCATGAAATCACACCTAAATGTGAAGTTCCCTACGAAGACATGCAATCCCTTGACCCGCCCAACATAGTTATGTTCATGGGTGCTTTATAATCTATGTAGTGATAAGCAGTAGAGCCTAGACATTATGTTCATGGGTGCTTTATAATCTATGTAAGTGTGATCCCTATATAAGTAACCAATCATGCACGGTATCTTGATATTTTTAGGGTCACCACTTTTTATGCATGGTTCGAAAGGCGGCCGCGGGAAGTTAACTACATTATAGTGATAAGCAGTTTCCTTTCCATTAGGGTATGAATCGAAATACTCCCTAAGCTCCACCTCCTCCTTACTTCCATCCATAATCTCCAGAACCTTATAATCTCCTTCCACAATTTCATCTTCCGAATCACTTGAGGTCGAATCACTATCTACGTTACCAGTGGATTCCTCAAGGGCTTTTTCAAGTGCACTTTCAATTATCCTATTAAGTTTTTTAAGTTCTCCAATTTCACTAATAATGCGAGCTCGGAGTTGTATGGCAAAAGTTGGATCGAGTGGGGGGTATTTGTTTGATGGTAAAGTGTTGTTTGGTGGTTTATCACCTTCCATGATGAAAAGTGATGGGGTTACGAACAAAAGTCACGAAGAAGGGGGATAGACTAAGAGAAAGCTAAAACTGAGAAAAATTTACTTGATAGGAATCAAGCAAAGAACCTAAACGAGGTGGACTACTAACTAGCTATTTTATTCCCCGGCAGCGGCGCCAAAAACTTGATAACGCTACACGCGTCGTTCGGGTCAAGGAAACTTCCTTTTCTTCGAGCAAGTTTTATAACACCCTAGGCAGTGAACCTAATCGTTGTAGTGTAGTAATTAGGGTAAGCCACGGGTATTGATATCGTTCTCTAGGGGAATAGGAATGCTAGTGAGAAGTTACTACGCTAAGGTTGGGGTTGAGGAAGATTATTTTTTATCCTTTTATGTTTTTTTGGAAATTGAAAGGTACGAATCTCGGGGTTTGGATTTGGGGGGTTGGTATTGCTACCGATTTCTCTACTTATCTAATTATCTAGTCTAAGGTGTATGTAGTCTATGTCTAATTATTGTGTGCTCGTATGATAGTTTAAAGATGTGTTTACTTAGGTTTTACTACTCCTTAATTATCTCCTATTGGTGGTTGAATTGTCACGTCCTTATTCTTAGTTGCGTTGTGTGTCTAAGGTTGTAGGGTATGCGTATGTTCCCTAACTCTTTGAACTTACCAAAGGGTCTCGTCTACAAAGCCCACTAGGGATAATAAACTCTTACTCTAAGGCACTCTTTGGCTGGTTTAGCTTACAACTACTCAAGGAGTTATATTCTAAGGTTCACAAAGATTTAATCAAGCATTAAGTACACAACGAATGACCTATCGCATTACTAGATCATTAATCAACTAAGATAAGAGACAACCAATTAATAATCAATAATTAAGTTTCATATTCCCTAAGCAAACACACAAATAAATTAGCCGGACATGGAGAACATGCAAGCATACACACAAATAATCAAAGACATAATTGTATTAATGAAGTAAAGAACTTATCTTGATGTAAGATAGGGTTTGGAACCCTAAAATACTGTACAAGAAAGCCTTGGTTCGGTTCTAGGTTTTTACTCCAAAAGACTACACACAAATACTGAAAAATTCGGATTCTATATATAAGATTACATATGCGACGGCGTCAACTTATGTTTTGTGACGCCGTCGTGTCGCCGTCATTAGGGTTTCGTCTTGGCCACGTTAGACTTGCGACGGCGTCACTTTGTGCTTGTGACGCTGTCCTCTTCAGCTTCGACGCCGTGGATTGAATCTAGGCCGTCTGAGTAGCGACGACCTACTCTTTTACAAATGGACGTCGTCACTTGAAAATAAGACTTTTGGGTTCTGTCCCGTCACAAAATCCTCGGACGGCGTCGCAGATAAGCGGTGACGCCGTCACCTTATGTTTTCAGCAGCTGGAGTGTCTCGATTCTGACTTTGGCCATTTTCTTCGTATATTCGCGCCTTTTCGTCCAAATAAGTGCCATTACAGCAATTTGCCTTCAAGAGACCTAAAAAGTGAAAAGGAACGATATTAAGTAATAACGGATACAAAAGTGATCAAATAAGGGCTTAAATGACCCTTCAAAAAGGTACATTTTAAAACCTTATCATGAATACAGTGACTAGAAAAGAAACTAAGTTTGTAACTACTGAGGAAACTCCAAGTGAACCAACTACTTTCTCCGAGAAAGTCAAAAGGAGATTTGTCAAAGAAAATCTCCTTCTTGAAGAATTGGGAACTCTTCCGATTAATGTACCTTTGATTGATTCAATTAAGAATAACTCTAACGAAATTCAATTTGTGCAAGGATTAATCAATAAGAAAGGAAGCTTGGAAGAGATTGCATCAGTGAAGCTAAATGCTAAGTGTTGTGCTGTTTTAAGGAATGAATTAACTCCTAAGGAAAAAGACCCTGGGAGTTTCACTCTTCCATGTCTTATCGGTAAACTTGAATTTAGCAATGCCTTAGCAGACTTAGGGGCAAGTATAAGTATTATGCCATATTCTATGTTCTTGTGTCTAGGAGTTGGAAGTTTAAGAACTATCAAAATGGAAATTGAAATGGCAAACAAATCCATGCAATCCCCCTTGGGAATCGTGGAAAATGTTTTGGTGAAAATCGATAGGTTTGTTTTTCCATTTTGTTATTTTAGAAATTGCAGAAGATGACAAAATCCCTATTATTCTGGGAAGACCTATGCTGGCCACTGCTCATGATAAGGTTGATGTGTATGGCAAGAAAATGACTCTTGAGGTAGATGGAGAAATTATAACTTTTAGGGGTAACGAGATTATTTCCACCCGAAAAAAAGTTTGTGTGTTAAAACAGGTTCCAGGAACTGACAACTTTGAAGACAACCTGGAGGCATCTTTGATAAATGAAGCTCCATCTACTGAGCACAAGGACGTTTCTTCAGGAGAAGATTTTGATGTTTTTGTTGAGTATGAAAAAAAAATGTTGAAGGATTAGGAATGGGCTGGAAGATTTCAGCAATGAAGTCGATATGATTCATTGGGAAGATGATGACAAGAAAACGGTTTCACCACCAGGGCAACCCGTTTTCTTTGGAATGGACCAGGATTCACCACGGAAATCCTTATAATCTCCAACTCTCATCAAGATTGGTTTCATGGATTTCCATCCTTTTATTTACACAAGCTCACCAGTGAATATTATGTCCAAGGAATGCTATAACCAAATTATGAAGAAAGAGCTTGAATATAAGGGGAATAATTTCCTTGGAGTTGTCACTAATATTCATGTATTCGTTGGGGTCTACACTTTTCTCATAGATTTTATGATTCTTGATGACATGTGTGAATCCGTGGAAGATGGCTTGCCTGATGTAATTCTTGGAAATCCTTTCAAGATGGAGTTCGGATTAGAGGAAGATGCCAATAAAGGAATTGTATGGTTGAAAAACAGCAATGATAAGACAATCTTCAAAATGCCGAGAATTGTAACAAATTGAAGGCACTAGATGAAAAAACAATTGAGCATGACCAGGCCACTTCTAGAAATCAGTGATGAAGATAAAGCCAACGGCCACAATCATCCATATCAAAAGATAAAAGAATTCTACAAGGGATGCTTAGAGCTTGGAGATGATTATAAAAAGGATGAAAGAGTCATTGAATGGATACACCGTGGACATGTTAGCTTCCACGAAATGAAAAATAAACATTTTTTATCATGGCTTTGAGTCTAACTTAAAGACTTGTAAAATAAACAAAAGTGCTCTTTTGGGAGACAACCCGAATTATCCTTTTTCTTTTCCTTTTTATTAGCATTGTTGGGTTTGGTATGTTTGTTTTTAATTTTTGTAGGAATTGGAGCAAGGTGGATAGCGTAAAGCTCTCGGAAAATAGAACCAGTCTAGAATTTTACATTATGTACAGACTTTACGGCGTAACCCCAGTCCATGGTTATGCCGTAACCATCTTCCCGATATCGGATGACTCCCAGGTTTCGCCAATTACGGCTTAACTCAACAATGAGGTTATTTCGTAACCTGTCATGTAACAATTTAAGTTTTAAGCTTATTTACCATAACCTTGTATTAGTTCCAAATTTGTGGGTGTATTCCCTGTAAACCCTCACGAGACTTCACTCGTTCACTCGGGACACATAGTGGTTTAAAAGGCTTGTTGCATGCGCTAAATGCAATTGTGATTCCTAAAAAAGTGAGTTAGGTTTTTGTTTGTTTTTAATTTTCTTTTTTATTTGTGATTTCAGGGAATTGAAGTTTGCTCATGAAGGAAAGACAAAGGAACGCATTTCAACCTGACCCTTCTTTCATTTTAGAGCAAAGTTCACGGGAGTTCTCGTTCCAATTCTAATTTTTCCTCTTCTTTATTTCATTTTTAGTACAAAAGGGAATTTTTACATTTCAAGTGGGGGGACGGGAGTAGAATTATAACTTGAACTTGCTTGCCCTCGTTTTTCTAGTTTATTTTGACATGTTTTTCCTAACCTAACTAGAATAAACCTTAGCCGAGCACATTATAACCCTTGATTTCCATGGTGAGATTTAGCCTTTTCATTTCCCCTTATTTACCCCAAATCCACCAAATATTGAGTGTTCCGGTAGTTTGTAAACTTTAGAACTTGGCCTTTTCATCATTGCGAGACCATAGACGAGTAGTGTGTTGAGTTAGCTTGATACATTTGGAAGAGACAATTGAAAGAATGAAATATTTTAGGATTAACACCCAAATAGCCCATATGTGTATAATTGTGTGCGTTTATCGATTAATAACCTCGACTCTTCAACCCCCGTGTTAAAACCTTTTGTTGCACTCATCTTTATTTCAAGATACCCCTAGATACACCCTTCTGATCCAATCTCTTCATTTCATACCCTTATCAATATTGTTTCGATACACCTATTTGCCTTAGCCTACCGAGTAGTCTTAGCTCATGATTGGGAAGTCATTGTTTGCTCAAGTTTGAGGTACAAGTTTAAAGATTCGGGTACGTCAAAGACATATATTTGAAGATCATTGAAGACCTCCCTAAGTTTCTCAATTATTATTCATCTTAAGTGGGGGGATGTTATGATATTACAAAGTTATGATTCACAAAAAAAGGATTGTTTGTTATGATGTAATAGTGCAAAAATTACAGCACTAAGTTGATATAAGCTTAATAGATTAGTATTGAGGAGGCCACTTCGATCACATTTTAAGATTGAGTTGGTGATGTGTTTACACCAACATATTTATGAAGACCAAGTAGTGTGCCCATCATGACGTCCGCTAATGGCACACTTACTTGTTACATTATGATCCAGTTTTTGTGTCTTGAAGCTTGAATTTTGGATGAACGGCCGACGGTGAAGACTTGGTTATAGGCTAAGACTAATTGCTTCGTATTTTATTTTTACACCATTTATGTGCATCCCATGTCTTACCCTACCATTTAGTCATGAAGCGTGTCTAGGTGATGAAGCGAGCAATCATTGGTGTCTTGGCCATGGATTTGGTCATGTATCATTGGTTTTGTCCACTTTTCTGTGGCACGTTAGTAATGATAATTCACCCTTGCCTATATAAAATGTTCACCCAATATGGCATTTGAAGATTGTTTTGACCTTAGCTCTAGTGGTGGAGATATGTGTAACCGCCAAGCCTATAATATAATACATGCTATGACTATCCGATGAGTGATCACCCCAAAATTAACACTTAGATTAGAGAGAGTATGAGTGTTTGTTTCCCATTTCGTGAGGTGTTCAGCTATGAAAAATCTAGAATAGGAAGTTTATAATCTCATATTTCCCAAGTAAAATTGGGGGATATCTTTTTAAAAAAGATTCTAATAAGGTCTACTTGAGGGCAATTAGAGTTTAAGTGGGGGGATATTTGATGACATCAAATAATCCTGATATTTAAGTGTCAATTTCCCCCTAATATGCTCATTATTTATATATTTGATATGGATATATGCTTTGATTTCTTTATATTTCATTTCCAGGTTATAAATGAGCATTGGAACTAAAGAGACGCAGAATTGGAAAAGAACTTAAAAAGATACACACCTTAGTATACTAACTGTGAAGAGGTTACGACGTAGTTCCACTCTCCACTTACGCCGTAACTGTGAATTTAAACATAAAGACCAAAATGTTAACCAAGGATTACGGCGTAACTACCTCATTAGGTTACGCCGTAACATTCTGAAGAATTAGAGATTTTTATGACTAAAAAGGTTACACCGTAACCAATGTATGAGGTTACGGTGTAAAAATGGAACAGAAGGGGACTTATGATATTGACGAGATTACAAAGTAACCAAGAATGAAGATTACAGCGTATATGAAACCCTAGGAGGTTACGACGTAAATACCCATCTTAGTTAAGCCGTAAATATATATTATTGGATAAGATCGTGGATGATTACACTAGTTACGGCGTAATCATAACTTAAGGTTATGTCGTAGCTATGTCGGGCCTATAAATACCAACCATATTTCCAACATTTTATATATCCTTTTCACCACAAATCACCATAGAACGAAGTAGGGTTCCACAAGGACGATCTTCAACAGCATACGTAACCATTTCCAAAGGAGCAATCACATCACAACATCAATAAGTTTTAGAGATTCTTATTTCATTTACATTTATGATTCCATGTATTTCATTTTCATGCAAAACATTGAATCTTGTTCTATTTAATATGATCGGCTAAGCACCTTTAGTGCTAGCCTAGTTATGATTCCTTTCATGTCTTGATTATGTTTTCGTGCTTTTATTATTGCTTCTAGTGTGTCATGCATAGTTTTTTGATAGATCCTATAGTTTCGGTAGTTTTGAAGACCAGTTGTACTTCTTGCACTAGGAAATTGACCATATGACCCTAGTGTGATTGGTTGCGAGGAACGCCAATTCCTTGTGTGCTAATTGACCATAGGATCACCCTCCAGGTTGGATGAACTTAAGAACTTAGATTTGTGGTCTAAGTTCCAAGAGGTCGGGTTATATAAAGAAAGTATCTAGCATGTAGCGGCACTTAATGACTCAAAATATTCAACCGTACTTCCACTTACTACAAAAGGTAGTACTTTTGGTTCTAGAAAGGATTGTAGGGAGATAGGCTATGCGAATTGGCCATAGGAGTCTAGTGAATCTTATGCCCCACTTGAAGCGATAGAAGGCTTAATTAGAAAACGTATTCTTTGCTTGATAGGATGAATAACTAGGCTAGTACACCTTCTCCCTATCGATTTCATATCTATTTAATTTCCTCATTTCATTTCTGTTTATTAGTTTAATTAATCAATCATTCAAAACCCCTTTTAAAACGTGACATAGACTTAAGTTAGAATCCTCTCACATAGCTCTTGGGATGACCTCGACTTTACCGAATACTACTCTACACTCGACCAGGTACACTGCCCATGAGTGAATAAGGTAGACCATAGGTAGACGAGACTATTATAAATATTAAAACCTGGTCAGAAATCTTACATCAGTTACTTTTTGTAAAGTATGTATTTCCTGTGTTTTTGTGTTTGTTTCTTATCTATGGTTAGGTCAGAAATTGCACATCGCAATGTGAATGTGATAATAGTAGTTATTTTTTATTTTCGTGTGTTTATTACTATCACTATTATTTTTATTTCTGAAGTACGAAGTTATGATGGAAAAATTATCCAGATGTATTATGATGGTGAAGTGGTGAAATTTTACACCATTAGATGTTTTGCTTAAAAAAATATAAAAAAAAGAGAGAGAATAAAAAGAGTGAGGATTGTGAGATAATCGGTTTGTCTAAACTTAGCCGACTTTATATATGAGCTAATCGATTATTCATTGGTATGTGTTATAAACCGACGATTTAGAGTTATGTATTAGTGGAGATATCGCCACTATTTATTGTATTATATTTATGGATTGCAAGGGAGTTGGACATTATGGGAACGCCAACTAAGGTTTATTCTTTGATTTAGACATCATCGAGTCAAATTCGTGTCCACCTATTAAAGCATGAGTTTTCGTGTTAAAGTGTGAGTTAGTTTATGATTTGTGTCTTTTTCAAGGGAAGGTCGGGAAGTAACTAACTACATTGTTTCATTTTTTTATGTACTTAATTTATTTGTTTTGTGATTTTATTTTAACAACAATTATATGTTTCCCTTATCCTTACCCTTTTACCAACTTACTTTATTCGTTGTTAGTTTTCGAACATCCAGATAAAGTTATGGCTTAGTGAGAATGTCAAATGCATGAATAAGGTAGTAACCATCCGAGTTTTTGAGGAATCGAATGATGCGCCCACAATCTGGTGTGTATTTTGGTGACCATACATTATGAAAATAACACGCCAGCGAACCGAGATACACACTAGTGACCATCCATTGTTTGAGAAATCAAAGATTCGCGCCAACGGTCTGTTGTGTTTGTGTAGGAGATGTTTGAACAAAATCTAGGTACAACCTTTAAGCGTTATCATGTTTAACCTAATTTACCGCTTTAGACTTGTTACTCATTAGCTTTAGTGGTGGAGATGTGTATCCTTGCCAAGCTTATGATAGAGTACTCATCACGACCAATCAATTGAGCGAACTACTTAAATATTACCACATATATTAGTTGAGTGATTTGAGTGTTTTCATTTCCTATTTCGTGAGGTGTTTGGTTGTGCAATCGAGATTAAAACGAATGAAAGCTTAACTATAAAAAGATCCTATATAATGTTTAGGATACATTTTCATAAGTTTAATCTAAGGTTTACTTAAGGACAAGTAAAGTTCAGGTGGGGGATATTTGATGACATCAAATGACAACATATTATTAGCATCATGTATCCTACATATATTTCTTGTTTTGTATTACTTTATATGAGAATTGATACTTAATCGCTTACTTTTGTAAATCTCAGTTATAAACAAGTATTTGGTGAAAGTTAGCTGTTTTGGACGTAAATTGGAGCAAAATGGATCGAGTTGGAAAAGTATACTGAACTGACGATAGATATGCTGTATCATTCGAGACAGATACACCGTACACCAAGACTTTGACGAATATGAAGACCATTTCCTGATTTTGAAGTAAACACGCTTTTAATTATCATAAGAACTCTTCCTACAATCATAGATTTTATTTTATTAATTAGCAATTAATTTTAATTTATTTTGTTAATTAGTAAAATACAAAACCCCCCACTCTTCAAACCCCGAGATTTAATTTTCTTTCTAAAAAATATAAAAAGACTAAAAAGAATTACCCTCACCTTTGCCTTTTCGTCATACATCTCGACTAGCATCTCTATTCCCTTAAATAACGATCAACCCCTTGGGCTTACCCATACTACACCGCAACGATTAGGTTCACTGTCTAGTGGGTTGTAAAGCTTGCTCTTGGAAAAGGAAGTCTTTCGACCCAGAACCGTGCATCAAGTTTTTGGCGCCGTTGCCGGAGAATAGAATAGCTAGTTCGGTTTCTATCTCAATTAAGTTCACTCGCTTGATTCCTATCAAGTGAGCCTTTTTTCTTTTTTTAGCTTTCTCTTAGTCTATCCCCCTTCTTCGTATCTTTGTTCGTAACCTTTTCACTTATCATCATGAACGGTGACAATCCACCCGTCGACAAAGATCCACCACAACATCAACTACCACCACAAAATCCACTACCACAAGATCTGCCAAGAGGCCGTACTCTTGGTGAATACTCTAAACCGAGCCATCAAGGCTATAGGAACACCATTGAGCTTCCCCATCTAGGTCAAACTACGACCCTGCAATCCGACACCATCTGGTTGGTGCAAAACAAATGTGCATTCCATAGAATTCGTTCCGAAGATCCAAATTAGCATCTCAAGGATTTCTTAAAAATTGTTGACTCAATTGACCTTGAGGCTGTGACTCGGGAGATAACGTGATTACGTCTCTTCCAATTCTCTTTACTGGACCAAGCTAGTACTTCGCTTGAGCGTCTTCCCGTGAGATCCATCTCAAGTTAGGATGATCTTACTACTCGTATCCTCGCCCAGTTTTTCCCACCGGGGAGAACCACTAAGCTTAGGAATGATATCTTAATGTTCCAACAACATAAAGGTGAAACCTTTTATGAGGCTTGGACTTGATTCAAGGACTTAATCCACAAAGTCCCTCACTATGGCATTGATCTTTGGCTCCAAGTCCAAATCTATAATGATCATGTCAATCTCCCCATAAGGCAAGCCATTGACCAAGCAACCGGTGGTAAGCTTAGTTAATTAACCGTGAAAGAATCGTGGGGTACTCTAGAGGACCTTGCCCTCTATGACAATGAATGTTGGAATGACCACCGTGAGTTGCCCAAAACCGTCAAGGCAATATCCTTGCCTTCAACCGACTCACAACCTTCCGATCGTAGGATACTTGAACTTGAAGATCAAGTCAAATTCCTGATGAGTTCCTACGAGGCTCCTAAACCTTCAGGCCAAGTGAATAAAATCACTACCTCGTGTGAATTATGTAGTGGTCCTCATGACACTCATGATTGCACGAAACTCCCTGAACGAGGTGTCGCGGACTACGCATCTATGCGCACTAACAGAGCGGGAAGAAGGTTCCATACAACCCCTGGACCTAGGACCTTCAATGAATCCTGAGAGGCATGGAAGGAGAAACCCAACTATAATTGGAATCAAACCAAATACTTCATTTCTAATGACTCCCCACCCCTCACTGGGTCCCAACAATATGATTCGTGTATTGAGAACCCTCACGGTAATACTCAACGTAGCTTAGAAGGGATGATGCAAAATTTCATAACATCCCAAGAAGCCTAAATTTCCAAGCTTTCTTTATTTTAATCAACAACAAGCCAATATGGATAGGAAGATTGATAATCTCTTAAAAGCCATTAACACTCATGTTGATAAGATGATAATTAAGAAGGTTAATGCCATCTCGACTCACTCCCCCGTTGAAGAGAAAGCTCCCATTGTAAAGATTAAGGACCCGAGAAAATTCTTCTCTCACTCACAAAAAGGGATCAAGAATAGGGACCCGTCTTCATCAAAACACGTTCACTTTGTCAATGCTATCACCCTAGTGAGACCAAATAGGAACAATGATGAAGAGAACCATGAGACGGTGATTGAGGTTAGTGAGACTTCTAAGGATCAAACAACTAAAGAAGTAGACGAAGTAGGTGACAAATACTTCAACAAGTTTCCCACAGAAGAGGAACTTGCATACCACCCACACTTAGTACGCGACCTTCGTCCCTTCTATGCGATGGGACTCCCACACATCACCTTTGAAAATCCTAGGAATCTCAACATACCTCATGATAGTACATACTATAATTAGGCGATGAAAAAGCCTATCCCAAATAGGCAAGATCCCAATGACCCTAGAATGAGATCTAACTTCCTTGGTAGAGTTAAGGGATTTTCCGTATATGTAGGAAGCTTCACGTACCTAACATATTTCGTGATTGTGGAGGATATTAGTACGGCTATAGATCCTAGCTTATCCAATGTAGTTCTTGGAAAGCCATTGGTGGAAAGCTCCGGAATGACTTATGACCCATCATTAGGGATAGTTAGATTTAAGGACGAGACCGATGAAATTGCTTACCAAATGCCATTCAAGATTGAGCAATTCTCGTTGTTGGAATCACTCCTAACTTGTATTTCAAGTGTTAGTCATTTAATATGTAATAGGTTGCTTAATTAGGCTTTTATGTTAGTTATTAAGGCTAGGCTCTTGTAGAAAGCCCATGAGCTTATGCAAAAGCCCAATAAGGAAGGAATGGACTAGATGTGTTGCCCTAGCTCCCTTCCCCTATAAATAATGTTATAAACCCTCACTTGAGGGTTGGTTGTTCACTTCATAATACATATCTATGCATAAACTTTCTCCATATTCATACGTGTGTGTTTGTGTGTGTTCAACCGATCACCTTCATCTCTATTTCTTACATATTGATCATTGTGTTATATTATGGTGACCTAACAGTGGTATCAATCGCCATCTAGTTGGGTGAAATACTTTTGTTTTTAAAGTTTGTTTCTATACACGTGGGTTTAGAGTTATACACCTTTCATACGCTTAAAGCTTTGATTTTTACACTTGTAAACTCAAGATTCTTGTGATTTAACATTTATTTAGTGTTAAAGTTTCAGTTTTTTGCATCAAGTTTCAAACTTTACGTGTGTAGATTAGTTTTTAAGCTTGGTTTGTTTCGTGTCTCATTTGTTACATGTAAGGGTGAAAGTGTCTTCGGATCATCAAGTTTCAAACTTTATTGTTGTTTTGGTGATTTTGAAGCCGTTTCATAATTAAAATCAGGTTTACAAAACATTTTTGGGCATAAAAATCAGTTTTGGTGAATTTGGTACTTCCTACGCCTAGCTAAACCCTAGTTTTACGCTTAAGCATCTACGCCTAAGTCATTCTACGCCTAACAGTTTCCTACGCCTAAGGTTTTCTTCATTTGATCTTTGAAGCTGCTGGTTTACTTAGTGTTTTCTTACTTGGATAAGCCTGAAAACACTTCGACTTGTGGATATCTTTTACACTTGGATAAGTGTAAAGGATTTTTGGGTAAAACCCTAGTTTTACGCCTAAGCTCTTAAGTTTACGAGTAAACACTCTACGCCTAAGTCTAACTTACGCGTAAGGTTCTTACTTATAAACATTAAGTTTACGCATAAGCTTAAGTTTAACCTAAGGATTAAGCGTAAGAAGTATTTACGCCTAAGCTCTTGTCTACGCGTAAGAAGGGAATTACGCGTAAGGATAACTGTCTATGCCTAAGCTGGTTTCTACGCCTAAGTGTACTTCATCAACAAACTTAAGTTTCATTCGACTACAAAGATCCATCATCAACACAAGTTTCAAGATGTCTCAACCACATACTCTAACTACTTTCCTCTTGAATATCCTCAACAACAACAACAACAACAACAGCAACAACAACAACAATTTCAACAATATCCTCCACAACAATTTCAACAACAACAATTTCAACCACCATCTCAAATGTACTTTCCTGAAGGAGCACAACCTCTTCCACCATAGATGCCTCAACCAAACCCTAGTAAACAAGTTCAACATTGTAACTACTTCCAATATTAGTATCCAGCTAAGTATGCTATGAATGTCACAACGCATAGGGAACCTTCTTGGTTTGCAAAGATGTGTAAAGCTTTAAGCAGCCAACAATCCATTCATGAAGCTGGATCCCTTGATAGACCTCCAATGCTCACTCCCGGAAACTACGATCAATGGGTGATAAGGTTTTTTAGTTTTTGTGATCTCAAGAAACCACATGGTAAGTTTTTGAAGAAGGTCATACTTGAAGGTCCTTTTCAGATGTCTACTATCACTATACCCGGAGATCCGAATGCTACTCCACCAAGAGATGATGTTACCAACGTTCTCATTATAGATCAAATCACTACTGAACAACTTCTTCACTTAGAAGCTGATGAACTTGCAATGCAATATATCCTTTTTGGTTTACCCAATCCGATACTTCATAGTGTTGATGCTCAAAAGACTACTAAAACAATGTGGGAGCACATTCATCTTCTAATGGAAGGCACTGAACTCAATCAAGAAGACATGGAATCGAAAATTTACTTAGCATATGAAAACTTCATGATTGAACCAGGGGAATCATTAGAGTCATACTATCATCGGTTCTCAGACATCATCAATGACTTGGACAAACATAATATCATTATGCCAAGGATTGCAATCAACACAAAGTTCCTGAGCTGCCTTGGTCCTGATTGGGAGAAGTATGTTACATTCATCCGTCAAGCTAAGAATCTTCATCAAGCTACTTACGGATTATTGTATGACTATTTGAATCACCATCAGAAAGAAGTAGACAAAGACAGAATCATCCGTGGAGTCCCTGCTTCTCCATCACTCCCGGATAATCAAACTCTTGCTTTGTATACTCAAGCATGTTATCCTCAATTTCCGAATTTACCAACTGTCTTCACAAATCCACCACAACCAACTGCTCAGATTACACCATATGATCCATCACATCAACAATCACAAGAAACTCAACTAGTTCCATACAACAACAACAATGATCAAGCACTATACATTGAATCTAATGAGGATGTAGAAGCCTTAGATGCATTGAATCAAGGATTTGTAATGATTGCTAGAGCCTTTGGGAGATTTGCTAACAAATCCAACAATCGCATTCGTACCTCATCAAACACAAGAAATCAAGCTGTTGTTAACAATGGAAGAGTTGAGGTTCAGAATCATGGAACTGGTCGTCAGATGGGTAGTTGTCAAGGGTTTAATGTAAATGGAAGGAATTACATGGGTACTCTACAACAACGGGTTCAAATGGTTGATCAGGGAAATGCTCTGACTGGGGTTAATGGTCTTTGATGCTACAACTACAATGAGAAGGGTCATCTGGCTAATGCATGCCCAAAGCTGAGAACAAAAGGCAGCGTTTATCACAAGGATGCTCTACTCTTGGCTCTCAAGGATGAAGCTGGTGGAACTCTTACCAACAAGGAACAGAGCTTCATGGCTAAGGCAAATTCTGATGATGACATGGAGGATTTGAAAGCTAATGCAGCTGTGATGTTAATGGCAAACATGAAAGAGCTCCACTAGAGTGACACAGGCCCAGTGTATGACACTGATGGCTTGTCTCAGGTACCGGATCCTACATATGTATTATACATGATCTGATATCTCCGCCTACATCTGCATTTGACGAGGCTCAAAATGTTCAACATGCGCCTTCTACATCTCATCACGAAGAAAATCAAATGGATCCAGTAATTACATTTGACGATCAAGATGACCTTCCAGTTACCTTTGAAAATCAAATTGACCCCGTGGTTTCATTTGAGGACCTAAATGATGATTATGTGGAAACTCACGTTGAACAAGATGAACCTTTGTCTAATCCAGATCTTGAGCTCATGACCAACTTATTTAAGACCAACCAATCTCAACTAGAAAAGTGCAATGAGATTAATAAGAAACTACAAGATAAAATTGCACTGTTAACTAAGGATAATGAATGCTATAAGTTCCAACTCAATATTTTTGAAACTAAAGAGAAAAGTGAACAAAGTTTTGAAATCGCTTTTGCAACATCATAACAAAATGAAAAATCATTAGAAATTCAGATACGTGATCTAGTTGAATCCAAGAATGCATTGCTTTCTCAAATAGAACAACAAAAATTTAATCATAAACAACAAATTAACGCTCTCACTTCGAAAACTCAAAAAGCCAAGTCTGAGTTGTTAACTTGTCAAAAACAGTTTTCTGAGTACCAAAAAGCATTCGAGGAGACAAATAGATCAGTATCTTGATGAAATTGTCAATTTACAAAACAAAATCAAAGAGTTTCAAAATATTGTTTATAAACATGGTGATTCAATCACAACAATTCAAAATTTTTCTTTTAAGCCAAATCCAGATAGATATGGGCCGATTCTTGCTGATTACAAACCAAGTTTTTCACATAGAGCATTCAAACCAAATCCTCAAGTGTACAGTGCAGAACATAGAATTGATGACTCAATTATGAGTGTTGTTGAATATAATCGTGATGAGGAAACAGATGCTGATGCTGAGAGTCGATTAAAAATGGAAAATGTTGAATTTAACAAACCATTCGATTACTCAAAAATCATACCTTTTGTCAAACAACAGGATGATACTCACACACCTTGGGTTATCACACCAATTCCTGATTCTTCCTCTAATGTTGGTCCCCAATCCAATGTTGCACAAATTAATGATTCTTTACCTTCCTTCAGTGAAGTAAAATCATTACCCGAAAGATGTCGAATTCTTAAATATTTTGATACATTCATGTCTGACATCAAACTTTTGGAACATGAAATTGAAGTCAATTCTAAAATAAAAGCTAAACATTTTCAATCACCACATGCGCGAAATCAACGAGATATTTTTCAGAAACGGCTTTTACCCCATGTCCGAAATTTAAAAATGTGTGCAATATATTAGGAACGGGATCTTCAAAAGGAGATTGGACTTATGAAAGCAGTTTTTGAGAAAACAGAAACATCGATTTCAAATACTAAACGGAAAAAGAAAATGTTAAGAAATCATGTTGATCGACTCTTGGAAGATGTTATCTGTGCTGATACCATAAATGTTGTGTTGTTACATACTGTTGCATATGCATTTGATTATATTGCTGTTGATTCTGTTGACTCTGTTGATAATGTTGAGAATATCGATAATGTGCCTCAAATCGAGTCTTTGAAAGTTGAAAATGAGCGTTTGTTAAATGAGCTTTCGAATGCAAAACGTCGTCTTCAATGGTGTCAAAAAGATTTTTAAAATCGAGAACTTGCTTTGCAAAAAAAAATCAACCAGTTGCGTGCAAAATCGTTTGATCCAAAACTTGAACAACTGGATGATGAAAACGTGTCTTTAAAATGTCAAATTTCAAAATATGAACAAGAAATTGCCAAAGTCAAAACTGAGTATGGTGTCATATTTGATTTGCTCAAAAAGACTCGTGCTAAAGCTTCACAAGAACTTGATCATTATCTTAAACACACTAAAGAAGTAATTCGTGCTTGTGGAAATGTTCGCTCTGAAAATCAAGATTTGTTGCACACTATTGTTGAGTTGAAACAAAAATTAGGGAAGTATGAACAAGATAAGTCTAGTAACATGAATGTCCTTGCACCTGGAATTTTTAAAATTGACACTAGAACGCCTACTGACAAACCACAAGATACTAATGTGCTTCCTTCCATTTCTACAGGAAGAATAGGAAGTTGCAACATAAGAGAAGAACAATAAAGACCTCTGAAGTAGAAGAACACCTTAGGACTTTGAATAAAACTCATGTTGCACCCACTTTAGACATTGGGTTAGACAAATGTAATAGAAAAAGTGATGTAACGAATGCTGAATCTTTAAGTACTTTGAATGTTTTGTTTGCAACATCTTGTATTGGTTCTCGTAAAAGCATGTTTTCTGGTTGTTATGATAAATGTGTTGCTAAAACTATCTTATCTCGTAAGCGGAATAATAGACATCGGATTACCTCTAGGCCCACTAATGCTTCTAAGTCTGTGCTAGGTAAACCGCCTTCTAGTGTTTCTGCAACTATCATTGATGTACCCTGATAACATCAAATAGTCCCGAATATTAAGTGTCAATTTCCCCCGTTAATGCTCGTTATTTATATCATTTATATGGATTTATGCTTGTTTTCCTTTATTTAACACTTTCAGGTAAATTACGAGCATTGGAGCTAAAGAGACGTGGAAATGGAAACGTTACTAAAGATTTATCACAGTATGCTTATTTTGAAGAAGTTACGGCATAACTCATCTCTCACATTACGTTGTAACTATTGCGTGACCTTAAGTCCAACTTATCAAGAGGTTACTACAGCGTAACTCCTTCCAAAGGATTCTGCTCCATTAGGTCAAAAGAGGTTCCACGCCGCTGATACTTACGCCATAACTACTCATCACTTACGACGTATCGAGAGTTTATTGAAGACTACTGGTAACCACTTCTTAGGTTATGCCGTAACAAGCGGATCTAGTGCATTCTGAGAATGGAAGGTTCGGCGTAACTCCTCTATGGGTTACGCCGTAACCCGACACACCTATAAATACCCCAAGAATTCCAAATTTCAAAGCATCCCATTCCACACACACATGCGAGAACGTGGGAAAAAGCTCAAGGCAGGTCTAGGGAAGCATACGGAGTTGTTTCAAGGAGAAGTCACACCATTCACGATAAGCTTTAGCGTTTATTATTTATTTTACTTTCAATTCATGTATTTCATATCTTTGAATATTGAATTGATTTGCATCATTAATATGAGCGGCTAAGCACCCTTTGGTGCTAGCCTAGTTATGATTCCTTAATTGTTTTGTTTGCGTTTACCTTTACTTCCGTATAATTATTTCTAAGTGTATGCATGCATAGTTCTTTGGTAGTCACCCTTGGTTCGGTAGTTTTGAATGGCGATAGAGGCCAATTTCCTAGGAGATATGACCAACTGACCCTAGGTGAGCAGACTGAGACGGGAAGCTTAAGATATGACCAACTGTGACCCTTTCTTGTCGATTTGACCAACTGATCACCTATCGTTTGGATGAACTTAAGAATTGGGGGTGTAGTGTCTAAGTTCCTAACAGCCGGGCATTCACTATTTAGAATCTAGCATGTAGCGGTACTTAATGACTCGACTTAGGGGACCAGGAACAATATGACTTATGACGGTCGCTGATTTCTCTGTGGTGGCATCTTTTCGATGGGTTAGGCGAATTGACCAAATCTTTGTCCTCTGATTTGACCCCACCAAGTAATTGGAAGTAGGTAGACGTAGACATAACTAGTTAGGAGGATTAACTAGGTTAGCACCACTATTCCTCTATTAATTTCCCTTCTACCATTTATTTGCTTTTATATTCTGCATTAGTAGTTTAATTAATTAAAACCCTATCAAACCATTAATATTCTGTGACAATTAGACTTAGTAATTATCCGACACACATAGCTCTTGGGACGACCTCGGCTTTACCATTTATTACACTACACACGATTTGGTACACCTTTACTGTTAGTGCATTAGGGTAGACCATAGGTATAAGGACACTATAAATATTAAGACACATTGGTAAAACACTTGCATCAAGTTTTTGGCATGCTGAGATATATTAGGATTGATATTAAGTCTTTCATTTCATTTTTAAACTTTTATCACGATCATATTTCAAGTTTTCGTGTACCATGGAAGTTTTAACATCGATGACCTCACTCTTGAGGAATACTTGGCGTTGACTAGAGCGGATCAAGGGCGGGTCTCATAAGACCGCATAATCGGAGCGGATGTTTTGAGATTAAAGACCAATTTATGAGGGAGCTTCGGCTAACCTTTTTCGAGAAAACATGGACGAAGACGATATGACGCGTTGAAAATGTCCTATACATCGCCAGCCTTTTCAACATTCCGGGCGTGTCATGATATTGTTATGCTCGGGTTTTCCTATGACTCTCCTGGAGCGTAGAAGATGGATCGAAAGATTGCATTGGGGTTAATACTTGGGCACTACTGAAGAAACACTTTATCCAAAGATATTACCCACCATCGAAAATTTCTCATCAGATTTTAGAGATCCATAACTTCAAACAAGAAGACGACAAAACTCTGTATCAAGCTTGGGACACATACAACGATCTTCTTTATAAGTGTCCTACCAATGATCTAAATAACCAGCAGAAGGTCAATATTTAAATGTTACTACAAGACAGATGTTGGACTATCAGGGACCTATCCCGAACATGACTCCTACTACTGCAATTGAAGCCATTCAAAAAATGGCGGACCATTCTCAAAAATTGCACGACGGTGGAAGTAAAAGAAACCAAGGCGGAAGTTTCGACGGAATAGCAGCAATAACTAGTAAACTTGAAAATCTCGATAGAGATATGCTGAAAATCAAAGAAACTGTTCATGTCATCCAAGTCGGCTGCGAAAACTATGGTGGGGGGACATTTGACTAAAAACTGTACTAAAAACGACAAGGAAGATACGATCGAGGAAGCTAAATACGGGAAAATAGGCCTTTTACGGGATAATCAGTATGGGTTTCGTGGAGGACCCCCACGTATTATGGCGTAAATGAGAGAAGAGCTAACCGGAGGGATTATCAGCTACCTTGTGGACACTACCAAGAGGCAAAAGGAGCAAGAAGAATGGCTTAAGAATTTCCAAGATAACACAAACAAAAGCCTCGCGTCCCACGAAACATCACTTAAGAACTTGGAAACTCTAATTGGAAAGCTTGGCGGCGAGGTTCAAAGAAGGAACGAAGAACAAAAGAGCAACTCCACTTTATGTAAGGCCGTGTTCTCTGACAACAACAAGTGCTCGGGTGAGTGGGATACCGATGGCGAAAAGTGAGTCGCCGTATCACACTCCGAATACGGTAGAACCCAAATTCAAGCAAAGACACGGACAACAACTCCAAAACAAGGAGTCATTGGTGTAAGAGTATTGCAATTGATGATGGATAATGCTTTGGCCTCATGTCATGTGATCCTCGGAAACTGCGATGGTGGTGTTGATAAGGAAAGGATAAAAGACGCAGTCTGAGATGTACTACAGAATGAGGAAAGGTTACCAAGTTCTCAATTACGAAGTGGAAGGGCCACCCGGCAAGCATTCAAACCCTTACTCATCATGGAAGATGAGATTACTAACACTTGGCCAGCGTGCAATCCTTTTGTGATTATTGCAACGGAAGAGGTAATGTGAAGAAGAAGTTTGATATGCCCACACGAAGTCAGGAGACACGCGTTGATTTTGGAAATCTATCATTCAGTGATTGGTATTCAATAAGGTTCGGGGACGCGATAATTAATACAACTCTATTCGTCTGGGCCGAAATATGAGAAACACATTCTTCGAGGAAAAACCATTAAGCCCCTCGATGATATTCATTCTGAAGATGATTATGACAAAGGAGTTAGGAATCATTGGTGCGAACAAATTAAAACCAACAACGGAAAAATTTGAGCCGCCTGCAACCCTTTTGAGTATGAATGTGATGGAGGAAGCAGCATCGAGAGAGCTGTGGAAGACGAATTCCTTTGGACCGATACGATTCGAAAAACGAACGCTTCTTGGCCGATGATCTTGGATTCAACGATTGGATCAAAATCAAATACGGAAAAATTGACACGTTAACCAAAATGAAAATCTGGGAAGGTTGTATGAGTAAAAATAAACCCAACAACGAAGCTCCCGATGAAAAATCAGAAGATGACACCAAAGACTCAGTAAACAATGAAAAATGCAGACATATTCTCAACCAACTTAAAGATACCGATTCTGATTTCGATTATCTCGAGTTGCAAGGTGAAGACGGTTTCATTGACCCAGATAATGAGATACACGAGAAACGAAGATGCAAGCTTCTTAGCATCCCATTTAAGAGGCCACATCCTATTATAGCCGAAAAAATTGAGTTTACGCGATACCACTTGGGGCCTGAAGAAAAATTTTGCAAGATACAGAAAATTGAAACCAAAGAATACCTACGCACTGCAACAAATGTCGGATGGGTTAGGCGCAACTTAATGAAAGACGTGGATGAAGTCGGGGATGTACAAAGACCCCCATAGGAGCCCCACAGCTCTGAGTCTAACTTAAAGACGTTAATAAAGAAAGTGCTCTTTAGGGAATGACCCGATTATCCCTTTCTTTTGTTTTTATTTCCTTTCTTTGGGTTTTTGTTTTCTAACCATTTTTGCGGAGACAAAGAAGTAATTATCTGCTGCGATTCTTGATCGACGAGATTACTGGCGTAACTCATCTTGGTGATTACTACAGAACCATCATTTTGCAGCTGAAATTCTTGACGATACCATTCACGGCGTAATACCATCTTAGTGGTTACGCCGTAACTATTCGCTTCACAGCTCATACCAGGTTTTGCCAGTTACGGCGTAAATCTGTTAGGTCACTAGATTTACAACACAAGCTTAATAGAAAGATAGAGATTGAACAATTATCCAAACACACACACGCGTATAAATGTAAACGGTTATGCGTAAGGTATGAGTGAAAGAAATGAATTGAACAACCAACCTTCAAATGAAGGTTTACAAGAGTATTTATAGGAGGGAAGCTAGGGCAACACTCCTAGTCCCTTCCTTTCTCCTATGGGCTTGGCCCTAAGCTCATGGGCCTTCTACATAAGCTTAAGGCTAATAACAAACATAAAGGCCATAATTAAGCTACCTATTACATATGAGTAACTAACACTTGAATAAAGGTTTAGGAGTGATTCCAACAATCTCCCCTCAAGTGTTGGTGATGAAAAATGGTGAAGGCGTTGATGTAATAGTAGCTTTGACGTCTTCGACACTTCTTAGTGAAGAATTTCTTGATTCAACCATCTCCCGGTGTAGCGAGATAGTTTTCTTTGAAGCTTATTTTAACGTCATTTTTAAATTTGTTCTTTGATCATTGTTCTTTGTGATGAAAGTGATAGTATGTTGTTATCTGCCTTCAAGTGCACCAGTGCCTTCTTTGCCGCTTGTCTCCACGCCTTTCTCCAACATGCTCACACACTCTTTAACGTTGGATTACAGTGCTGATGAAGTTCTTTAAGTCTTTAACTTTGTAGATTCTTTGATTTGACGAAGAATCATTCTGACTTTTGTGTTGCTTTAAGATAGAGCTTCTTTGATGATGTTGTTGGTGTGAACAAGTGGGGAATACGATCATTCTGCCCAGAGCTTCCATAAGAAGAAAACATGAAAACGGTTAGTAATAAGCGGATTTCGGCACTTACAAGTTCGAACAGAATGTTGGCATAGTGTGAAAACACAACTCTAATTCTTACAAAGGCCGTTCACAATTGGAGTCCCACAAGTGAGATAACACGATGTGCAAGGTACACCTATGATTGAGATGAGTCGTTGAGGTACACCGAGCATCACCTCTACTGTAGACCATTTGAGACCACTAAGCGCAAATCCACGGGGAGTTCTACTTGCGAAGCGACCTCGCTTTGATGTTGACCACGGGAGTTTCCATTCAATCACCGAGATCACAAATGTTCTCGGCAGTTATAACAAGATGCGAAGGACTCGATAATGTACCACCGAAATTCTTATTGTTGAATATCAAGTGATGAAATGTCAAGTGTACCTAAGAGATCTTTTGATGAATCTCGTGGCTCTAGACTCAATAGTGCATTTTGGTTTTCCTGAGCGTAGACTAGGGAGAGGGTCTCCTTCTTTAATACCAGCAATCTAAGAGCCGATAGTTTACGTAGGGTTCCCTGTGAGAATGAAACAAGCTTCTGCTGAGAGAAACTTGAGTGGTTGAGAAGGTTTAGTGCATGCTCATTTGGGTCCATGACGACTTTTAGTCTTCAATACCGGTGTCGACTAGTGACAAACAGCATATGAATTGAACGGTGTCCGCCTAAGTTGAATAATCGAGGAGGCTATTTCTTTTCACCCTTTTCTTTGCATTTCTTTTTAATTCTTCAACTCCTTCTTTCTCCGATTCTCATTTTCTCCTTTTTATAATCATACCTAAGGACTTCTAAATGATAACTATTTGTGGTGTCCTTGGGTAGATCCCTCCGGCTCTGGCGGATCATAGGACGATTATTCCTAACCTTAGTCACCTTATAACTCCATGACTAACCTATGTTGCCATAAAACCTTTTACTTGAAAAATCTACGAGTGTTTATGAATAAAAACATTTTTGAAGCACTGTTGAGATGAGATTTTGCATAAATACTCCCCCACATATTAGCTTAAGAGATTTAACGGTTAAATGCATAGTGAGGAAAGAGCGCGCACATTTTGAATTGATCAACTCTAGATAGACATTCCCCAGAGACGGTTCGTGGCATAGTTAAAGAGTTGCATTGTCAGCTTTTAGGTGACAACTAGCTCCAATAACTACCTTGAAGGTGTAGACAATCCTCGAAAGGTTGTCAAACCCGTTAGAGTTCATGTCTACCAAGAGTTTCTCGAATGGTACATTCTACTCAGACAAGTCCTTTGCGAGACACGTTTACATCACTAGCTGATATGTGCTTAAACACATACCTTTTCTTTATCAATATAGACCCAAAACAACCAAGGAAAAGCCGTTTATTGCTAATATTTGTGGTTTTCTTGAGTTTATGCTTGTCACGATACGGATATGCAAAACAAAAAGGATCCAAATCGGATGTAAATCCGAGCACGAGATCAAGAGAGTTTTAGCCATTTGGAAGGTCGGGTTTGTGCATTGTGGAAGATTTTATTCTCTAAGGATGATTTTGAAGTTTCATCAAGTTTGAAAAAAAAAGAATGACCCTCGCACTTTGAGCTTTTTGCCATTTATCCACGAAGATTCAGAATTTTCTGAGAATGCACCCTTGGATTATTTAAGCTTTACATGATTAGCCCTTGAGATTGTAGAATTACACTTGTGGTCCTTGGAAATTGAATTGTACAAGATTGGTCCCTAAGCTATTACTTGGATTACATTTGCATCTCTAGTCCAAACTTATGTATAACCTTCGGCCCAAACAAGTAATGCAGGCCAATCCTAAAACTAATACTACCCGTTTAAATCTCTAGACTCAAACCAAACGTGACCCGAATTATTTAAACCCGAGTCAACCCCATTAAACCGTCAAACACTTGAAAACAATAAAAACCCATTCGCGCCAATCCCTTTCCCCCTTTTCTACCCAGATAAACCCTAATTTACCCCACCCGTGTAATTGGCTAAATTATTGATTAAAGGTAGTATAGTACATTCCCCGACACACTGACTCATGGGGTGACACTTCATCAATCCGTGTGCTATAGGACACCGTGCGGCTCTCAATTGGCGAGGCTTGTCATTAGATTTGATCCTAGGGTTGTGATGAGAGAGGCGGTTATTATGATCCAAGGGTGGCTAATGAGCTCGGAAGAAGCACAGGGATGGATTTCGAGAAGCTTCCAAGACCCTTAGCTCATGTTATAAATAGACCTTCTTATCATTCACAAATTTGTATCTCTTCATATCTTACTTTCTGTATTTTTCATCTCTCTAGATTTAGTTGTAGTGGTTATTTACAATTTCAAATGTTTTAAATCATTTTGTAATTAAGTATTGTACTCAATTTTCCTTATTAATATAAATTTGCATTTCATTTTCAGTTGTTTGTTTAAGTTTCTATTATTCTAAATCTGCTCTTAAACTTATTTTAGTGCTTATTATAGTATTATTAAACTTTTTTTTAGCTTGTTTCATCAAAATCTCAAAATACAAAAATCACATAAAATCATTTGAAAATCAAAAATCACTTTAGATACGTATTTTGGAGTAATCACACTGATTCTTGTTTCATATGTTCATTTAAGCTTTTTAGTAGCTTATTGTGAGCTTATATTCATTTCATTCTCAAAACACCAAAATCTCAAGTTGAATCGGATGCTCTGATTCTTGACTTGATGTGTTTCATGAATTTGGATCGGATCCGTTTGGATTGGTGCGATGGGCTGGATTGGGTTCATGTTGAGCCGGAATTGTTTAGGTTAGGGGTATAAGTAGGATAGAATGCCACATCGGTTGGCAAGCCATAGTGGCTAAGGTGAAATTGTAAGTCATCATATCTGTTATTGCTCACTTATCTGTGATTGATTACTTTCATTAGTCATATTTGATATTTATTTGATCGAGAATGATGCTTGTTTAGTGTTATCTAGTCTTATCTGCTTGTTAGTTCTTAAATCAGTAGCTTTAGTAGTGTTTGGCATAGCTGAATAATCTGTGCTAGAGAGTAGCTAAGCTGTTAGTAGTTGTTGATTCAAGCTTGAGTAGTTATTGGATAGTCAATTAAGGTCTTGTTATAGCAGTTCTAGTCATTAAAGTCGAATCACTTTAAAAACGATCTAGCTTCTTAATGCATCATAATCAGGTTGGTGATATTAGTTGCAAATTGATTTGAAATTGTTAGATCTAGCTTTTAGTGATCATATTTAGTGTTAAAACACCATAATCAGTTCATTAGATTAGATTAAAATTGAGTTTGGTCAAACTTTCATGTGATTTCTTTAATAGTCAAAATCATCAAAGTTGCTAAAAGCAGGTTTTCACAAAACTTGTGAATCAAATCATTGCTTCATTTCTAAGATTCAGTGTTTGAAACTTTGGAATTCACAAGTTGAACTGGTCTTAATCGATAACTGCTTTTGCTTCAACTGGTTTGGTCAATTTGAGCTTCACATAAGCTCATCAACAAGCCATATCATACCATTCATACGAGTGTGAATCGGCGATTTATATCTGATTGCTGGTCTTAATTCTAGGAGTTAGGACTTGAAATTTGGTGGAATTGTAGCTAGCCAGGTGGTGTGTAGGACTGCATAAGTAGTTTTGGGTTTGGCTTATTGGATAAGCTGTGCATTAGCAAGCAAGTGAGGGGTATTTCATCTGAATTGGTGGAATAAGCGGGTTGGCTTATTTCAGCGATTTGAGCTTTAGGCTTGTTTGGAATAGGTACTTTCTGTAGCAATTAGCTTATTTTAGCCTACATTAGCTCTAGTCACTGTTTGGTTAGCTTTATAGCTTGTTTGCTTATTTTTCTAGCTTATTTTGATAATCGGTTACAGAACTCATTAATCTCATACATAGCTTTTTGATTTTTCATTTTTCTTAGAATCTTAATATCATTTTAGAATTTTCACAGAGTTTTCATAATTTTTGGTCTTTATTTGCTATTTTCTCATTTTAAAAGTAGATTTTAATCAATTTTTAATAGGTTTTATTGCAATTAATTGAAAAAGCTCCAAAAATAATTTTTCAATTTTCTCAGTTTAGAAAAATATAAAAAGCATAAAAAAGATTTTTCCATATTTTTCTCCCTTTATTTGGTATTTTTCACAATTTTAAAATAGTTTAAATTAGTTTTTAATTTTTATAAAATCAAGAAAAATCCAAAAAAAATAGTTTTAATTCTAAAATAGTTTTCTAATTACATTTTTAGAGTAAAAGTAAATTTAGGCATTCTTAGGATATCGTTTAGACGTAGTTGCATTTTTAGTCGTTTGTTAATTCATTATTATTTTAGATTCGTTTAGGATTTCTCGTAGGATAGATTTCCTTAATTACTCTCCCATTCCCGTAGTTTATAATAAAAATCTATAATCCATATCATCAAGCATAAAATCCAAACCAAGAACGGCGCTGGATTCACGCCTCGTTGGGAAAACGATTCGGGTTGACTAATCCGTACACCACGATCACACACGGATTTGATTTATTATTCTTTTAAAGAATTTAAATCTATCTTCGTGAGTATTTTTGATATTGATATTAAGGATTTGTCCACACACATAACCCATAACCCTATATCAAATTTTGGCCTTGCTTTGCGGGATTATTTTGGACACTCATCAAATCAAATTTTGGCTTGGCTGATTGTGTGTCACGACAATATCGTTTGAAGTTTGTCGATTAGTGACTTGAGATCCTTCATTCGTGAAGTTACTATTTTCTATAAAAATAAAAAAAGTAAAAATATTTTCCTTTTTCTTTTATATATATATCAATTAAAATACAAAAGATTTTCTCTTTGTTTTGATAATAAATAGAAGATTACCAATTATATAACATTCTCAGCGGAGGTTATTATCATTATAAGTTCGAACAAAGATCAAAAACTTGCCTTTGTGTCGCTTGTAGATTTATTTACTTCTATTTGATAAACAAACTGTGTGGTGGGTATAAGGGCGGCCTGACATTAAATTGCGCTACTGTAAAGAAGCGGGTTTTAATAAGCTTGCTGACACCTACAAA
Source organism: Chrysanthemum makinoi (assembly GCA_910596185.1). Taxonomy (NCBI): domain Eukaryota; kingdom Viridiplantae; phylum Streptophyta; class Magnoliopsida; order Asterales; family Asteraceae; genus Chrysanthemum; species Chrysanthemum makinoi. The sequence continues at coordinate 136,775,490 of OU343218.1, forward strand.
GCTTCTCTCCTTCGCTTGTCGTTTGTCTTGTAGAGGTGATTTATTCACTCGGGATTATTGGTTTAAGTTCAACGTGTTTTTGAATATCGGTTTCTTTTTAATTGACTTGGTTTTAAGTGCATGCGCTCGCTCTCAATCACGGCGTAGGCGTGGGAGAATAGGACCGAATTCGTACTATATCGTTGAAGAACCCGTCATGGCGGACACTTTCGAGCGATGAGCGAGGTTACTTCAAGCTCCGTGGCGGCTACGGTGATGCTATCGTACTTCCACCAATTAACACCGAAAATTTTGAACTAAAAACGAATCTAATACAATTGGTGTCTAATAAACCTTTCTGTGGTTTAGATCATGAGGAGCCCATGCACATCTCCGTTGGTTTAATCAAGTTGCTTCTGATTAACTTTGAGCGTCACTCATGAGTCGATTAAGTTGAGATTGTTTCCATTTTCCTGAGGGGGCAGCCGGACTTGGCGAAAAGAACCCCTCAGTCGATCACAACATGGGAAGATCTTTCTAAGAAATTTGTGAACCAATTCTTTCCTCCGTCAAAGATAACAATGTTACAATCAGATCATAAATTTTCAACAAAATTTGGCGAGTTTTGGAGAAGCATGGGATAGATTCAAGGAACTTTACGTAAATGCCCTGAATCACGGTTTTGATCTTCATGATGATTGACGTTCTATAATGCTCTTACTCCGTCCGATCAAGAAACGCTAGCGGCCGTAGGTGGTAATATCTTGAGTCGTATGCCCACCGACATTAGAATGATTATCGAGAATAAGTCAAAAGTTTCTTCGTCTAGGAACCGTCCGGTTGTTTCTAAGATTGCTACTAATGATAACTACGTTTAGAGGAGTGAGTTGAGGTGAATTTGATGACCTTACTCATGCTATTAATTCGATGATAGAGAGTTTAAGAATCTGAAATCGAATCCGTCAAAGCCGCGGATCAAACATGTATTATTTTGCGGTGGTCCTCATCCGTATTATAATTGTCCAAATACCGTGATGGCGTCTCCAATGCTTCCGTAAGCATCGCTAATCGGTTGAGTCGGAACCAAGGATACCGTACCAACCAAATGGGACCACCGGTTTTGCACGTTCTCTCAACAAACCAAAACCGTTATCAGAATCAATCTTACAATCAAAACCGAGGAGCCAATCTTAGTCATGGTAATCAAAACTACCAAGCTCCTCCACCTCAAGTTTATCAACAACATCCTCAACAACAATATATTTTCCGAACAACGAGTTTCTATCTTACATGAAGAGTTGAGATAGTACCATCAAAATTTGCAAACTCAAATTAACAACATGAGGACGGATTTCAAAAGAGACATGGAAGTTACGAATAACAAGAATATGAGAGAAATTAAGGATATGATGGCTAGTTTCTTTCAAGCTAATCAACCTTCTACGTCTTACTCTCAACCCTCGAGTTCTCTTAGAGTAATACTATAACCCAAGAGGTGACATGAAAGCTATCACTACCCGAAGTGGTGTTGCTTACGATGGACCCACGGCTCCTACCACTACTTCTTCTTCTCCTTCCGGTGTGGTAGGCCGGGTGGGGTGACAAAGGACCCGGTGCTTCCCTCTGATAAAAGTCGAGAATGTCAACCCACGGTAGTTCAAAAAGTTAGCCTAAGACATCAAGATTTGATCTTTCCGCTTTCCGCGGTTAAGAGTTTGTCTACGATACGTGCTGTGAAGAAATTAGAAAAGGAGACTTCAACGGTTGTGGTGGAAAATGCTAGCTCTAAGAGCACACCACTTGTCCCCTCCGATTCGATTGTCGGATTGATCTTGTTCCTAAAAACACCGAGTTTTCTTTGAGTGGCAATCCCACTCCTCTCACTCCTCCTTCTTCGAAATATTCCTTCCCATACTCAATATGAGGAAGATGATTCTATAATGAAAGAAATTGAGGCTTATTTGAAAAGTGATTCAGTTTTGCGGAATTGATAATGTGATATTGATGCCGAATGAGATATTCGTTTGATTGAACAAATGCTGGAGATTCACGAAAAGTTATTCAAGAAGTCAAGCCATCTTTTAATCCTTCGGAGCCCGAGCTCAAGGATTCTTCCATTGATTTACCTCAGAGGTTCGTAGATGAACTGGCTCGCATGGATCCTCCTGCTGAGGATGATATCTTTGATTTTAGAGCCGACTTGCATGAAATTGAATTTTGCTATTTGATCCATCGATTTACTTTGAGAAGTTCACCGATGAACTTGCTCCCACCCAGACTTCGATTCTTCCAAAAATGAAGAGCGAATATGATGATGATCCATTTTCCCAAAGAAAGATAAGGAAGTTAAGATTTGATTGATGAGCTTGTTGATTCGGAGATTCTACACTATTTTTATCAGGAGTGATTCCTCTCCTCGTGAGGATTTTCCGCGTGGAGGATACGTTGATTTCGTTCCTTCGAGGACAAAATTTTTTAATCTCGGATACTCATTGAAGAATGCATTCTTATCACCAAAGTTATTCGGAAAAAGGATCCTATCTTGGATGCCTTCATTATTAAACCCTTGAAATACACCTCTTTGTACCATGGACTCCATACTCCTTTAGTATTCTCATCTTGATCCATCATCTTTTTATCGTCCAAAACCAAACGGGATGATGGATCAAGCTTTCTTGAAAAACCTTTTGTGAGTACGGAGGATTTAACCCTTATGTCTTTGCAGACACTTTCTTACCCAACCCACCGGTCATTCCTTTGGGAATGAGGACGTTTTGACCCCGTATCTCTACCACTTTTCCCCAAGGACAAATGAATTGGGACGGTGAGGGCTAGCGACTTCAGTGATCAAAAGCGTGAGCGCCGTGGGAGGCACCCCATGCTTATCCATCTATCTTCTTTCTATTTTCTAATAAGTGGCCGGGGGTCTGCCTCTTGATTTCTCGTGTTTGGTTGTTTGTGATATTGTGTGTAGGATGTTCGATATGAAGACTCTCGTTTCGAAGTTTGTCATTTTCTCTACTCGAGTCTCATGATCGATGCTTATGGAAATCCGATATCCTTAATCTTATCGACTAACGTTTATCTTTGAGCATACTTAATAAACGGCTTTTAGATTTTCGTTGATACCTTTGCTTTAAACATTGAGGACAATGTTTCGTTCTAGTCTGGGGTAGGGTAATCTATGATTTGATTTGACCGCCTTGCTTATTTCTTTGTGTTTCTCTCGTAACGTTTTCCTTAAAAATGAAAAATTGTGCAAAATGAGAAAATTTAAATTTTTTGTAAGCTTTGTTAAGTCTTTCCGATTGAAAATTTTGCTAGTCTCTTAGATAAAAGCTATAAAATCTAATTCTAGCTCAAAAGGCCAAGATTTTGCAAGTTTCCACAAAGTGATTTTAAATATGCATAACTTGATTTCATTAGACAAAGCATTTGCTAAGTTAATATATGTTTTGACACATTGATTGACTTTCCGGCAGGGAGGTAGGAATAGAATTTACGACTTGACCGGAGCGTGTTGAGCCCTAGCTTGTTCCCTTAACCATAGATAATCTAAAATTTATCGGCTAAGCATCTGCGAGGATCATTATTTGGGATTTTAAATTTGGGAGATACGAGAAATGATAGAGTTACTTATGAGTTTAGATGCTAAGCGTGGAGTAGTTGGTTCTCTTTAGAGCCCATCGAAGGTACTTATGGCTTTTGTTCCCACAAAATTGTTTCACCCCATATACTCTAAATAATTAGAGATGTCGAGTTTTTGGCGATGGTTAGTTCTTTATCTTCTTAAGAGAATCTTTGTTTGAAAAATTGGGTACACATCAAGGATCTATAATGAATAAATAAGTGTTGAGTATCAAGTAATAATGTAATAAGTAAAGTTGTGAGTGGTGTGTCGAGATGGACCCTTGGATCTTTAGCGGGATTGTATGAGGTCTTAGCTTAGTAGGGACTCTCATTTCATGAAGCCTATAGTCTTGGAATTACCTGTGAAGCTCATTAGTTCACGAGCTCATATAAATAAAAAAAAAAAAAAAAATGAAAAATGATGAAAAGTAAAAAAATCAAAAGTATAAGTGTAATAAAATTCCTTGATGTGGACCTCATTTTTACGACAATGGTTCTTGAGAGAAGGTGGATAACTAATTATCGACTTAGCTTTGTATCTTTATCAGAATAAAAGTTATAAAGGCGAGAATTTGAAGAAATTCATTTCTCACAAAAATAAAATCTAGAGAAATGGAAAATGGGAGCGAAAGTAAGTACACAAGTAACTTCCATGGGTAGTGTTAGCATCTAGAATCATTTGTAACAATGATTTCGGTTTTATGCTTAGTTTGGGACTTGTGAAAATGTGAGGACGATGTATTCTATCCGTATGGTCACTTCACTTATGTGTGTTTGTTTTCTACTCCGTGATCCTAGCGTTAATCGTTTGAAAAATGTTGGAGTTATTGATCGACATGAAAGTTCAACAAACCGTCATCCATAATCGGAATGTGCTTAATTTTAATATCTACTTGTGAATTAAAAAGGTAAACGTAGCGTTTTAGAATTAAGGCTTTCTTAATCTCTTTTGAGGAATCTTTGCTACTTCTTCATAGGTTTAGTAGAAAGAGATTTAAATCCTTGGTTTTAGAAGCGTGAGTTGATTGCATTGCGTGGGACACGCAATGGTCTCGTCTGGGTATTTTTGATATGTGCTTAAACACATACCTTTTCTTTATCAATATAGACCCAAAACAACCAAGGAAAAGCCGTTTATTACTTATATTTGTGGTTTTCTTAGTTTATGGCTTTAATTGCGGATATAAAACACGCAAAAAGGATCCAAATCGGATGTAAATCCGAGCACGGAGATCAAGAGAGTTTACCGTGAGAAGGTCGGGGTTTGTGCATTGTGGAAGATTTTATTCTCTAAGGATGATTTTTGAAGTTTCAGTCAAGTTTGAAGAAAAGTCAAGAATGACCCCACTTTGAGCTTTTTGCAGTTTATCCCAAGATTCAGATTTTCTGAGAATGCACCCTTGGATTATTTAAGCTTTACATGATTAGCCCTTGAGAGATTGTCAGGTAGGTAATTAAATTCAGGTGTGCAAGATTGGTCCACTAAGCTATTACTTGGATTACATTTACATCTCTAGTCCAAACTTATGTATAACCTTTAATGTGTACCAGCCCAATCCTAAAACTAATACACCCGTTTAAATCTCTAGACGAAACCAAAGCGTGACCCGTTATTTTAAGCGAGTCAACCCCATTAAACCCGATTCAAACACTTGAAAAACAATAAAAACCCATTGCGCCAATCCCTTTCCCCTTTTCTACAGGATAAACCCTAATTTACCCCACCCGTGTAATTGGCTAAATTACTTGATAATTAAGGGTAGTATAGTACATTCCACGACACACACGACTCATGGGATGACACTTCATGTCAGGTGTGCTATAGGACACACAATGGCTCTCAATTGGCGAAGCTTGTCATTAGATTTGATCCTAGGGTTGTGATGAGGGGGAGGCGGTTATTATGATCAAGGGTGTGCTAATGAGCTTGAAGAAGCACAAGGGATGGATTTCGAGAAGCTTCCAAGACCCTTAGCTCATGTTATAAATAGACCTTCTTATCATTCACAAATTTGTATCTCTTCATATCTTACTTTCTGTATTTTTCATCTCTCTAGATTTAGTTGTAGTGGTTATTTACAATTTCAAATGTTTTAAATCATTTTGTAATTCGTATTGTACTCAATTTTCCTTATTAATATAAATTTGCATTTCATTTTGATTGTTTTTAAGTTTCTATTATTCTAAATCTTGCCTTAAACTTATTTTAGTGCTTATTATAGTATTATTAATCTGTTTTTTAGCTTGTTTCATCAAAATCTCAAAAATAAAAAAAAAAATCACATAAAATCATTTAAAAATCAAAAATCACTTTAGATCTGTATTTTGGAGTAATCCTGTCTTGATTCTTGTTTCATATGTTCATTTAAGCTTTTTAGTAGCTTATTGTGAGCTTATATTCATTTCATTCTCAAAACACCAAAATCTCAAGTTGAATCGGATGCTACTGATTCTTTGACTTGATGTGTTTCTGTTGAATTTGGATCGGATGCAGTTTGGATTGGTGCTGATGGTTGGTTGGGTTCATTTGGTTGGAATTGTTTAGGTTAGGGGTATAAGTAGGATAAGGTGCATCGGTTTGGCAAGCCATAGTGGCTAAGGTGAAATTGTAAGTCATCATATCATTATTGCTCACTTATCATGATTGATTCACGTTCATTAGTCATATTTGATCTTTGTTTGATCGAGAATGATGCTTGTTTAGTGTTATCTAGTCTTATCTTGCTTGTTAGTTCTTAAATCGGTAGCTTTAGTAGTGTTTGAATAATGTGCTAGAGTAGCTAAAATGTTACATTGTAGTTGTTGATTCAAGCTTGAGTAGTTATTGGATAGTCAATTGGAAGGTCTTGTTATAGAGTTCTAGTCATTAAAGTCGAATCACTTTAAAACGATCTAGCTTCTTAATCTGTCATAATCAGTTGGTGATATTAGTTGCAAATTGATTTGAAATTGTTAGATCTAGCTTTTAGTGATCATATTTAGTGTTAAAACACCATAATCAGTTCATTAGATTAGATTAAATTGAGTTTGGTCAAACTTTCCTGTGATTTCTTTAATAGTCAAAATCATCAAAGTTGCTAAATGGTTTTTCACAAAACTTGTGAATCAAATCATTGCTTCATTTCTAAGATTGATTGTTTGAAACTTTGGAATTCACAAGTTGTTGGTCTTAATCGATCGCTTTTTGCTTCAATGGTTTGAGTCAGATGAGCTTCACATAAGCTCATCAATGACCTCATACGCCTGTTCATACTGAGAGTGTGAATCAAGGCTGATTCCTATATCTGTCTGCTTAGTCTTAATTCTAGGAGTTAGGGACTTGAAATTTGGTGGAATTGTAGCTAGCTTGGGGTGTGTAGGGACTGCATAAGTAGTTTTGGGTTTGGCTTATTGGATAAACTCATGCAGCTAAGCGGGTAGGGGTATTTCATTGAATTGGTGGAATAAGCGGTTGGCTTATTTCAGCGATTTGAGCTTTTAGGCTTGTTTGGAATAGGTACTTTCTGTAGCAATTAAGCTTATTACCTACATTAAGCTCTAGTGTCAATTTAAGCTTTATAGCTTGTTTGCTTATTTTTCTAGCTTATTTTGATAATCCAGTTACCGTGTCTCCGCCTTTGATTTTCATTTTTTAGAATCTTTAATATCGTTTTGGGGAATTTTCACAGAAGTTTTCATAATTTTTGGTCTTTATT
>OU343218.1:136782893-136843584 GCA_910596185.1 Chrysanthemum makinoi
AATATCACTAGCTTAACTAGCTTGAAATTATTACCATTCCTGACAAGTCTTTTCGAAAGTTACTAAGTGCAGATCTCGCCAATTCTTGGGTTAAAGTCTTTTCACACGAGAGTTCATATAGCAAAAACACAACATATTTCTTATCACGTATTTTTTCTCCCCCTAAAAATGGCATATAAAATGTTATTTTTGAAAAGTTGAGAATAAATATGACCATTTTGAGTGTCAAGGGAAGAATGACCACCGTGAACAATTTAGAACAAAGTTTTAAGTCAAATACTCACCCTCAACAAGTGATATAAACGGTTGAGGTTTTGAAAATCATAAGGAAAGTACTTGTTCTTTTGAGCAAAACCTTGAAAAGTGAAAGGTTTGATAGGTTTTACTCAAAAGTAAGAAGCTTTCGCCCCTTTTATAAGGATTGTGGTAATCAAGCCGCACTACACAGGTCCTTTATTTACAAGAACGGGTTGTACAATGTAATGTGTGCACAAGCCATTGACATAATAGATCATACATCCAAATTTATAATGAAAGAAGCAAGGGGTACCGTGTAGTCCGTAGATGTCGCCAGAATGAATCGGGCGCTGAAAGTATGATGTTTCTCCCGGTCCACTCACCAACATAGCTTTCCAATCTTCCGAATCGATCCCTTCTATACAACCGCTCATCAATCATGGTGATGATCCTCTTCACGCCCCTTCGATCCCCGAGAATTCCATCGCTAGGAGACCCGATTTGGTGTATATCCTTCAATCGATAAGCCAATCCATCCCTAACCATCTTCAAAGTGTGATCTCCAAACTTGTGAAGATCTCTCGACGCCATTAAGCAATTTCTTTGAAGTTCACTACGGTAAACGACTCCAATGGTTTGCCGATGAGTGTAAATTGTGTGAAATGGTTGATGTCCGGGAAGATCAAGCGCGGTGGAGTGAAGTTGACATGAGTCCGATAAGATTCAACCGCAAGTCGGAGATCTTCTACACGCTCTTTGATAACTATGCATCGATGAAGATGAGCACCGACTTGATGAATTCACGCTGTACTTCAGCTGGAGAATTGTCTCATACGCACTCTCAGACTTTGGCAAGGTACATATATTCGATGTCGTTGATAGACAAATTCTCAAAGTCAGCTTCAGAGAATGCATAATCCCTTTCGCCTTGTCTTTTGACTACAATATTCTTGAGATAATGCGGTAGTCCCATTTGGATGAAAGATCAACGTGTTTGATGGCAACTATGTTTTTAGCATCAACACCGCATGTTGAGACTTCGACTGCGCCTCGTAGTAGATCTGCTCTGCGTCGCCAATGATGAATTCAGACATTGCATCTCGTCGTATGCTTCCACTTAGTTGGAGAACAAGTGATTAGCTCTTTCCTCGATAGCTATGCAATTTGAGTATTCACTGAATGGAAGTGTCAAGGATGTAGCGATTTCCTTGAGCCATCGCCACCGCGGAAGAAGAAATTCCATGTCTTTGTTGAAGAAGTGTCGGAATGGAATTCTAGGCTCATTTGGTTGGCCAATTGTTGGTAGTGGTCTAGACCCGTCGGTGTAATAAGGAGGGTTGTCCCGCTCAGTAAGTCGATGTTTGCTTCTGGGTTGAGCCAATCCATGCTATTAGACATAGCTCGAGCAATGTTGTCAAGGTGATATTCGACCTCGATGGCACTTTCCGAGCTATCTTCCATAGTTGAAAAGCTTCATTCTTGATTCGCTTCAACTCGATTTCGCCATCTTCTTTACCGAATTTTTCTTATATCTTTGCATGCTCCAAAGTAGTACCGCTACCGGATCTTGACCTTCTTCGGTAGGGAGTTGAATTGAAAAGTGTAGAAAACCATTCAAATTTCTCTTCTGTTATCTTCATCTAGCCAGATAGGACGCCGCCTTGGGGCCGTCTTCACTTTCTTAGGCCTAGATGAGGATTCGCTTCAGACTTGTCGGGTGAGGCGGTTGTTGTGGGGCTCATGGTATTCTTTTCATCGCCACCACCGTACTCAAAGTGGTCACCGGTTTTTGAGTCCGTAACTCGTAATCCTCGAGGTTTATCTCAGAAGAAAGGCAGAGGAGATCTTTGTTGAGTCGAGTCCTTGTAGGAGGCATTGAGTAATCGAATCAAGATGATTCACCGACTTTTGTGTTTAGGCCTTATCCTTATCTTGATCTTTGTCTTCATCATCTTTTGAACGCTTAGGCCTTATAGCCTCTTCTCTGAATGATGAATTGAGTTGGTATTCCAAAGAATGCTTCAAACAGCTTTAGCTTCATGGGAGGCAAACGCTGTGAAAGCTGTTGACATTTGGGCTACCGTCGGTTTACTAATTCATCATCTGAGAAGATTGTAGTTTCAACTCGATTGATGCTCAAATTCATCGGAGTTGATTTCATGGCTTGCTTGGCTAAATGTAAGAGATTCGGATAAAGTTGTCCGGTATACATCTCCTTTGTCAGTTTTGGAATGACCTCCATTAAGAACTTGTGAGTGTATCCTTTTATCATCTCGTCCATGCTCCTTGAAGATCATCCTTCATAAGCTTCTAGACATACTCCCTTTCAACTTGCATCTTGTCATTCTCATCATGAAGATACGCATCCGATCACGAGGAAAGTCAACTTCTGTGGAGAATATCTTTCTTCCGACTCGCTTGACAAATTTTAACGATTCGATTCTTAGATTGAGAGATCCAAGATGGAGTTGGCTTATTTACTAATTTGATGATGATTTGGTTGATTTCTTTGATGGTGGTGGTGAAGAATGAGAAGACGAACCGATGATGAAGAGACATGAGGAGACTCTAGATCCTTTGAGGTCAGGGTTTTCTCCTTCGACGAAAGCAGACTGCTTAGCGTAAACTTATCATAATCAAGTCATCTCCGTGACTTATCTTTCTCTCGCCTTTTTCTGCCTCTCGCCTTTTCTTTGTCACCCTCATCTTTCTAATTCTTTCTTTAACAGTTCTCAAATTCATGCTCAATAGTTTCTTCCACGGGCTTTGTTGTTGTCAAAGTGGTGGCACTGCATCCCTTATCGGGTTGATTAACCGCATCGTGACCAGTGAAGGTTGAGTCATGACCACTTGACCTCCGGGCCACCCATTTGTTCTTTGCAAATTCTTTGCCGCGGTTGAGTCTAAGTAATTTGAACTTCTTCCCCGTATGAAGTATCCAGCTTGCTCTTCTTCTTCATCCTAGCTTCATAAGGCACAAGTACAGAGTCTTCCCTTTCCTTTGTCACCGGTGGACTTGGAGGTTTAGCCGCCGGGGAGGTGTTTTGCAGTGTGATTCGTGAGTAGAAAGTCTCTTCATCTCATTCAAGAGCCTCCGAGTCCTCGCCCATTAGCTTTTCTCTGTGGTTCGTGCTTAGATAATGGAATAGGAACAACTTCCTTGGCGGAACTGCCCCTCGCGGAGGATTCCTCCCGAAACATCCTCGACTTCAAGCTTGCGTGACTTCCAAAGACTTCCTCTTCTCGGTTCTCCTAGTAGGTGTTCCGTAAGGCTTATCATCAAGATGACCAACTTTGCCTTCTCGCATCGCTACTTGATACCTTTTGTATGTTTCAAGCTTTTTGATTTCATTTGTCAAGGTGATCGTGCAAAGACGCAAGACCCTCGCTTCTTTGTTGACTCATTCCTTGATTCTAACCGATAGTAGGCTCACCAACATATCGCGGATTATCCGGGTCATTGAGCTTGGGGAATGTCGGGATGAAGTCCAAGTGCTCTCTGGATCAACAATTTCGTGTATCCGACATAGGGAATCTTTGAGCCAAGTTTCTTGTGAAATGACATCATGTCTTCCCATGCTGCTTCAATTTTGATGTCCTTTGTTGATTAAAGACCAGAAGCTTTGTAGTTCCATGAGCTTGGGATGCTCATAACCACTATCACGCACTGAGACCGATTTGGTGATGATGATGTAGAGGGTTCTCCACGGTTGAGGAATGTTCTTAAGCTCCACATGAGAATGCTTAGTGATTATCTCCAGCTTCATCATAGCCAATATCAATCGAATTTCGTAATCTGTCTCTTCAAGAGTGTGGCATAGAAGTCGGTTGGCTCGATCTCGTGAATTAAGAACAACCGTAGATCTCGCTTGTTGATGGTGATTTGTTTGTGATTTAACGTCACCGTCACCGCACTTTGACCTTTGATCCTTTGCATTGAATTCCGTAATTGTTGTATGTAGATTCTCGACTGTAGCAGAGTGTGAAAGCATGTTCTAGTACGGATGATTCCTAAGAATATCCACAGCGATCAAGCAAGAAGATTCTCGAGGTGTGAGGGTTTCAAAGTCAACTCGAGATTGTTCTTACAATCTTTCTAGGATAGCCATTAGGAAGATATCAATTGTGAGAACTCCTCGTGCATCCACATTCATTTGAGCACCATGTCGCGATCCAAATAACATTAGCCAATATAACCAACATATCGAAAGACATAATGTTAGTCAATAGAAGGTTTTTATTGTCTAATTATTGAATATACAAAGGTTAATGATTGTTACCAGTCCTAAGTCACTTGTTTGTCCAATAGTCCAATGACGCCGTGAAATGTTTCGTGAGTTAGTTAACTTTAAGTTTTAAAGTTTATGTTATCACTTATAGTTCACAACATATCAAACGCTTAAGTATATTAGTGACATTTTTTGGATTCGTGACGTTATGATTCATTTATTTACAAGTTTGCACGCAACAATTCACAACGGTTTGATCAAGGCTTATGCGTGAGAATAGTAGCTTATGCGTAAAAGTGGGTTATATGCGAGGGCACAAGCTTACGCGTAGGAATCAGTTTTACGCTGTGAGGAACATAGTAACCTTATGCGTGAGCTTACGCCAGAGGCTTATAGAAACTTTACGCCAAGTCTTACTCGTAAGAGTAGACCTTATGTAGAGTCACGCTAACGATATCCTTCACGTGATACGCCATAGTCCCATGTAGAACTTACGCAGAATGCTTACGCCAAAATTTCTCTTACGCATAACTTTCTACGCCGAAGGTGATCCTTATGCGTAGAGTCACAAAGACCTTGATTCTCGAAGTTTTATGCGTAGAAAGCCTGAAATAAAATCATCATATCATCAATCTTAACATGTATAGTCATTTACATGGCAGATCAAAGCATGAAACTCATTCAAACAGTTAGGCATAGAAAATCTTACGCCAGAGCCAAAACCCTAAAGTTCAAAATTTACGCGTATGACATCTAGACATAGGATATGCACCAAGGTATTTTTGGTAAGTCTAAGGTGTTGTGAGAATGAAATGACCAAGTTTTAACACCTAATTCTTGAATCATAAATACCCAAACGTAAGAACATTAAACCCTAATTACTAATTTATCATCAATTAGTGTTTCCGGTTGTTTTAAGGCATAGATAAGATCAATTCATCATATAAGCATCATCACACAACAATCTTTTTGACCAAAAACCTTCACATTTGAAAATACCCAAAACCACGCATAAACCCTAATTTTGAAAACCAATCAATTCGTGTTTTCGGGTGGATTATGAGAATAAAACTAGTATCATTGATGTTAAAGACATGTTTTGACACAATCTTTTTAACCATTAACACACACCAATGATTGTGTGTTCATACGCTTATGCGTAGAACACATAATCACACATATCTAACGCTTTAACCGTTGGATTTGCATAAAATTCAAAACCTTTGCTTGTAATAACGTTAAGATTATGAAAACACTTACACTTTGATGATAAAAATACGATTTCTTGAACGATTTCTACGCTGTGAGATTAGTTTGTTAAGAGTAATAAAATGACTTTAACATTTTGGCGCTTGGTCCCTCCACCTTTTTCCATTTTCATTTAAAGCCTTTTAACTTCCATTTTGGTTACCAAACAAAAGATTTTAAGAAAGAAACTTGACTACACTCTGACTTAAGAAAATAATGAAAGGTTATAAATTTTAGTCCGAGGAGTGTCATAACCTAAAAGTTTACCACCATTGATACAAGAAACAACCGTAATAGAGTAACATGCAAGTACATGATGTTTTTGAAACAAGCTTAAGAATATTTTCTCCCCTCAACACTTGATCGAAAAAATACTGAATTTTGAAAGATTATAGTGTTGACGGAAGAAATGTACTTGCCATGTTGAAAGAAAAATAGATTAGAAGAATATTTTTGTTGTTTTATCTGGTTTTATATTTTTGTATTTTGTTTTTGAAAAATAATATTTACAAAAGAGATTTTGGTGTTTGATGTGTTTTAAGATCTGTTTAGGAGGTCATCCAATACCTCTTGAGTCAAACACCTCATACCAATCCGGTGGACCAACTCATTAAACCTAGCGGAGGCAAGGCTTTGGTGAGAAGATTCGCCAATTGGTATTCTGCCCACAAAATATAATTCAACAATACCGCTCCACGCGGATCCTTGATGAAATGATATCAAGATCGATGTGCTTTGATTTCAGTGCGAACTGAAGTTGCACGAGATTGCAATGGCACTCCTATTGTCGCAAAGACATCGATTCGTTAAATACGAACCATAGTCTTTGAGATGTGTTCTCATCCAAATGACTTGAGCACAACACGCCGACATGGCTACATATTCTCGCCGTTGAGGACAACATGTACAATCCTCGCTTCGATTGCCAAGACACCAGCTTATCACCAAGAAATTGTAAAGCTCCGGCTTTTCCGTGAATCTAAGCATCCCGCGTGGTCACCAAAAGCTTATTGTTCAAAACCGTAATCCTTCTGGATACCGATTCCCAAATTAATGGTTCCCTTGATGTATCGGAGGATTCTTTTAGCCTCGAGAGGTGGGTTTCAGCTTGGTCGCGACCGATAACGAGCAAAGATATACAAGAAAGACAATATCAGCTCCATCGGCCGTTAGATACATGAGAGACCCAATGATACTACGGTATTTGGTAGGGTCAACCAATTTTCCATGTAAATCATTCAGCTTTTTGGTATGTGCCATTGGAGTGGCATATAAGTCACGTGTATTCATTCCAAATTTGTGTAACAATTCAAGGGCATATTTGGACTAACTCAAGAAAATACCATGGGGTGATTGATGAACTTGTAGTCCTAGAAAGAACGTAAGTTCACCCATCATTGACATTTCAAAATGTTTCTTCATTAGTTTTGCAAAAGCGATTGAGTACTTTTTATGAGTTGACCCAAAATGATGTCATCCACATAAATTTGAACAATTAAAATATGTTCCCCGTGATATTGTATGAAAAGAGTGGGTCGACCAACCTTTGGTAAAGTTATTGGCAATTAGGAAAGATGATAGCTTATCGTACCATGCCCGAGGAGCTTGTTTGAGACCATAGAGAGCTTTGTTCAGTTTGTAGACATGGTTCGAACGCGATCAACGAATCCTTCCGTTGGCCGACATAAACCGCTTCTTTAAGTTGCCCATTCGAAAAGCGCTGACGTCCATCCGAAGACCGCATATTCATATGAGCCGCGAACCGAAATATCCAATGTTTCAAGACGAGCAACCGGAGCAAAAGATTCTTCAAAGTCAATACCCTCTTCCCGACGATAACCCTTAGCCACCGACGTGACTTGTTTCGATAACGCTTCCTTCAAAGATCCAATTTGTTTTTCCAAATCCATTTAAGACCAATGACGAAGACCTCTCTGTCTTTCAACCAGCCCATACTTCAAGACGCTTAAATTGGTTGAGTTCTTCCTGCATGGATTCAATCCGCTTGTCCTTTGTCATTGCGCTTTGATGTTTTAGGTTCAGATTGGCAAACAAAGGAGTGCATAAATGCAATGTTCACCGTCTCGTATGAAGACGCTGTCTCAGAACGACCGGGTTGATTCGGTTGCCAATAATATTTTCCAGAGGATGGTCTTTTGTCCATCTATGTGTGGAGGGTTGATGTTGGTATACATTGTGCAGATTTTGAGGATTCAAATGGCTTGTTGAAGATTCCATGACATCGTGCGCAGCCTCATTAGCAAACGGGTTAAAGAACGATTTGGATCAAAATCTCAGTGGGGTACTTCATTCGTAACATCATCACCGGTTCATCATTGTTGGAAGCGTTTGTTCAATCTGTGTTGGAGTCAACTGGTGGTGCTTCTTCAACCGTAGTTGTTGTAGCAGTGTATCGTATAAGAGTATTATCGTGCTGAGCAACAAAATGTACGGATACACCCGAGCACGCTCATCAATATCGCCACCGCAAATGGAGCAAATAACCTTTCCATTTGTTGACGAAGTAAGTCAGGGGCTTTGTTCACCATGATGGGGTTTGGGGAAGTTTGCTTGGTTGTGTCCGGTTCCAAGTCAGTTATACTCGTAAGCCATCTCCCGTAAGTTCATCAAAATGAGCATGAATCGCTTCCATAACCTCCTTTGTTCGACGATTCCGCATTCGAAACCTTTAGAATTATCACAATATCCTATAAAGACTCCAATGTCAGCTTTGGCTTTGAGCTTCCCAAAGTCATCACGATCATTATTCGAATAGCAAAGAGATCCGAATACATGAAAGTGTTTGAGATTCGGTTTCCTGTTGTGGACAAGCTCAAAAGGTGTTTTGTTGTATGCTTTGTAATCATAGAACGTTTTGAGTATAGCATGCGAGATACAAATACCATAAGTAATATGAAGTTTAGCATTGATTAACATTGTTCTGCGCCTTCCACTAACGCTCGTTTCGCTCTTCAACAACCCGCTTTGTTCGTGTAATGCAATAGATGTCCTGTCAATTCCCACTTTCTCATAAAATTCACTAAGAGTTTGGTTAACAAATTCGTGCCTCCGTCTGCTCGATTTGTCGAACGGTGTTTCAGAGCAACTTGTATTTTCGAGAAAGGTGATGATCATCCGTGGAGCTTGATCTTTGCTTCAAGAAAGTAGACCCAAGTCCCCGGAATAGTCATCAACAATTACTAAGATGTAGCTTGCCATTGATCGCTTGCACGCCAAGATCGGGCCACACAAATCCATGTGAAGAAGATGAAGCACATGCCGAGAGTTGTGTTCCACCTTTGAAGGAAAATGAGCACGAGTGCTTTTGCCTTGTTCACAAGCCGAGCAAAGGTGATCTTTAGAATACCAAAATCGTGGGAGTCCTTCAACTAGTTTGTGTCGAGCAAGGTTGGTGATGGTTTGAAAGTTTAGATGTGAGAGACGACGTGCCATAGCCATGATTTTGTTGATGTTGCCTTTGAAAGTAAGCAGATGGGAGAAGAAGCAACCATGTCTTGCATAGAGATAGT
Source organism: Chrysanthemum makinoi (assembly GCA_910596185.1). Taxonomy (NCBI): domain Eukaryota; kingdom Viridiplantae; phylum Streptophyta; class Magnoliopsida; order Asterales; family Asteraceae; genus Chrysanthemum; species Chrysanthemum makinoi. Next base: position 136,792,138 of record OU343218.1, read on the forward strand.
GTAAAGACTCGAATTACGAGCCGCATATAAGGTCGCTTTCCTTGTAGATCACTTAATGAAACAAGTTTTCTCCCCAAAGCAACCTCCAAATCTCCATCACGTAACCGACTCCATCGAAAACGACAGACCGGCCTTCCACATAATAAAACCCGCTAATTTTCGATGTTCCCATTGATATAGTCTCCAGAGTCATGATAGCGCTAAGTGATCATTCCCGACCGACAAAGGCAATGAACTTTGCAATAAAGTTTGATAACAGCTTTAAGGTTGCCTCGTCATGTGTCGGGAACATCCGCTATCAACAATCCGAGAATGATCTCAGATCACCGCGATTACAATAATGCATCTAATACGATGGAATAGAAGTAGATGTGGAACCCGAAATGTTAGAGGGTTCCTGAGCGCTATAGTAGACATACACACATCAATAGCTTTAGGTATCCATTTAAATCCTAGTGTGTTATATATCCATTTCTGCCATCTCCAACTAGTATTTGCTTTAGTCTTAGTGAATGCACTAGGTGGTACTACATTCCTAGGAGGTGAACCGAGCTACAGACAAGAAAGCGCTTCTTAGAATCTAAAGAGGGCTAAGCAGACTTAGAAAGATTAGTGGGCCTATAGGTATTCCTAGGGGTGGAAACGAGCCGAGCCGCTCGTAAAAAGCTCGAGATCGGATCGGTAAAAAGCTCGAACGAGCCGAGCTTAAACGAGCTCGAGCCCAGCTCGAGCCTAAATTAAAGCTCATTTAATAAACGAGCCCGACGAGTTTATATAAGATCGATTAGGCTTTAGCAACGACATATATTTTATGTATGTATACATATATGATACATATAAACATATATGTATGTATTTTACAACGAGAATTCCAAAAAAAACAAAAAACAATGCAACCCACAGATCTATACATTTCTAATAGTAATTTCACCTATTTCCATTAAAAGAAATCAAACACCATCCTTATCTCAAAACATCATTATCATTCTTCAATCAAAACAAAACCATCTTGACTTTCTGATATAAAACCACAAACCAAACGACTTTGAAGATGTTTCTTTATGCCAAAGAAAATGAGCTTACATCTATCGTAATCTATGAATATATATGAAAGAAGTTAAGATTCTCAATCGATGAAGAGATCGTGTTTAAATCTCAAAGATTTTGTTTCACCTAATTTTAGATCTTTAGATTCTTTTATACCTTCTTGACTTATTTATTTATTTTTATTTTTATTTTTTTGATGGCTGTGAGATGGGATAATATCATTCAAGTGGTTGGTTTGGTCTTTTTATCATTTTGAACCTGTATGAATCTTTGGTGAACTCACTTTGCAAATCGGTCAAGCTAAACAATACAAATGAAGTACAAGTGTGGCAACATTTGGCACTCAATAAAAGAGAAAATAAACACATTGAAGAACATACGTTGATGTTAGATCGAGCTCGAAGCTCTGCGAGTTACTAAGCTCATCATAACGAGCGAGTTACGAAATGAGCTTTATATCATAACACGAGCTGAAGCTCATCTTAAGGCTCGACTTTGCTCGACGAGCTTATTAATAGAATGACGAGCTCAGCTGCAAGTTCTGCTTCTATAACTTCCACCCCTAGGTATTCGCCTTCTTAGGATTCCTTAAACGAGAGATAGCTTTAGCAACAACATTTATCATGACAATCAAAATTCATACTTTTACTTACAAATAAACAAGGTGCATCGATCAATATTAAAGTGCTTAAAGGTTTAGCATTCGCTACATCACTATTTCTATTACATTTGCCGAAACAAAATCTATAGTGGAGGCATCTTGAGTCTTATTCATAGTCCTAGGGTGTTCTTCTACTTTAGCATTCTTTATTGATCTTTCTTAGGTCGCAACTTCCTATTCTTCTATGTAGTGCTCTTAGGTCAGAAGTGCTTGGAAAAGACGAACTATTCCCTGCTTAGTAGAATGAAGCACTAGCAACTTGTGATTTGGCAAGAGTGATTCTAGGTTCACAATTACTAAGTGTTACCGGGCTATTCTTAATCACAGGCGAAGTTGTTCATACTTTCCTAACATTTCTAACTTGAAGATAGTGTGAATCGATCTTGATTTTCGTAATCCAATATTTCCAAAGAAATGCATAAATTCTTTAGTGTGTGCAAGATAATGATCAAGTTCATTTGATGCTTCATCACGAGTCTTTTGAGTAAATCAAATATGACACCATATTCCTTTTTAACTTTTACAAGTTCTTGTTCATATTTCGAGATTTGACACTTAAAAGACACGTTTTGATCATCCAGTTGCTCAATTTTGGATCAAGATTTGTCACGAATCGGCGATGTTGAAAAGCAAGTTGTTGATCGTGAATATCTTTTGACACCATTAAGACGACGTGATTGCATTTGAAAGTTCGCTTGACAATCGCTTGTTTTCAACTTTAAGGACTCGACCAAGCACATTATCGTTGTTCTCAACATTTACCATGAATCAATATAATCAGCGAGCAACATTATGGACATCTCACATCGCGACGATGACATCTTCCAAGAGTCGATCAACATCTTTTCTCAACATTTTCTTTTTACGCTTAGTATTAGAAATAGATGTTTCTATTTTCTCGAAAACGACCTTCATCAATCCAAGTTCCTTATGAAAGTCCTTTCCCAAGACAATGCACAACTTTTCAAATTTTTAACATTTGGTAAAAGATTTTTCCGAAAAATGTCTCTTTGTTCTCAGCTAGAGCCATTGAAAATGTTGAACTTTGATTTCGTAATGATATTCTATCTCATGTTGTAAAGTTTTGAGGTCGCCATGAAAAGTGTCAAAATATCAAGAATTTTGAGATTTTCGTGTTTTGAGTTTACTTCACATATGGAAGGTAAAGGACCATAAGTTTGTGCATAATCTGGTTTGGGATTGTCATTAGAAGACTTAGACGCTTTATGATAATCCTTGGTGTGTTAGAAGAATCTGCTGGTGTGACGAAAGTGACCGCTTTTGAATAGTTAAAAGGTTTGTTGTAAACAACTTTTCTAATTTTGATCGACTCTCGCCTTCGTGATCTAATTCCTCTTGACGATGATATTCAACAACACTCATAAATGTAATTATCAATTTTATATTCGTGACCGAAACTTCGTGGATTTGGTTTGAATGTTTTGGTTGAAAGCTTAGGTTTGTAATCAGCGAGATTCGGTCCATATCCATTTGAATTGGGTTTTAAAGTAAACTTTTCAATAGTCTGGACCGACTCGCCATGTTTGTAAACAACAGCTTTAAACTCTTTAAGTTTGTTTTGCAAGCCGATGATTTCTTCAAGATGATCATCTATTCGCTTCGTTGAATGCTTTTTGTATGCAGAGAAATGTTTTTGACAAGTTAACAACTCATCTTTAGCTTTTGATTTTCCAAGGTGAGAGCGTTAATTAGCTTTTTATGTTCATGTTTCAGTTGTTCTATTTCGCATAACAAAGCATTCTTCGGCTGCTAGATCAATGACTGCTCTCTAAATATTTTTCGCTTTGATGAGATTTGGCAAAGGTCGCCAAAACCGCTTTCACGCTTTTCTTGAGTTTTGAAAAAGTTGAGTTGCTTTTGTAAACATTCAAAATCCTTGGTTAACAAAGGCATTTTTGCTTTTCAATTCCTGATTAATGGCATGACATTTTTCCACTATGGTCCGTTGGTCTTGTATTAAACGAGCAAAATCGATGAGGCAAAGTTCGAAGTTCAATGAGTCACAACATGATCATTACCGAGATCCTCAAGTATAACCACGGAGTCAATTTGATTATCAAGGGAGACCGCTTGGTCATCTTGATCGCCAAATATAAACTACGGGTCTAGTTGAAAATCGTCGGAATGAGATGTGGACGACTCATTTTGAACATTCTGCGCCTTGCCGGATTCAGATGTTGGCGGAGATATGAGATCAGAGATAAATATGGTTTGTTCGGGCACTGAGACAAGCCATCAAGTCATACACCGGCCTCGTGGTCACTCATGTGTAACTCATGCATATTAGCCATCAACATAACAAATGATTGGCCGCAAGTCCTCCATATCATCATCCGAATCAGATTTGCCATAAAGCTCGTTTTGTCCGTGAGAGTTCCACCAGCTTCATCCTTAAGAGCCAAAATAAGAGCCTCTTTGTGATAAGCACGCCTAGTCCTCTACGGGCATGCATTAGCAGATGTCCCTTCATTGCAGCTTGTAGCATCAAGACCATTCAACCCATTTTGAGCATTTCCTGCTCCACCACTTGAGCTCTATTGTTATTCCTACCCACAAGATTAAACCCTTGACCACCCCCATCCGGACGACCACCATAACCACGATTCTGAACTTCAACTCGCCCATTGTTCACAACAGCTTGATTCCTTGTATTAGATGAGGAACTAATACGGTTGTTGGATTTGTTGGTATAACGGCTAAAGGCATTAGCAATCATAGCAAATCCTTGTTGCAATGCTTCAACGGATCGATTCCTCATTAGCTTCGCTAACAAGTGCTTGAGCATTGTTGTTGTTGTATGGAACCAATTGAGTTTGTTGAGATTGAGGTCGTGGAAGGATCATATGGTGTGATTGTAGCAGCTTGGTTGAGTTGCCGGGTTGAGGAGAATAACCTGCTTGAGCATATAAGGCAAGTTGTTGATTTTCCTGATGTGTCGGTGGAGCAATTTGAGCACGGAGAATCCTTTCCTATCAACTTCCTTTTCATGAGGCTTCAAGTAATCGTACAACAATCCATATGTAGAATGATGCAAATTTTTTGCTTGACGGAGAAAAATGACATACTTCTCCCATTCAGGACCAAGACTACTCAGAACTTAGTATTCACTGCGATTCTTGGCATGATGATGTTGTGTTTATCCAAATCATTGATGATGTCCTAAAAATGATGATGATAAGACTCTAGTGTCTCTCCGTGTTCAATCATGAAGTGTTCATAAGCCAAGTAAATTTTGGATTCCATATCCTCCCGATTGAGTACGATCCTTCCATAAGAAGATGAATATGATCCCACATTTCCTTTGCGCCTTTTTGAGCATCAACAATTCAAAGAATTGGGTTAGGTAATCCTAAGAGGATATATTGCATTGCAAGTTCATCAGCCTTCATAGTGTAGAAGTTCCTCTCAGATTCGTGCCAACAAAGAGCAATGTATGTTGATTGTTCATCTCTTGGTGGATTAGCATTTGGATCGGGTACGATAACAAGAGGCATCTCAAATGGAACTTCCAAGATAACCTTCTTTAAGAACTTTCCATGTGGCTTCTTCAGATCACAAAACCTAAAGAACCTTATCACCCATTGATCGTAGTTTCTCGAGTGAGCATTGAGGTCTATCAAGTGATCCACATTCATGAATGGATTGTTGGCTACTTAAAGCTTCACACATCTTTGCAAACCAAGTGGGTTCCTTCATAGTGTTCCTTGATGGATGTTGATTGAATTCATTTGTGTAGGGTTGAACTTGAAGACTTGGTGGTGGTTGAACCATTTGAGGTTGTGGAATTGCAGCAAGTTGTGGAGTATGTTGTTGATTAAATTGTTGTTGATAAATTGCTTGTTGTTGATTCCATTGTTGATGTTGTGGAGTTAGTTGTTGTTGACGCTGAGAATAAGTGTAAGGGAAATAATTAGAGTATGGTGGTTGTGACATGTTGAAAACTTGTGTTGGTAAAATGGATCTTTGTAGTCGAATGAACCTTTGTTGATGAAGTGTCCTTAGGCGTAGAAATCACAAGAAACCAAGTAGAACTTATGCGTAAAAACACCAAAGTTACGCTTAACAATCAAGAGTTACGCGTAGATTTAGCTTACGCGTAAGTAGGGTAAAGGCACTAAAGTTGCGCGTAGACAAAGTTAGCGGAGAAACTTATGCGTAGGATTACCTTATGCGTAAGACTAGGCTTAGGCGTAAGATGATTCTGCGTGATTTCTACGCCGTAGCTTTATGCTTATGCGTAAGTTTAGGTTTTATCCAAATGATCTTTTACACTATCACAAAGGCAAAAGATATCCAAAGTCGACGTGATTTTCGTGCTTATCCAAGCAAGAAACCACGGAGTAAAACCACAAACTGAAGATCAAACCAAGGATAGTTACGTAAGATTAGGGTTTCACTTACGCAGAAGCTTACAGAAAAATGATTTTGCCCAAATTTGTTTCTAAACCAGATTTTGTTATGGAATAGCTTCAATATCACCAAAATAACACAAAAGTGTGAAACTTGATGAATCAAAATGGCTAAACAGTTACTGCAGAGAACGCCACCCACCTAACAAAAACAAGCTTAAAAACGTAAATCCACGCGTAAAGTTTGAAACGTTTTGCCAAAAACATGTATTTTAACACCTTAAAACATTGAAAGTACAAGAATCTTGGATTGAAAAGTGAAAAATCAAGTTTTAAGCGAAAGCCAAAGCTCTGTTATACTTTTACGCGTAAGACCAAAAGCTTACTTCAAAAGCAATAACGATTCACCCAACTATTTGACGATTGATACCACTGTTAGGTCACTAGATTTACAACACAAGCTTAATAGAAAGATAGAGAGGCGATTGAACAATTTTCCAAACACACACACGCCATAGATAAATGTAAACGGTTATGTGAGTATGAGTGAAAGAAATAACTAGAACAACCAACCTTCAAATGAAGGTTTACAAGAGTATTTATAGGAGGGAAGCTAGGGCAACACTCCTAGTCCCTTCCTTTCTCCTATGGGCTTGGGCCTAAGCTCATGGGCCTTCTACATAAGCTTAAGGCTAATAACAAACATAAAGGCCATAATTAAGCTACCTATTACATATGAGTAACTAACACTTGAATAAAGGTTTAGGAGTGATTCCAACAAAATCTCTCATAGGAGTTACGACGTAACTATCCTCTGCTTTAATTCTTTCATTTTAAAACACAATAACCTTGTATTAGTTTTTAAATGAACTTTGTGGGTGTGTTCCCTGTAAACCCTCATGAGACTTCACTCGTCCAATTGGGACACCAAGTGGTTTAAAAGGCTTGTTGCATTCGCTAAATGCAACCGTGATTCCTACGCAAGTGAGTTAGGTTTGTTTTTCATTTTATTTTTTCTTTTAGAATTATGCTTGTTGGTATTGTGATTTCAGGGATTGAAGTTTGTTCATGACGCTTTAACGAAGGCACGATCCTTCTCGTGGCCTTCTTCTTGGAGTTGGAGCTTTAGAAGTTCTCGCCTAATTCTACCTTCTCTTCACCTTTATTATAATGCCTAGTACAAAAGGGACTTTGTACAATTCAAGTGGGGGGATGGGAGTAGAATTATCTCTTGAACTTTATTTCGCCCTCATTTTTTGTAGTTTATTTTGAAAAATTATGCCATTTTTAAAATTTTGACATGTTTTTCCGAACCTAACTAGATTAGACCTTAGCCGAGCACATACAACCCTTGATATTACATGGTGAGATTAGCCTTATCCGTTTCCAATATTTTACCCCAAATCCACCAAATTATGAGTGTGCCGTAGCTTGTAAACTTTAGAACTTGGCCTTTGCATCATTTCGAGACCATAGACAAGGTATGTTGAGTTAGCTCGATGTATTTGGATTTCAGTTTTAGAAGGCGTGATTATAGGATTATCATCCAAACAGCCTACCATTGTGAGTCTATCGATTAGTCACCTCGACTTTTCACCCCCATGTGAAACCCTTTTATTGCACTCATCCTTAGTGCAAGATACCCCTAGATACACCCTTCTGAGCCATTCCTTTCATTTTGTCACCCCAATATATTGTTTCAATACACCCTTACACCTTAGCCTACCCCTCGTAGTCTTTATTTGTAATTGGGAAGTTATCATTTGCCTAAGTTCAAGGTTCGAGTGGAAAGGTTTGGAAATCACGCTTTCATCGACAACAATTATGAAGATCATTGAAGACCCCCCGAATTCCCATTTTTCATCTCAAGTGGGGGGATGTTATGTTATCATGTTTGATTAAAAAAAAATAATAAAAATTGAATTTTTTTTTTTTTTTGATTGAGTTATGATTTTGTAAAGTGCGTTGTTATAAGCACTATAGTATGAGCTTTATTGTTTAGTATCGAGGAGGCCACCTCGGTCACATCTGAAGATTGGAGTTGGAGTTATACCAACTGAAGAAGAAAAGGTAGTGTGCCCATCATCCTCTAATGACACATCTACCTTGCATTTCATGATCCGGTCTCTAGACTTCTAAGCTTGAACTTTGGGCGGACGGTAAGTGGTGATGACTTAGTTATAGATATAGACTACCTGCTTTTTTTTCATTTTACACCAATTATATATCCCATGTCTTATCCTACCCTTTAGTCATGAAGCATGTCTAGGTGATGCATCGAGGAATATTTGGTGTATTGGCCATGGAATTGGTCATGTATCATTGATTTTGTCCACTTCGCCGTGACATGTTAGTAATGGCGAGTCACCCCTTAACCTTTGTCGTGTCTACCCATATTGCCTTCGAGAATTGTTTAGCCCTTAACTCTAGTGCTGGAGATTTGTGTAACCGCCAAGCTTATGATAGAATACATGCTATGATTGTGCGATTGAGTGATCACCCCGAAATTGACACTTAGAATAGTTGAGAGATTTGAGTGTTTGTTCCCCTTTCGTGAGGTGTTCGGCTTTATTTTATTCTAGCATAAGGGATTTGTAAACTCATATTTTCCAGGTTTTGGGAGATATCTTTTAGGAATCTATCTAATAAGGTCTACTTGAGGGCAAGTAGAGTTCAAGTGGGGGATATTTGATAACATCAAATAGTCCTAAATATTAAGTGTCAATTTCCCCAAGTAATGCTCGTATATTTATATCATTTATATGGATTTACGCTTGTTTTCCATTATTTTACACTTTTAGGTAAATTACGAGCATTGGAGCTAAAGAGACGCGGAAATAGAAACGTTACTAAAGATTTATCACAGTATGCTTATTTTGAAGAAGTTACGGCGTAACTCATCTCTCACATTATGCCGTAACTATTGCGTGACCCTGAAGTCCAACTTATCAAGAGGTTACGGCGTAACTCCTTCCAAAGGTTACGACGTAACTCCATTAGGTCAAAAGAGGTTCCACGCCACTGATACTTAAGCCGAATCCATCGCAACACTTACGACGTAACCGAAGTTTATTGAAGACTACGATAACCACTTCTTAGGTTACGCCAGTAACTAGCGTGATCTAGTGCATTTATGGAGAAATAGAAGGTTACGCAGAACTCCTCTATGGGTTACGCCAGAACCCGCACTGGCCTATAAATACCCCGCGAATTCAAGCATTTCAAAGCATCCCATTCCACACACAACACTCTGAGAACGTGGGAAAAGCTCAAGGCAGGTCTAGGGAAGCATACGGAGCTGTTTCCAAGGGAGAAGTCACACCATTATAAGCTTTAGTGTTTATTATTTATTTTACTTTCAATTAATGTATTTCGTATATTTGAATATTGAATTGATTTGCATGATTAATATGAGCGGCTAAGCACCCTTTGGTGCTAGCCTAGTTATGATTCCTTAATTGTTTTGTTTGCGTTTACCTTTACTTCCTTATAATTATTTCTAAGTGTATGCATGCATAGTTCTTTGGTAGTCACCCTTGGTTCGGTAGTTTTGAATGGCGATAGAGGCCAATTTCCTAGGAGATATGACCAACTGACCCTAAGATATGACCAACTGACGACCCTTTCTACTTGTGCAATTTGACCAACTGATCACCTATCGTTTGGATGAACTTAAGAATGGGGGTGTAGAGTCTAAGTTCCTAACGGCCGGGCACTCACTATTTAGAATCTAGCATGTAGCGGTACTTAATGACTCGGCTTAGAGGACCAGGAACAATAGGACTTATGACGGTGCGCCTGATTTCTCCTGTGGTGGCATCTTTGCTGATAGGTTAGGCGAATTGACCAAATGTTGTCCTCTCAATTTGACCCCCCACCTGAAGTAATTGGAAGTAGGTAGACGTAGGCATAACTAGATAGGAGGATTAACTAGGTTAGCACCACTATTCCTCTATTAATTTCCCTTCTACCATTTATTTGCTTTTATATTCTGCATTAGTAGTTTAATTAATTAAAACCCTATCAAACCATTAATATTCTCTGACAATTAGACTTAGTAATTATCCGACACACATAGCTCTTGGGACTACCTCGGCTTTACCATTTACTACACTACACACGACCGGGTACACTGCCCGTTATTGCATTAGGGTAGACCATAGGTATAGCGAGACACTATAAATATTAAGACCTGGTCAGTAAAACCTGCATCATACCCATATAACCCACTTCACCTCCTAGGAAGAGAATATCACCTAGTGCATTTACTAAGACCAAAGCACGAACTAGTTGGACTTGGCAGAGATGGTTACAAAATACACCCAAATTTAAATGGATTCCTAAAATCATTAACATGTATGCTTTCAATCAGAATCGTAACGGAACCCTCTAACTCTTTGGGTTCCACCTCTACTTCTATTCCACCTATGTCGTCTGTGTGTAATGCAGGTGATACAGATCATCCTTTGCATTGTTTATAGCGGATGTTCCCGACACATGACAGGCAATCTCAAACTGTTATCAAACTTTGTCTCAAAATTCATCGGCACTGTCAGGTTCGGGATTGATCACTTCGCAGATATCATGGGCTACGGAGATTACATCAATGGGAACATCGAAATTAGCAGGGTTTATTATGTGGAAGGTCTCGGTCACAATCTCTTTTCAGTCTGTCAATTTTGTGATGGTGATTTGGAAGTTGCTTTTAGGGAGAAAACTTGTTTCATTCGTGATCTACAAGGAAACGATCTTATGTCTGGAAACCATACATCAAGCCTTTACACAATCTCAATGCAAGACATGATTGCTTCATCTCCCATTTGTCTACTCTCTAAGGCAATATCAACAAAATCTTGGCTATGGCACCGACGACTTTCACACTTGAACTTTCAAACCATAACCAATCTTGCACGATACAAACTTGTTGAAGGTCTTCCAAGGTTTCGGCAGTCTAAAGATCATCTATACTCAGCCTGTGAACAAGGAAAAAGCACTCGTGCTCATTTTTCTTCAAAGGTGGAATACAACTCTCAACATGTGCTTCATCTTCTTCACATGGATTTGTGTGGCCCGATGCGTGTGCAGACGATTAATGGAAAATGCTACATTCTAGTAATTGTCAATGACTACTCAAGATGGACTTGGGTTTATTTTCTTCGAAGTAAAGATCAAGCTCTACAAATGATCATCACATTTCTCACGAAAATTCAAGTTCAGCTCCGGAATACAGTAAGACAAGTAAGAACAGACAGAGGATCTAAATTTGTAAATCAAACTCTTCGAGAATACTATGAGAAAGTGGGAATTAAGCATCAAACATCAATTGCATGAACACCAGAACAAAATGGAGTTGTCGAAAGACCAAACCGTACGTTAGTGGAAGCTGCAAGAACGATGCTGATAAATGCCAAACTTCCAGATTACCTATGGGCTGAAGCCGTGTCAACTGCATGCTACACTCAGAACCATTCTATGATAACCAAACGCCACAACAAAACACCTTATGAGCTTATCCATAACCGCAAACCGAATCTTAAACACTTTCATGTATTTGATACTCTTAGTTACCCGAATAATGATCGTGATGACTTTGGAAAGCTCAACGCCAAAGCTGACATTGGAGTCTTCTTTGGATACTGTGAAAACTCAAAGTGATATCGAATCTGGAATCTTTGTACAAAGGAGATTATGGAAACGATTCATGCTAATTTTGATGAGCTTACAAAGATGGCTTCTGAGCAAAACAACTTGGAACCCGGACATAACCGTCTCAACTTCTCCCAAACCCCATCATCAGCTGAAACAAGCTTACAGCTTACTCGTCATCAAATGAAAATGTTATTTGCTCCTTTGTTTAGTGATGATATTGATCAACGTGCTCCAGATGTATCAAATATTTCCGCTGCTCACCCTGATAATATTCCAATCCCTGATACACCTAAAACAACAACAACTGTTGCTGAAGCACCCCCAATTGATTCTACAACAACAGCCGAATAAACCGCTTCTAATGACGTTGATCCAGCTGATGATCTTCTGAATCAAGATGTACCTGCACCCGTGGATTATGATGGAAATGCATTCTTTAACCCTTTTGCTACTGAAACTGCATCTTCAGATGTTGCGGAATCTTCTACCAGCCATCCAATCCACCTAATCTCGCATAATGTATATCAACAGCAACCCTCCACACATCGTTGGACTAAAAAGACCATCCTCTTGTTAACATTATTGGAAACCCGAATCAACCAGTCGTTACTAGAGAACGTCTTCAGACTGACGGTGAACACTGCATTTTTGCCCTCACCGTCTGTCAAACTGAACCCAAAAACATCAAAGATGCAATGACCAAAGACAACTAGATTGAATCCATGCAGGAAGAACTAAATCAGTTTAAACGTCTTGAAGTATGGGAATTGGTTAAAAGACCAACAGGGGTCTATGTCATTGGTCTCAAATGGATTTGGAAAAACAAGTTAGATGCTGAAGGCACGGTTATCAGAAATAAGTCACGTCTGGTGGCTAAGGGTTATAGCAGGAAGAGGGGATTGACTTCGAAGAATCATTCACACCGGCAGCTAGACTTGAGGCTGTACGGATTTTTCTGGCATTCGCGGCTCATATGAACATCACGGTCTATTAGATGGATGTCAAAACTGATTTTCTGAATGGTAAACTGAAGAAAACAGTCTATGTTAGTCAGCCAGAAGGATTCTATTAATACAAATAAGCCTTAAAAACGTTTATTTATATTTTATGATCTTCTAATGTTTTGTCGATAACAAACGTAAAATCATTTTAGCGAAACAAATAAAATACGTAAATGGCTTGAGCCAATAGTTTACTAACACACTTACATTTTCACATAAAACACTAAACAAGTAAAAGTGGTTTTATGATTTAGTAATACATATGTACAACAACTAGTGTTTACATATTGGGTAAATATATACATAACTAATATGTATTATAATGGGTAATATAAATGGGTAGAAACTTAAGTATTTGACTCATTGACCAAATACATTGAATGTAGTTGGGTAAAACACAAAGTCCATGACCCATACCCATGGAGCATAACCCATAACCCATTGCATGACATCATGCATAAGTCATATATGGATATTATCCAAGACCCATGGTTTTAACCCATGACCCATGGACTAGATGCATTTCATCTTGTAGATACATTGTATCTACTTGGATACCCATGGTCCAATGTCTAGGACCCATGACCCATAACCCATGACCCATGACCCAAAACCCATGGGCAAAGGGGAGCGTCCCACGGATCCCAAGTAATACACAGGACGGATCCCTCAAGGGAGGGATCCGTGGGATCCGTGGAACAGTAGCTATTTTTCTTCTATAAATAGTGAGCCATTTCTTCATTGTAACTCACCTTTTTCACATATATTTTCTCTTTGAGTCATAAACTCTCTAACCTCATATCCAAGTTTTGTTTTTTGTGTGATTCTCTAGGTTCCTCTTAAAGGCGAGATCACCATTTTTTGAAGTCGAGCAATCTCAAGTCCATGAGTTGCCATGATTCATCATCATCAAGACTACTGAGGTTCTCTTGTTGATAGTTCTCTTCTTTCTCATTAGAAGTGTAGTGTCGAAGACATAAGTGAAAGATGTCTAAAGGGTCAAGACGAAGACATTAGTGAAAGGTGTCGAACGTCCATATTAGAAGCACTAGTGAAGAGTTCTTAGAAGTCAAGGCTAAAGGCATTGAGGGTGTCTAGAAGTCAAGTCACAAGGCATTAGTGAAAGGTGTCTAGAAGACAAGCCAAAGGCATTAGTGAAAGGTGCCTAAGGTGTACATTCAATTTGGTGTGTTCGATGTACAAGATAGATTAGTATTGGGTCAAAGGATATTGATATCCTTGTTGATGTTGTTATAAGGAGTGGATCTCCTTTGGGGTTAGTTGTTGTGTAGTGTTGGGTAGTAGTTCCTCCATTATAATGGAACTCGGTATCTAGCCTTGTACCGGATAAAGGGTAGGCGACTTTGTGATTGGTTTGGTTCTACCTCATGGAAGAACCCGGTATCTAGCCTTGTACCGGATAAAGAGTAGGCAATGTTGTGAAGGCTTCTCCGCCATAAGGAGTTGGTGTCGTGTAGTGTTTACGAACTCTCGAGTAGGTGACTCGGGGAGTGGAGTAGGGCAAGGAAGGTGTCCTTGTAGCCGAACCACTATAAATACTCGCGTTGTGGTTTTGTGCTTCTTACTCCTTATTCCTTCATTACATATTTATTTATGCTTGTCTATCAACATCCAACATACATATTTAAATAGATTGACATAAGTCCATCTAAATAGTTTAAAACCAAGCTTTAATCTGTAAAACTATTCAACCCCCCCCCCCCCACTTCTAGTTTTCCATAGATTCGTTGATCCAGAGTTCCCTAATCACGTCTACAAACTAAATAAGGCTCTTTACTGTCTCAAACAAGCCCCTCGGGCGTGGTATCATGAGTTGTCCTCCTTTCTCCTTTCCCATAATTTTGTCAAAGGATCGGTCGACCCAACGCTGTTTATACAATATCACGGGGCACATATTTTAATTGTTCAAATTTATGTGGATGACATCATTTTTGGTTCAACCCATAAAAATTACTCAAACGCTTTTTCAAAACTAATGAAAACAAATTTTGAAATGTCCATGATGGGTGAACTTATGTTCTTCTTAGGACTACAAGTTCATCAATCACCCCGTGTTATTTTTCTAAGTCAATCCAAATATGCAACACCAATGGCACATACCAACAAACTGGACGCTGATTTACATGGAAACTGGTTGACCCTACCAAATACCAAAGTATTATTGGGTCTCTCATGTATCTAACAGCCAGTAGACCCGACGTTGTATTTTATGTATATCTTTGCTCCCGTTACCAGTCTAGGCCAACTGAACGATACCTCACTGAGGCTAAAAGAATCCTCCGATATGTAAAAGGAACCATTAATTTGGGGCTCTAGTATTTGAAGGATTCTGGTTTTGAACTAATAGCTTTTTCAGACGCTGATCATGTAGGATGCTTAGATTCACGGAAAAGTACTTCTGGAGGTTTACAATTCCTTGGTGATAAATTGGTGTCATGGCAATTAAAGAAACAAGACTATACATCGCTGTCCTTAACTGAAGCAGAATATGTAGCCATGTCTGCGTGTTGTGCTCAAGTCATTTGGATGAGAACACAACTCAAGGACTATGGTTATGTATTTGACAGAATCCTGGTGTACTATGACAACAGAAGTTCTATTGCGATCTCATGCAACACCGTTCAACATTCGAAATCCAAGAACATCAATCTTGAATATCATTTCATAAAAGAGCATGTGGAAAAGGGTACCGTTGAATTATACTTTTTAGGTACTGAACACCAACTGGCGGATCTTCTCACTAAATCCTTAGCTCCAACAAGGTTTACTGATTTGATTCACCGGATTGGTGTGAGGTGTTTGACTCCAGAGGAACTGGACGAACTTTTAACTCATTCTTGAAAACAGTCAAACACCAAAACCTCTTTTGTAAATAAAATTTTCAAAAACAAAATATAAAAATATAAAATCTGATAAAATCCAAAAATATTCTTCTATCTAAATTTCTTTCAAACATTGCAAGTATAAATCTTTCGTCAACACTTTGTTCCATCAAACCTTTCACCATTTTTCCCGAACAAGTGTTGAGAGGGAGAATGTAAATATTTTTCAGTCTCATAAAACCTTGTACTTGCATGTTACCAAAAGATGCTGTTTCTTCTAAAATGGTGGATACGTTTCTTGTTATATACTCTCCTCGAACTCAAATGTTTTAAAATTTTATCATTACAAAAGTCGAGGGGGAGTATCGTCAAGTTTCTTTCCAAAATATGTTTTGTCTAACCAAAATGGAAGTTATTGGGTCTTGGTTGAAAATGCTTAAGGTTAAGTGACTAAAGTTGTCAAAGTGGAAAACTTTTTTATACAAAACACTTAACCTAACACATTTAATTCTACACCTACTAGCATTTAATTCTAAACCAACCAAGAATCCACGCCTAAGAATCCATACTCAAATCCGTTCATCAAAATCACAAACTGTAAGTTGTAAAAGTTTTTTTAATAGTGATTACAAACATTGGTTTTTAATCTTATACAAATCCAACGGTTAGATTTTTACTTATGGGTAATTTTAGGGTCTGCGCATACGCGTATAAACATGGTTTTGATATAATGTGTTGTTGATGAAATGGGTTGTGTCTAAACGTTTAAAAAACTAGTATTATGCCTATTTCTATCAACAAAACATGACCAGAAACTTGTTTCAATGATTCTTGAATTTTAGGGTTCATATTCGTATTTGGGCGTTTCTTAGTTTGAGTGAATTGGCATGATTAGATGCTTGAAATAGGTTCATGACATGTTTAATTACACATATTCACTCTTGAATCTCACCCAGAAACAACAAATTTGTGGAATTAAGATTTTAGGGTTCATAAGTCGTACAAATATGAACTTTTGATTCATTGAGTTTTTTGATGTTAAAACTTGTTGGAACATGTTTCTTAGTCATCTAGGAGTGTGCATAATTAATCTTGTGATTTTTCCATGGCTAAAATTGTTATGCTTAAGTATAGGGTTTAGGGTTTAAGTGATTGTCTACGCCTAAGCACTCATACGAGTAACTGAATTGAAACTTGACATGTTTTGTGATCTTGAAAGTGTTATGATCTCATTGTAATTAGTTTGTTGTGTTTAACTTGTTACAGGCATCTACGCGTAAAGTTCTGAATTAAAGGTGTTCTTGGATTACGCTTAAGGAATACCTTATACGTAAAGGTTACGCATAAGAGCAATCTTACGCGTAACACTTACGCATAAGGGTCTACAGTGGGACTACGCGTATCCTGGAAGGATATGCTTAAACTTTGGATTTCTACGCCTAGGGGCTACTCTTACGAGTAAACTTTACGCGTAAGTCCTTTGCCTAAGCCTACGCGTAAGCTCATAAACTACGAGTATACTCCTATGCGTAAGACATTCTTACGCTTAAGGGTTACTCTTACGTTTAAGCTTACGCCTACGCCTAAGGTCGTCATGTTTACGCATAAGCTCACTTGCTTACGCCTAAGCGAACTTGTAACTTTACTCTGAAATGTTACGCGTACAAAACTTGTAATAAGTTACTCATATGTCACAAAACCAAAATTTCACTCATAAGCTACTAAAAGTTAAAACGTTGTGTGATTAAGTGAAATTTGGACATTAAGATTCAAAATTAACATTCTCACGTAACTTATCACGTCAACTTTGATCTATTGGACTTAATGTGACTTTGGACTCGTAACATTCATAAACATAACAACGCCAATCAATAATTGGACAATAAAATCAATCTTAGACTAACATAATGTCTTTCAATATGTTGGTTCTTTTGTCTCAATACCTTTCAGATCACGAAATGGACATTGTCATGGAAAATCTCAATGAATCCAATGAACTCACAATGGAAGATATCTTCCCAACGGATTATCGCAAATCTATTGGAAAGAACAACCTCAGAGTTGATTTTGATAACTTCACTTGCTCAGAATCCTCCTGCAGAGTTGCCGTGGATATTCTCAAGGTTCATCCCTACAGTCTTATGCTAACTAACTCGGCTACAGTACCAGAAATCTATATCCATCAATTCTGGCACACGATGGAGAAGATTGATGGTCAAGATGCTGTTAAAGTGACTCTCAACAACAAGGAAGTCACAGTCACGGTAGCGGATCTTTGCACAATTCTTCTTCTACCTGCCATTCAGTCTGCGGATTATGTGCCAACTCCTACTGAAGAGGCAATAATGCAGTTCATGGTCGACATTGGTTATGATGAAGCTGCTGGAATCATCACCAAACACTCCACTGTTGATCTAAAGAACATCCCTCAGCTCTGGAGGACACTTTACATCATGATTGCCAAATCTGTATCTGGCAGAGATAGCGGTCATGAACATCCTAAACTCATGCACCTTTAAACTTTCTGGGGAATGGTCAACAAGCAACACATTGACTTCGCAAGTTTGATATGGGAAGATATGATGCAGCATCTCAAGAAGCCTAGGTCAAAGATTCCCTTTATCAGATACACAAAGTTGTTGATCCAAAACATTCTCGGGAAGAATCTGGACATCCCAATGAGAATAAATGACCCCAAGACTCACTCTGTGTTATATGAGCCAACCTTGAACACTATCAGATTTAAAGAGACATCAACATGGAAACAAGGTGCAGAGTTACTTGACTGCCTGATCACTGATACTATCAAGGGTCTTCCCTCGTATCTTCATTACAAAGATGCAGTGAGAGCAGGCAAAGTCGGGTTCATGGATGAAAAGACTTCTGCAGTGCCTACTAAAAAGACTAGAAGATCAGGTAGCACTGGAAGCACGGGAGGCGCGAAGAGCACAACTAAGTACAAGAAAAGACACCCATCCCGCAAGAGGAAAGTCCCTGGTCAGATCGTTTGTCCACAAGTTAAACCGGAACCTATTCCAGAGGACGACGACTCTGAAACTGAGCCTGATGAGGTGGTTTACCACTCAAAAACACCAAAAGAGGACCTCACCAATGTCAGAAGACAAACCACCAAGTCCCTCATCAGACAAAGGGAAGAAGCCGGTGACAGTAGAAGAGGAAGAAGATTCCGATGCAGAGAATGATCCCATGGATGAAGAAAGAGATTACCAGAAGACTCTGAAGCATCTAAGGTTGCAGCAAGCTGCAAAATACTTTGAAGCTCAATAGTTAACAGGCCCTGGAGGTTCTAGCGGTGGTGTTCCAATCACACCAGTTCTTGATGTGGTTAATCAACCAGATAAGGGAACTGGTGACACCACAAAGGAATCTACGGAGCAAAAGCAGCAGAATTATGAAGTCAAGTTCGATTTTGAGGAAGAAGAGCAGGAAACGACAAAGAAGATAACTGATGAAGATGTGGAAAAAGCGGTAATGGAAAAGGCTGATGAAGAAGCACGTGCTAAAAAAGAAGAATAAGAAAGGATCAGAATTGAAACCGATAGCTACCTTCGAGACAATCCTGAACAATCTTCGAAGCCACCCCATGACCCTTCCACAACTGAATCATCATCTCACTCTTCACCACCACCATCAAAAGACACAACAAAAATATCATCGTCCAAGTCAGTCAAGAAAACTGCTGATACATGGGCATCTCGAGCCAAGACCAAGATCCTTAAAGCTGTGAAACAAGCAGGAAAACGTAGCATAGTTGATAGAAAGCTGAACTTGCTGGCTGACAGGGTCAATTTACTTAGCAATGAGATGAACACATTCATTCAGGAGAGAGATCAGATTAAGCTATTCCTGAACAGAGACATTCAAGGAGAAATGGACGAGAAGATAAAGGAATATACTCATCAGTTCCTACTCCAATATGTACAAGGAATAACTAAAGACATATTCTCCAAACAACTTTACCCTACACTGAGAACACTGATAAGACAGAAAATTGTCACAACACCGGTGACAATGCAGACTCGACCAGTCCAGCTACCTCATGTCACAAAAACTGATCTACTATCACAGTTGATAACTCAGATGACTGCTTGATCTTCGACGCTCACATCTGATGAATTGAAGTTTCTTGAGGTTCTCCTTGCTCATCAACTGAAGACCACATGCAAGGAAGCTGCTGGTATTGAAAAGCGTTGCAGATGACAAGGACAAAGATCCACATGCAAAACGTTAGAAGAAAACAGGCGTGTCTTCATCATCTATGCCACCGCCAAAGACCACCACCACATCTACTACTCGAGCATCTCAGCAAACTCCTTCATCTGATAAACCTCAGGATTCTGAGTCTCCACCACCATTGGAGAAAACTAGTGATCACTTTCAATACACCGGTGGTGAAGACGAAGAAACTCCTGAGCCCCAACAATAGCCATCATCCCCACCATCAACTAAGCAACAACCGGGATCATCCTCCAAACCAAAAAAGAAGAGATCAAGCTCAGTCGTCTCCTGGTTGGATGAAGATGACACTGAAGAGTATGACTAGTTTAGCAAGTTAGTTGATGCCACACCTAGATTACCAGAAGGTCAAGAACCGGTAGATGGTCGTACTATGGAGCAAGTCAAGATTATCCAGGACGAGTTTAAAGTCAAGAAGATGACGAAGAGGGAATTACGCCAGATCAAGAACGATGCTTTCCAATTGCTAAAAGACAGATCCGGCAGTGCTATTGAAGTCAAATACGATCTCGACAACATCGCACGAGCCATGTCTAACAACATTGACTGGCTAAACCCCGAGTCGAACATCGACTTCTCAAGAAAGGATAATACTCCATATTACACTGATTGGACCAAGCCACTACCAACCATTGGCTGACCAGAGAAACCAAAGATTCCTTACCGCTACTTCTTTAACAACGACCTGGAATTTCTACAACACGGTAGCGACATCAGCAAGAAGTACGCTACATCACTTACCTTCAACATTCCAGCAACAATCTTCTCCACCAATGTTGCCATCGAGGAAGAGGCCACCAAAATGTTCGTTGACAAAGTGGTGGACTATGACATTGACGCTAAGTATGGGATTCATCATTGGCCACCAAAGAGAAGCTTGTATTACCAAAGCTGCCAAGTTCTACGGTCGAACAAGGAGGTGTTTAGTGATAAGAATATTGTTGCTATCATGAATGTCACTTTGGCTAAGAAATGGGATTATTCTTTCTTTAAGGAAATCAAGGTCAAACACCAGGATGAAAAAGAAATAAAAGAATATGATTTCACTAAGGCTGATTTTCCGAGATTGTCGCTCAACGACATCAAAGACATGTATCTTGCTAAGGTGCAAGGACGGATGAGACAATTCTCCACCAACATTCAGCTTCAGTACATCACAGCCTTACTGATATTCATTCGAAGCAAAGTGATCCAAGAACGTGTTGAAGATCTCCAGCTTGCAGTCGAATCTTATCAGAAGCAAGTCAACCTTACAAAACCGTTGCTACACTTTCCCGACAAAAACCAATTATCTCAGTACACCATTTTGAAGAAACCAAAGTTTGGAGTTGTTTACCACAGTGAAATTCACCATAATTGCTTCATGGTGTACAACGAGGTTCATAAGTTCTGCGATCACATGTTGAAGATGGTTCGTGATGGGTTAGCGTATCGGTTAAAGGACATTCAGCAAGGTATTGGGTCAAAGAAGAGGTGGAATTCTGAGGAAAAGAGGGATGCTAAAAAGATAATCAAGAGGTTGGATGAAAGGATGTTTCATCGGGATCAGATGCGGAGATTGGAGAGCTTTGTGGGTGGAAGACAGAGTTTCTCGATATCAACATATCAACGTGAAGAGAGAACTCCTGGTCTACTTGACTAATTGTTTGGTACTCCTAAAAATTCTTGATTGATTATTTGGATTGATTGATTTGTATATTTATAATGGCTTGTGCACACATAACAGTGTACAACCCGTACTTGTAATTAAAGGACCCTGTGGTACGCATCAGTGCCACAATCCTTATAAAAGGAGCAAAAGCTTCTTACTTTTGAGTAAAACTTATCAAAACTTTAATCATTTTCAAAGTTTTGATCAAAAGAACAAGTACTTCCCCTTATGTTTTTCAAAACCTCAAAAGTTAATATTACTTGTTGAGGGGGAGTATTTGCAAAAATCTTTGTTCACAAAATGTTCTTCGTGGAAATCTTCCAAGAAAACTCGAAATGGTCATATTCGATATCAAAAATTTCATCAAAAATAACACTTATATGCCATTTTGAGGGGGAGAAAAATTGTGTGATACAAATATGTTGAAAATGTGATTGAATCATCGTGTGTTGACTTAACCCATGAATTGACAAAATCTGAACTGTCATACATCAAAAAGATTTGTCTTCCAAGACTTATCCGAGTAGATTGTACCTATTCGAGAAGCTCTTGATAGATATGAACTTTGACGGGTTTGACAACCTTTTAAAGGTTTGTCCACACCTTCAAGGTAGTTATTAGAGCTAGTTGTCATCTAAAAGCTGACAATGCATCTCTTTAACTATGCAACGTAACCGTGTCTCGCGGGGAACTGTTTATCTTGAGTCGATCAATTCAAAAGTGCGAGCTCTACCCTCAATGTGCATATTTCAGTCTAAACTCTTAAGCACAAGTGGAGGGGGAGTATTTCTGAAAATACAAAACTCTCGAAGTGTTAGAAACATGTTTTCATTCATAAACACTTTGAGAGATTTTTAAGAAAATGGTTTTATGGAAACGTAGGATAGTCATGGAGTTATAAGGTGACTAAGGTTAGGAATAACCTTCCTATGATTCGCCAGAGCCAGAGGGATCTACCCAAGGACACCACCAATAGTTAGTACTTAGAGGTCCTTAGGAATGATTATAAAAAGGAGAAAATGAGAATCGGAAAAAAAAGGAGTTGAAGAATTAAAAAGAAAAGTAATGAAAAGGGTGAAAAGAAATAACCCTCTAAATTATTCAACTTAGGGCAGACACCGGGTTCAATTCATATGCTACTGGCTGTCACTAGATGACACCGGTATTGAAGATTAAAGTCGTCATGGACCCAGTGACGCAATGCACTAAACCTTCTTAGCCACTCAAGTTTCTATCAACAGAAGCTTGTTTCATTCTCACAGGGAACCCTACGTAAACTATCGACTTTCTCTTAGAGATTATTTGTATTGAAGAAGGAGACCCTCTCCCTAGTCTCCGCTCAGGAAAACCAAAGCGCACTATTGAGTCTAGAGCCACGAGATTCATCAAAAGATCTCTTAGGAATACTTGACATTTCATCACTTGTCGTTCAACTTTAAGGACGCAAGTGATACATTTTAGAGTCCTTCACAGATCTTAGCAATCTGTCGAGAACATTTATGAGGGGATTAACAATTATGATCCTCAGTGATTGATTGGAAACACCTGCCATGGTCATCATCAAACAGCCCTGACAGCAGGTCGCTTCGGTAACTCTTTGTAGGTTACACTTAGTGTTGTCTCAAACGGTCTACAGTCGTGAGGTGATGCTTCGGTGTAACTCAGCGACTCACTTGAACTGTAGATGTACTTCGGTACATCGTCTAATCCTACTTGAGGGACTCCAGTTCAGGAACAGCCTTTGCTAGAATTAGAGATGTGTTTTCACACTGTGCTGTTAACACCCTCGAAGTTCAAACTTGTAAGTGCTGGAAATCCCGCTAAGGAGATTCCTTTCAAGAATCGAGTCCTGAAGATGTGGGTCATTACTTGAACTTGTTCAATGTAATGCCAACTGTCCCTTATGGGATTCGAACGGCTGATTCGCCCGACCAAGGTGAATCGAATCAAGACATTCATCAGAAGAACAATCGTAGTGGTCAATTCTCTAAGAAACGATCACAATGATCGATTGGTGTTTTTCACTAACCAATTCTTATGTTTTCTTCTTATGGATGCTCCTGGGAGGAATGATCATACAGATTCTCCTCATGCTCATACCAACAACAACTCAAATGAAGTTCTCTTGAAAGGCAACTCAAAAGTCAGAATGATTCTTCATCAACCAAAGAATCTACAAAGTTTAAAGACTAGAGAACTACATCACATCTGAAATCCAACGTCAAAGAGCGTATGAGCATGTTGGAGAAAGACGTGGAGACACCTGAGCAACGAAGCTGACCGGATGCAGAAAACAACAACATACCATCACCATACCCACACCAGAACAAAGAACAAAGAACAAAGTAATCTAAGACGTCAAACCTGAAAACTTCAAAAGAAACAAGATCCTTACTATGGGGAGATTTTTGGAATCTAGGCACTTCTTCTCACAATAAAAAGGAATGCCAGAAGACGTCAAAGCAACTGCTATTACATCAACACCAACAACTTATTCAAGATTGTTGGAGTCATCACTAACACTTAAGAGGAGATTGTTGGAATCACTCCTAACTTGTATTTCAAGTGTTAGTCATTTAATATGTAATAGGTTGCTTAATTAGGCTTTTATGTTAGTTATTAAGGCTAGGCTCATGTAGAAAGCCCATGAGCCTATGCAAAAGACCAATAAGGAAGGAAGGGACTAGATGTGTTGCCCTAGCTCCCTTACCCTATAAATAATGTTGTAAACCCTCACTTGAGGGTTGGTTGTTCACTTCATAATACATATCTACGCATAAACTTTCTCCATATTCATACGTGTGTGTTTGTGTCTGTTCAACCGATCACCTTCATCTCTATTTCTTACATATTGATCCTTGTGTTATATTACGGTGACCTAACACTCGTCACTATCCAACGATGAGAAAGAACTTAAGTTATCGGTCTAATGTAGGAATGATGAGGATATAAGGAGAGGACCTTTGAAAATCCTAGGAATCTCAACATACCATGTTGCATAGGATACCTTTTCATGGTAAAAGCCTACATCGACCGCAATTCCCCAATAAACATCATGATAGTACATACTATAATTAGGCGATGAAAAAGCCTATCCCAAATAGGCAAGATCCCAATGACCCTAGAATGAGATGTAACTTCCTTGGTAGAGTTAAGGGATTTCCCGAATATGTAGGAAGCTTCACGTACCTAACGGATTTCATGATTGTGGAGGATATTAGTACGGCTATAGATCCTAGCTTATCCCATGTAGTTCTAGGAAAGCCATTGGTGGAAAGCTCCGGAATGACTTATGACCCATCATTTGGAATAGTTAGATTTAAGGACGAGACCGATGAAATTGCTTACAAAATGCCATTCAAGGTTGAGCAATTCTCGTCACTATCCAATGATGAGAAAGAACTTAAGTTACCGGTCTACTGTAGGAATGATGACGATATAAGGAGAGGAGTAGACTATGTGATGAGTAAGATATTCAGATTCTATAAGGGATGCTCGAAACTAGGACCGGATTATAGGACTAAATGGGATCGAGATGACTACTTAAAAAAACACATCATCGGGCATAACTATGCCACGAAAAGATCCTACGGAAATTATCATGAGAAAGATGATGATAATGAAGTCACGTAGAGGCATGGTTTCGAGTCTAGTTACAAGACTCATAAATAAAGAAAAGCGCTTCTTGGGAGGCAACCCATGTTTATTTGTTTAAATGTTTGTTTTTTATTTTTATTTGTTTGTTTTATATATTTTTTTCATTATTGTTTAATTCTCATGCTTTTATTATTTTGTGAAAATACTTTATTTTGTTTTTAACTTCGTCTTAATTACACATAAATGTATTTTACAAAAAAATAAGTGTAAGGGAGGATCACATGTGTTTTTAGAACTATTATGAACATGAGATTAACAATATTTGAAATTGTATATATATATATGTGTATATATATATATATATATATATATATATATATATATATATATATATATATATATATATATATATATATATATATATATATATATATATATATATATATATATATATATATATATATATATATATATATATATATATATATATATATATATATATATATATATATATATATATATATATATATATATATATATATATATATATATATATATATATATATATATATATATATATATATATATATATATATATATATATATATATATATATATATATATATATGTATATATATATATATATATATATATATATATATATATATATATATATATATATATATATATATATATATATATATATATATATATATATATACATATATATATATATATATATATATATATATATATATATATATATATATACATATATATATATATATATATATATATATATATATATATATATATATATATATATATATATATATATATATATATATATATATATATATATATACATATATATATATATATATATATATATATATATATATATATATATATATATATATATATATATATACTGTTATATATATATGGATGACTTATAATTATTTGTTTGTTGTTTTTTGTTAACTGGAATACATTTTTTAGAATTCTCAAACAATATTATAAAACAATTTGTTGGGAATAATGGTAATCAATAGTTGTCGAAGGCTATAAAAGAATTATCACATTTCTTGGTTCATGGTCTTAAATGTAATTCTTCTTTGTACAACACTATACTTGTGTTACCGTATCTAACCAATGTATGCAATGATGTTTTTCCATTCTTCTTCACTATCCTTATGCTTCTGACCCATGTTTGTAGTCCAAGTCATATAGTTATTGGTAAACATCTTTGTATGGCTTCTCTACTGATCCCTGTTTATTCTAAGCGTGCACTTATAATCATTTAATCTCCAAGCCTGCATTAGTAATCGTTAAATTGACCATGTAAAAAATATGTAATTAATCTAACAACATCATAAGTTAACAAACATTATGAAACTAAAATCAACAATATCAAACTGTGCAATTACCTGCCCTAAAATTTGATCTGCATTTAGTTTCTTTGTATCCATGATTTGATAAAAAAAACTACACAAGTATATAATTGTATTATAGTGTGAAAAATATAATAAAGAAATAAAGTTAAGCATACAACACCACACAATCCTATGTAAAATCCAACACACCTTATCAAGAAATGTCTCCTTTCACACTTAAAACGGACTACAGATTTTGTTGGAACCCGTGTTATTATTTGAAACAATATTACGTTTTGTGGAACACAAACCGCCATGGTTTTCTTGTCTGCATCATACCAGGCTGTTGAAAAAGAATGAATAGGGGCTATTAGAATTATGACATACATGGTTAAATTGCTAAACAAAATCAAGTATGCTTCTCAATAATTAGTATGCAACATGTTGTTCAAAAAAGAAAATAAAAAATGGGGCACAAATTAATGTAATGAAAGTGAAAAGATTGTTTGAAAATAGCTAGTAGCATATTAATGTGTGCTTGTATATTAAAAGCTTATTTGGAATGTTTGTCTCTATTTCATGAGGATGATTATTATTTTAAGAGTTGTATTAACTAAAAACCATAATATTCAATGTGATCTGAACGTGTATGTAAGAAGATATCAATTGTAAGATATGATGAAGTTAAATTCACCGAATTTGCATTATCCGGATACATCACGGTTAATATAGATACACATGTTCGTTAATGTTTAGTAATTAATGATCCTTTTTCGATCAAATGTTAATGTCTGATTTCTGAATTAGGGAGGATGGGTAACAGGTCAAACTTTTTAGTATGGGTTAAGTTGAGCATAACACTTTGTGTTTCTCTTAGAGGTAGCTTGTGATTGTCTTTTCCATAAGAATTTATGAAATCAACGTCATCCAGAGGCATCCCAGAATCATGAACAAATCGAAGCATTTGTTCCATAACAATGCATACCTACAAAAGTGCTGTAAAATATCATTCAAAGATAATAGAAGGGCTAATAATTATGAAGAAAGAGTGGAAAACAATGCACATTCAGAAGTATATCAATTCATGTCTAAAACCTTGTTATCAACCTTAAGGACAAGTTTGTTTCCAATATAAAGAGCTCCCATCAATTGGAGCAGAGGAATCTCTAGAGGGAAATTGAAAGGTGTAAACAATGCCACATGAAATAAACAAATAAAATGATTTGCAACATTAGAGAAAGTAGTGATTTTCTAAGTTATGTACCTTAGGCCTTGTTTCTTTTTTGTTTTGAATTAAATGGAGTGTGGCCCTTTCTCTTGCTTGATCTGACTGGGGAGGAGTGAATATTTCTCCCTCTCTCTAAGTAGACCATTTAAAGGAAAGTGAAACATAAAGTATACTTTTGCTTTATTCCAGCTGGAATCACCATCAAATTTCTGGTCTGCATACCTTTCCCCTGAAAAGTAAACATCAAATCATAATCCATAAGTAAGAAGACATAGAAAAAAAAGAAAAAATATATATAAAGGGTTAAATGCATATTCAAGAAGCTTGAAGAGTATTAGTTGATTGGGTTCAATGTTTACATGGAATTCTTTACCATTTGAATGTGTTATTGAGCTGAAAGTAAAAACTTTTTGTTAATACAAATATCGTCATTAAACGTTATTTATATTTTTGATCTTTACCTAATTTTTGTTAACGACAAAAATAAATTTAATTTATAAAAGCTTAAAGCTTGTCAAGTTTAATAGATATTTAAACTAGCTTTTTCAAACAATATATTCATCATTCAAGCATTTACATTTATGATTAGTGACATCTTGATAGACTCTAATCATTATGTATGATAGTAGTTTTTAGAATGTGTTAGGTTCTTAAAACCAAACACTACTTAACTACTTGCATATTTCTAAAAATAGAAATACAACATATGACATCATGTGATGCATCATGGAAATCATTGGAAGATTTCATTAGATATTTTGTGTGGATTTGTACTCTTCATATCTTGCACAATCTCACTTAGATAGAGTTGACTTTGGCAAGATTTGATATCTTGGTGTCGGACCGGCGGTACCAAAATGGTACACGGGCGGAACCCTTAAAAGGGTTCCGCGGTCCGTGGACGCTCTTGTCCATTTTGGCTATAAATAGCAATGCCAAGCCAAGTAGTTTCTCATCCCTTTCTACTATACTCTCATACATATCTTCTCTCTAACCTTTCTAACTCAGTTTCATATCATATTAGTGATCTCTTTTGTAGCAAAGAAGATCAAGTCACATTCAAGCTTCAACAAGAAGTTGGAAGTCTTGTTTGTTTAGTGTTGTATGATCTAGTGTTGATTCATACTTCATTGTTGTATTAAACCATCATAATCTTGTGAGTGTGAGTGGTTAGTATTTTAGTCCTCAAAATACATTGTGTGTGGGAGTAGTTGTACCCTTGGAAAGAACTCGACATCTAGCTTAGTGTCGGAAATAGTGTGTAAGCAAAGTGTAAAGGTTTTCTCCACTGGTGAAAGGAGCTTGTTGACTAGTGAAGTTAAACTCTCGAGTGTGAGACTCGGGAGTGGAGTAGGGCAAGGAAAAAGAGTCCTTGTAGACCGAACCACTATAAACAACTTGTTGTGGTTTGATCATTTCTTTCCTTATTTACTCTTACATATTACTTGCATATTTCATCAACATATCCAAAGATCAATATCAATTGATCTTTCAATAAGTTTCAAAACAAAGTTTTTAATTGGTAAACTATTCAACCCCCCTTCTATTTTTATACAATTGGTACCAGAGCCTTGTTGCTCAAGAATTTCTAAAATAACTTGTATTTTATAAACTTGAAACGATCCATGGATTCTGAAAACTTTAAAGAAGGGCAATCTATGCAAAGACCACCACTCTTTGAAACCAATGGATTTATCTATTGGGAAAACCGTTTAGAAACATATGTAAAATCAAAAGATATAGATCTTTGGTTTATTATTGTTAAAGGGGATTTTAGTTCTACAACAAAGGATATTTCCGTTGATGAACAAAAGAAATTAGTTGCTAAAAATAATGAAGCTAAAATGATGCTTTATAATGTTTTACCTAGAAAAGAATATGAAAGAATTTTTATGTGTGAAACCGCCAAAGATATTTGGGAATCTTTGATTGTTACACATCAAGGTAATTCACAAGTCAAGGATAACAAAATTGATCTTCTTGTTCAACAATATGAACAATTTGTTATCCCCAAAGATGAAACCATTGATTGTGGCTTTGCTCGCTTTAACACTATTATTACATCACTTAAAGCACTTGATGAATCTTTTCGTAGTAAGAACTTTGTCGGGAAATTTCTTAGAGCACTCCATCCCAAATGGAGAGCTAAAGTGACCGCTATTGAAGAATCAAAAGATCTCTCAAAAATGTCACTAGACGAGCTAATTGGCAACCTCAAAGTTCACGAAATGGTAATGGAGAAAGATTCGGAGATCATCAAAGGAAGAAGGGAGAAGATCAAATCCGTTGCTCTAAAAGCAAAGGCGGAATCAAGCGATGATGATGAATCTTGCTCTGGTAGTGAAGATGAGGAGTATGCCATGGCCGTTAGAGATTTTAAGAAGTTCTTTAGAAGAAGAGGAAAGTTTGTAAGACAACCTCGAGAAGAAAAGAAGCCATTCCGAAAAGATCGGGATGACAAAAAGGGTAAAAATGAAAGAAAGTGTTTTAGATGTGGTGATGCAAGTCATCTCATAGTAGAATGTCCCAAGCCACCTAAAAACAAAACTCAACGAGCTTTTGTAAGTGGTGCTTGGAGTGATAGTGAAGACGATGAAGAATCAAGCAAGGAAGAGATCGCTCTAATGGCACATGAGTCAAACGAGGTACTTTCCGATTCTTCTTATTCTTCTATAGATGATGACACTTTGCAAAAACAATATAATCAATTGTGTGAGCTAAGTCTAAAAATCATAACTAAAAATAAATTTTTAAAACCAAAAAGGAATTTTTGGAAAATGAAGTATATGAGTTGAAAGAAAAAGCAAAACGACTTGAAAAAGGAAAAGCAAATGACGATGATTGTAAATCATGTCAAGAGCTTAATCTTGAAATAGAAAAACTAAAGCTCACACAAGAGGTTCTAATCGAAAATAATTCTAAGTTTAAAAGGTTTAACAAAAACATCGCCCTTGCCGATGAAATAGTTAAAATCCATAAAACACCATGAGACATGAATGGGCTAGGTTTTAATGAAGTATTAATTCCAAAGAGTCAAAACAAAACGGCCGAAAAGGACGAACATTCTGTCAAAATTGCTGCAGATAAAGCACGGACCGCGGAACCAAAATAAGGGTTCCGTCCGTTGTGCAAAATGGTGCCGTGGGTACTTCAGCAGAATAGAATGTTCGCAATACGGACCATACTAAATTTGTTAAAGTAACAAAGAAAACCAATGATAGTGTTAAACTAAAACCAGCTGTTACATCAGGAGTAGGACTTGTCAAAAATGAATTTAGATCAAAAACTACTCAACAACGATATAAAACTCCTTTTGCCAAACGCCCCTTTCCTAAGAGCAACCACAACGTACAACCCAACTACCAACACAACGGTTGGAATCAAAACTTTACTAGACCATATCAAACTCCAGATTACATGCCATGGAACTCTTACCCATCGTTTCCATACGTGAATCAAATAAATGGTATGTTTAACCCAAACGGACCCATGAGATATTGGGGACCAAATGCTTGAGTTATTTGCTTCTTAGGTATGCTTGAAAGTTGGATTGGAACCTGATGAATGGATAAAAGATAGTGGACGCTCACGACACATGACGGGCAACAAAAGTCTCTTCTCATCATACCAAGAGTATGACGGAGGTAATGTCACCTTTTGTTGAAAACTATAAGACCTTGATAGATCTTGAGCTTCGTAGATCGTTAGTATTGCTTGTGTAATCACAAACAAACTAAAAGAAAATCTCTACAACTTGTATTCTTTAGCGGAATATAAACACAAGTATAAAACAGAGATAACTAAGAACTTCTTTGATCCTCTATGGATCGTTATATTAAGAATTTGTAAACGTCTAATACATAATTCATTCTATTGTGTTCCTTTTATAGACAAGAACCCTAACTTCTTCTAAGCAAAACTAAATAAGATATACACAATCACTTCCTAATAAAGCTCATGTATATCCTAACTAATAGAATATACGAATACTATCTGCAAACTACTAATATAACTTCACAGAATCATAGAATAGAGAATCCATCAGGTAAGATGATTCATACTTCACATAATTCCCAACACCTTTGGTAGCAATCTCAAAAGCAAAATTATTGGCAAAGGTACGATTGCTCATAACTCCCTAACTATTGAAAATGTTGCTCATGTGGATAGGTTAGGATTTAATCTACTTAGTATTAGCCAATTATGTGATAAAAAGTATAAAGTACTATTTGATGAAAATGGTAGTCAAATACTAAAAGATGGTATCACCATAGCTAAAGGAATTAGGAAAAATAACATATACGTCATGAAAATAGATAAAACATATAATGACAAACTTTGCCTAACAACATTAGACGATAGCTCATCTCTTTGGCATAGACGCTTAGGTCACGCTAATATGAGACTTATACAAAACCTATCTTCAAAAGAGTTAGTTAGGAATTTACCAAAACTAAAATATGACCAACACTTTTGCGACGCTTGCAAAATTGGTAAACAAACCCATAGTAGTCACAAATCTAAAAATATGGTGTCCACATCTAAGTGTCTAGAATTATTACATATGGACTTGTTTGGACCATCCACTATAAGAAGCTACGGAGGCAACTTATACACTTTGGTCATAGTAGATGATTACTCAAGGTTTACTTGGACATTGTTTTGAAAACCAAAAATGAAGCTTTTGATAAATTTGAAATTCTTAGCAAGAAAATTCAAAATCTTCTAGGTGTCAAAATTGTGTCGATCCGAACGGATCATGGTCGTGAATTTGACAACGAAACTCAATTTGGAAACTTTTGTGATACAAATGGTATAACACATAACTTTTCCGCCCCACGAACACCTCAATCAAATGGAGTAGTAGAACGTAAAAATAGAACAATTCAAGAAATGAGTAGAACAATGCTTAATGAACAAAACATTCCTCAAAAGTTTTGGTGTAACGCCGTTGACACTTCTACATATATTTTAAATAGAGTCTTAATACGTCCTTTTTTAAACAAAACACCATATGAACTTTATAAAGGTAAAAAGCCAACGTTAGGATATTTTAGAGTCTTTGGTTGTAAATGCTTTATTCTTAATACTAAGGATTATCTCACCAAGTTTGACCCAAAGTCTTATGAAGGTGTATTTCTTGGTTACTCTCAAACTAGTAAAGCTTACATTGTCCTAAATAAAGAAACAATGATAGTCGAGGAATCGTTGAACATAACATTTGACGAAAGTCCACCTCCCTCTAAGACATCACCTTTGGTAGATGATGACTTAGTTGAAAGTCAAATAATAGAAAGTCAAATTAAGGAAGATGAACCATTAAATAAGGAAATTATAAACATTAAAGAATCTAAAAGTCATCCCTTAGAAAAGGTCATAGGACAACTTAATCAAAGAACCTTAAGGTCACAAGCCCAAAATCAAAGTAATTATTTTTGTTTTGTATCCACCATTGAACCTAAAACCATAAATGAAGCAATAAAAGATGAATC
The DNA here is from genome assembly GCA_910596185.1 of Chrysanthemum makinoi. NCBI lineage: Eukaryota > Viridiplantae > Streptophyta > Magnoliopsida > Asterales > Asteraceae > Chrysanthemum > Chrysanthemum makinoi. The sequence continues at coordinate 136,825,310 of OU343218.1, forward strand.
ATGGGTAATTGCCATGCAAGAAGAATTAAACCAATTTGTTAGAAATGATGTTTGGAAATTAGTTCCAAAACCTAAAGATCAAACTATAATTGGAACAAAATGGGTCTTCCGAAATAAAATGGATGAAAATGGTGTAGTATCTAGAAACAAAGCTAGGCTTGTTGCACAAGGTTATAATCAACAAGAAGGGATTGACTATGATGAAACTTATGCACCGGTAGCTAGACTAGAATCTATTAGAATATTACTTGCTTATGCATGTGCCTATGACTTTAAATTATTTCAAATGGACGTTAAAAGTGCTTTCCTTAATGGGTTTATTAACGAAGAAGTGTATGTTGCTCAACCTCCGGTTTTACCGACTTTGAGAAACCACATCATGTCTTCAAACTCAAGAAAGCATTATACGGCCTTAAACAAGCACCTAAAGCTTGGTACGACCGACTTAAGACTTTTCTTATTGATAACAAATACACTATGGGATTAGTAGATAATACTCTTTTTACCAAGAAAAAGGAATCACAAATTATCATTGTTCAAATATATGTTGATGACATTATATTCGGATCAACTTGTCAAGAATTATGTGATGATTTCTCTAAAATCATGCACGACGAGTTTGAAATGAGTATGATGGGTGAATTAAACTTCTTTCTAGGACTTCAAATTAAACAACTAGAAGATGGCATTTTCTTTAACCAATCTAAATATATAAAAGACATGCTTAAGAAATTTGGTCTTGAAGATTCCAAACCAACTAAAACACCCATGTCCTCGGACACTAAACTCACCAAGGACGAAGAAGGTGAATCCGTAGATAACACTAAATATAGAGGAATGATTGGTAGCCTACTCTATCTTACGGCTAGTAGACCCGACATTATGTTTAGTGTTTGTCTATGTGCTCGCTTTCAAGAAAACCCAAAGGCATCACACTTAGAAGCCTTAAAAGGATTTTTAGATACATTAAGGGAACAACGTGTTTAGGATTATGGTATCCCAAAGGAACGGGTATAGAAACCATAGTGTATGCCGACTGGGATCATGCCGGTGATTATGTCGATAGAAAAAGTACAAGTGGTATTTGCACTTTTGTTGGACATTGTCTCACCTCATGGTTTGCAAAGAAGCAAACGGCTTTAGCCATCTCAACTACTGAAGCCGAAGTACGCCTCACCGGAAAAGCATGTCAACAAGCTCTTTGGATGAAGAAAGCTCTCGTAGATTACGAATTCATCTCAACGACATTGTGATACTTTGCGACAACAAAGGAGCCATCGATCTCAGAAAGAATCCCGTTCAACATGCTCGTACAAAGCATATTGAAATCCGCCATCACTTTCTTAGCGACAATGTTCAAAAAGGAAACATTTCAATCGAGAAAGTATCCTCCGAAGACAACATTGCCGACATATTAACTAAGCCTCTTAAACGAGAACCTTTTAATCTTCTTAGACTTGGTTTAGGGTTAATGGAACCAAACATGTAGGATAAACATAGCCAAAAACATTAGAATAGTCAAAACTAAACAATTTTGTTTTGTACTGCATCAGAGTCCACGGCACCAACGACAACACGGACGGAACCAAAATTTGGTACCGTCGGTCCGTGGTGTCTACGAAGCAAAGCTGCTATATACAAAACATCCTCTTCCTCACAACCCACTTTACCAAAACGTGTAAAAATTAAACCAAGCTCATTATTGACACCTTCCCACTCACTAATCACTGAAGATAACATCATTGTAAGTATCCTAACTACATTCATCTCTTAATTCTGAGTCTAGGATTCTTATTTATGCACAAAACTATCACAAATCATTACATGGGGTTTTATGTATGCTTTTATACCAAATATGAATTCAATTGGCAAAATGCATAACTAGTCATTGAAATTAGGTACTACATTATCATATTGCATAAACAAATCATGCTTCCCACTAATTGATAGATAATGAATATAAGGCCTTATTCAAACAACCAAACACCCCATGTCAAAAGTTTTGAAAAGCTTCTCACTTGTAGGAAAACAATTTTTTTTCATTGCTAATACAAATAGAAACGTAAAATTTTCATCACTTGCATGCTCTTGAATACTAAAGGTATTGCATAACTAATATGCATTGCCGGGTATATTCAAATGAAGCCACATTGAATTAGGAGCATTTGGGTTATCTCATGGTATTTGCCAAACACCCCACTAAAACCATTTTTGTGCATAAAATGAGTCGAGATAACCGCAACTCCAAATTGTTTTCATATAGGCACACACTAGAACCAAAAACGTTAAAATTTATTCTCATTTTTAACATATTAATTCTTGTCCTTAGGAATAACCATGGTAGCCGCAAGATTCTATGATCACAAAGACACCCTTAACTACATTCCCAAACACCACAAAACCAAAGGACTTACTAAGGAACAAGTAGAAATATTTAGGGGTCTAGAATCGAGGTATTTCCATGAGGGTAGAACCATTCACTCATCCTTCCTTGAAAATACCAATCTTCGTGAAGAACTAGCCGCCATTCAATTCGATTGTCTTCTTGACATCGATGAACCAATTTGTCCTAGGTTTGTGTTAGAATTCTATGCTAGTGTGACCGGCTTTAGTGATGAAGACGATGATGAATTTTGTCTTAGGTTTAGAATCAATCAAAACGACTACACCATCACCTTAGCCAACTTTGCTCAAGTGCTAGGAATTCCCAACCGAGGAACTTGTGTCTACTCGGATAAATGGTCACTCACCGCTCTTGATGCAATCAATGACCGATCTACTCCCTACCAAACCCGTTTGGCCGATAAGGATGTTATCCGTGAACACCTATTTAACCCAAGGGGTGACACAACCCGAGTTACCCGAAAAGGAAAAGAGGTAAACCGAGATCCATATGGATTTGATATAAATGAACTTAAGCCCGAATTTAAGAAATGGGAGGAGTTACTTAGAGCCAACGTCATTAGCACCATAGGAAATAGGGATCACATCAACGCTTGCCTTTGCCACATGCTCTACAACTTGTCCACCCGTCAACCATTCAATTTAGCTTACTACATCGCTAGGAGAATGATTGATATTCCAACTCAAGGATCGGTTGCTCTTCCATACGGGATGCTTCTCACCCGTCTCTATAGAAATTTTGCACCAATTCCACCAACCCCAAAAGGGATGCACCTTCACTATGAGCTCATCCCTCACATCTTTGTACCTTTAAGTGATGAACGAGTTGCTAAGACAAAAGGCAAAAGAGCAAAACCTCCAACTCCATCATCATCATCATCAAATAGCTCCGAGGATGGTCTTCCTAGCTCTCGTCTTCCACCTCATGAGTATTATGCGTCTCTTCCCGAGATCGAGAATGAATCAACGGAATTCAAGCAAACTAAGGGAATGTTCAAGTGCCTTGGTAGGATGATGAACAAGATCTACAAGAAGTTGGACAAATGAGAGTCCATTAAGGAGTGTTTGGAACAATACATTATCGTTAATGTTTGATACAATTTAGTTGCTTTTATTATGTAGGATGATGATATAACTTAAAACAATGTGGTATGCTAACAATCTTATGCATGGGGATAGCACAAGTATGCTATCAAATTTTACCCATTTTCACTATAATGTGAAAATCAAAAAGCCTTGCTCAAAATCTATGCTCCACTATGTTTATACATGTGTTGTTTACTTTTCCTAACTAGAAATGTTTAGTGTCACTAGTTTTGAAAAAAATTTCGGGTTTCGGAAAAGTCCCCGACACCTAAAAACGCACTCGTCCACTTTTACGCAAGACTTCACGGATCGACGGCACCATAAATTTGGTACCGTCCGTTATGTAAATTGGTACCGCTGCACTGCATAAAGGACCATACGGCACCCATTTTAGGGTTCCGGCCGTGTATGATTTTGGTGCCGTGGATCCTCCAGGTAATTTTCTGAATTTCGACTCTTTCATGATTCCAAATTACCATCCATCACTTATAAATCAATCTTAACTAGTTTATACTCTTATTAGAACTAGTATAATTTACTTAGGTATATAAGAAATCCATTTCCCACCAAAATTCAAAAATTTGAACCGTTCTCACCAAAATCTCCCCAAAAATCCACCCAAGGAGCCCTTTGGCATAAAGGAAGGAACCAAATTTTTGGTACCTTCAAACCGTGGGTGATCGATTGTTAGGAAATTCCACTCATTAGAACACATTTATTGCAAATCTTTTCTTCTTCACTTCATCTCTCTTGTATGGATTGACTTGGGTGATATGACTAGCATTCAACCCACTTCCAAATCATTAGGAACCTCATCTCTTCAATGGTTCAACATCAAATCAAACACATTTCTCCACAATTTTTCACTTCTATAAATTGAGAGGTTTTACCATGATCATCCTCACACCTTCTTCATTCTTACTATTATCTAGCAAAGCAAAACCCAAGTCAAAAATGACAAAATCATCTCCAAAACCTTGCAAGAAGACCGCTAGAATTAGTGTGAGGCCTTGTTGCTTCGTTAATCTTAGCTCCTCATCCGAGTCTTCTCCACTCACAATCTCATCTCCCATCCGAGATGATACAAGTCTTACCTTGGCTACACCCAATCAATCACACATTGTGATCACCACTCCACCACCTACAAAAACACCAACTTCACCTCCACCGCCACCCATCCAAACATCCAAAACACCCTCACCACCTTCACCACCAAGGTCTCCAACTCTCATTCCTATGGAGTTATTTTCCACTCCACCAACTTCACCAAATCCTTTCTTGGAGGACTTGGATGACTTGCCTCCTAGGCCAAATCATCCACCACCATTGCCATCATTTGGCACAATTGAGCGGATTGCTCATGAGTCACCTCGGTCATCTATTGACCCAAATGCCCCATTAGGGCCTAAACCTCTTCTCTTCCACCCCATTCACAAAGACATTCATGGTCCTTTGTATGGGGACCATCCACTCCCCCCATCAATGTCCCCTCATCTTGAGGACATTGAGGAGTGTATGTGGGATGCCAATCCCACTAGAGAGGAGATTCAAGCGAAACTCCACAACCTCCACCAATTCAAAGGCATGGTGGATTCTCACTTAAGTGAGACTATGCAAATGCAAAATGCTTTGCTTGCATCCATCATGACCACCCCAAACATCCCCAACACATCTACTATTCCACCACCACAACCTCCCCAAACATTCTACCCTCCTAGGCATGGTTGCTCAACTTGTGAGCAAACGGCCCAAACCGTGGAAAGGACCCGGGTTATGGTCCATGACTTCCAAGAGGAAATGAGGTTCATCCTCAATCATATCCTTGAGCGCCTCAACGCTCTTTCTCATCCACCATCTAACTAGGATGGTCATAGATTAGCATTCTAAGTCTTCTTTTCCTAGGATTTTATTTTCTTTTCTTTTATTGTACTAAAACACATCATTGTGTTCTCCTTTCAAGATCTTTGTTCATGAAAATTTTAACTAATTAATGGTGTTTTTATTATAGTGTTGGTACTTTTACATAATGTTTGGAAATGCTTGTGAATGATCATTATTACTAACATTTTTTGTAGCTTTATTTTCACAATCCATGTATCTTCCCATTAAGCACCCAATTTAGGGGAGCTTTGATCAAGGGGAGATAATGGCTCGGCTCATTACATTCCGTAAGCCTCTTCTTTTGTTGAGACAAAAGGGAAGAAAATATAGAACTTGATTATATTTTGACTTTTCTAAAAAGTAAACTGACATTGACTTTCTAAAAAAGTCAAATAGGATACATCATTGATAATACTTGACTTTTCTTAAAAAGTCAACATCATGCATCAACTAGTGAATACTTTGACTTTCAGAAAAAGTCAAACATCATACACTTGCATTATCATTCTCTTTTCAAGTTCTAAAACTAATATTTTTATAACTCTTGCACAAACTTTGTATCTTTTATAAAAATAAAATTTATATTTTGTCCTCAACAAAAGGGGGAGATTGTTAATACAAATATCGTCATTAAACGTTATTTATATTTTTGATCTTTACCTAAGTTTTGTTAATGAAAAAAGTAAATTTAATTTATAAAAGCTTAAAGCTTGTCAAGTTTAATAGATATTTAAACAAGCTTTTTCAAACAATATATTCATCATTCAAGCATTTACATTTATGATTAGTAACATCTTGATATGACTCTAATCATTATGTATGATAGTAGTTTTTAGAATGTGTTAGGTTCTTAAAACCAAACACTACTTAAGTACTTGCATATTTCTAAAAATAGAAATACAACATATGACATCATGTGATGCATCATGGAAATCATTGGAAGATTTCATTAGATATTTTGTGTGGATTTGTACTCTTCATATCTTGCACAATCTCACTTAGATAGAGTTGACTTTGGCAAGATTTGATATCTTGGTTGTCGACCCGGTACCAAAATGGTACACGGCGGAACCCTTAAGGGTTCCGCGGTCCGTGGACGCTCCCGTCCATTTTGGCTATAAATAGCAATGCCAAGCCAAGTAGTTTTTCATCCCTTTCTACTATACTCTCATACATATCTTCTCTCTAACCTTTCTAACTCGGTTTCATATCATATTAGTGATCTCTTTTGTAGCAAAGAAGATCAAGTCACATTCAAGCTTCAACGAGAAGTTGGAAGTCTTGTTTGTTTAGTGTTGTATGATCTAGTGTTGATTCATACTTCATTGTTGTATTAAACCATCATAATCTTGTGAGTGTGAGTGGTTAGTATTTTAGTCCTCAAAATACATTGTGTGTGGGAGTAGTTGTACCCTTGGAAAGAACTCGACATCTAGCTTAGTGTCGGAAATAGTGTGTTTAAGTGTAAAGGTTTTCTCCGCCGGTGAACGGAGCTTGTTGACTAGTGAAGTTAAACTCTCGAGTGTGAGACTCGGGGAGTGGAGTAGGGCAAGGAAAAAGAGTCCTTGTAGACCGAACCACTATAAACAACTTGTTGTGGTTTGATCATTTCTTTCCTTATTTACTCTTTACATATTACTTGCATATTTCATCAACATATCCAAAGATCAAAATCAATTGATCTTTCAATAAGTTTCAAAACAAAGTTTTTAATTGGTAAACTATTCAACCCCCCTTCTAGTTTTCTACACTTTTATTTTACGTATTTGTATTTTGGAATATTCTAACTATCATTTCCCAATTATTGTAATTACATAAGCACCCAAGCAATATGAAAATGAATGAATATTGTTATATTTTGGATTATTCTTAGGTAATCGACTGATGCATGCCTTTAGTGGGTTGTACCTACACCATTACAACACTAAAATAATAACACAACATAATTCAGCACTTTTTAACCTTTTGGAGTGCAACAACGTTAGAACATGGTACCTCTATCTAATAAAATAGACATGTTAGTTGATATCATAAGGGCTAATTTTGTAGTGGTTGAATGAGCGTGAAACCAAACAAAAGTCCTGCCACATCAACAACACAAATGGCATTATAAATAGGAGACTTTCTGCAAAGGGGCAAATTAGATATTCTCGACTTCCATTTTAGATAAAGGTTGTTACATTGGAGTATGCAATAAACTGGTCAGATAATAACTTATAGGTTCACCGGCCTCGTATGTGTGTCACGTAGATTCTTTTTGGATGTTCAATTAATAACTGTAACAAAAACATGTTGCGTAGAATTAGCATAAGTAAAACACGCAGCTATATCTTGTACCAATAAAGCTTTATATTACTACTAATAGCCATGGTACCTACACGCTGCTGCATTAGTTGGTACAACAATACTAACAGTAGATAACATGCCCGAGACATGGTGTTGAGTGGCTTTAAAGGTAGCAGTTCTTTGTTATTGTTGTTGATGCTAGGCGTAAAGTAACACCCGCAGAGGGGTCAACACGAAAATTTGTATAATCCGTTGCCGAGCCGCTGTTAGAAACTTGTGGTAACTTTCGTTTTCAAATTTCATGTCTCTGCATACGGCTACTATATTTTTCATTTAAATGAAATAGCATGATTTTAAAGGGGATCTTCTATAAGTTAGTTGTTGAGTATTTTTGTTAACTACGGATAACCAAAGGTGCTTCGTATGAGTGGTCATAGCTTATCCTTTTTTTTTGCCTGCAGCGTATTAGGGAGTAGAGGATGAAAGCGTTACCTTTTACATTTCATGATCTACATCTTTCAAAGTTTCGTGAAGAATCACAGTATGCGTCATGTACTGTGACAAGAGAAAAAATAAACATATAATAAAATTTAAACGAAATAGTTAAATAGTATTTTTTTAAAAATAAATCTAACATTTTTTTATCTGACATACCCTTATAATAGTGTTATGTCAAGTTATTTCTCCAAAACAAATACTATAACCAAGCATCACCAAACTCGGTTTCCATCTGGTTACTCCTTGGGCGTCAGTCCGTCGCGTTGCGGCGGGGCGTTATTTTATGTGTTTATTAGTGAACGGTATTTTTTTAAGTAAAAAGTGGGCAGGTAGGATGCCTAAGGAAAGTGCATGAAATTCAATTTTGCCAAATTTATCTGTTCTTTAATGCAAATAGCCTACATTATGTTAAACTGAAACAATTAATATCAAGGATGAAAAACTGCAACCATGTTTCCGACTAATTATTAAAGTATAACAACAATACAAACCAAATACCCTTAATCCAACCGTCTGAACCATTGTTCAAAATATATGCCCAATAATTCATTTAAAAGTTTAAATATATTGCAAAAGAAAGAAGTATAACCTGGGTCTTCTGGCCAATATATTCTAATCATTCAAAGGGAAGCCGAGGATGTTCGGACTCGAACTTTGATGTATGCAAGAAAGCATGCTGCAATTCAATTATCCCCCAGTTACATATATACAATTGTATATTAAAAAACATTTAACATGAACTAATAGACATAGAATGATAATATCACCTGTAACCCAAGGCCAAGGTCTACATTTTTTTCTTCTGATTCCTTCACTTTTTTCACACTGTAACACAACTGTCTTTCTAATCTTTTTAGTTACTTCCCTGATTTTCTCAGAGACACTTTTTCACAGTTACATTTTCACTTTCACCTTCACACCCTTTGCTTGATTATCTAGTATACTTTTTTAGTAAACTTCATCATTCTTGACCAATAGTCCCAAGGGAGCTACCTTCAAAAAGAAGCCTTGTCATTCCATTTGTTAATGGTGAAATCACCATTTTCTTTCACAATTATCTGCTTAGAAAAGAACATTAGTAGAGAAAGAAAAGACAAATAATTTTTTTTTCATTTAAAGAACGAAGTGAAGAAATTGACCAAGTTAAAATCGGGCACCATTCCACCAGTGAATCTCAAAGTGCACTTTTCTTTTATGTAGTAGTTGAATCCAGGATCTATCACGTACTTAATACCATCGATCGTCAATGATGTTTCTGCAATATTAGTGGCCAGGACCACCTTCCGCGCTCCTTGGCATCTCTGTTAATGGAGGAGAATGCATGAGTAAAACTAATGATTTAAGAAACTGAAGTCAGAACATATTTTGCAAGTTCTTTCAACCCTGGTTGTGTTCCTGTTTCTCACTAAGAAGTCAGCCCACCCAAAAGTTCCTCTAAAGAATGCTAGCAAGGTCACCTAACTCATACACCAAGCAGAGTGTGCTTGTTTCTTATTGGGCATTGCATGTGCATATCATGAAAATTAATAGTACTCACATTAATGATTCATATACTAAAATTTGCGCTCGTAATTGTACTTGCTGATTGTCAGTAAAAGACTGCTGAAATTGAGAGGTTAGATTATTCAAATCAGGCAGATTTGATGTAGATATAGAAGGAGCGCCAGCAGACTTTGAGCTACTGCTCTTAATACTCTCCTTAGTTTCTTCGATACGAATAACAGGTCCAGCTGGTGACTTGTCTACTGCTCCTGCACGTCTCCTGGGAGTTAACGCAAAGCGCATATCAATCATAACACTACAATTTGGCACTAAAACGTATCACATAGGCTTGGATTTAGTTCATGTGAAGTAATAGTAGTGAGTACCTTCAATTTTTAGTCGTTCAATAGCTTTTAGAAAATTTTTTTGTTTAACTTCGCTCAAAAACAATAATTCAACATTCAGATCTTAGTTTATCTGGAGTCTACTATTGATCACAATAGTAAAGAAGTACTCTTAATGAATAACCTGAAGTGGTAGCATAATCTCAAGAATGTGAAATCTCTGGATTAGAAAACGAAGTGAAGATTCCGTAGTGCCTTATGACAACATATATTCCATCTCCATCATTATCCTGGTCTAAACAAACAGTTGATGATTATTCTTTGAATGATAGACTGTAGTTTATTCCGTTTTATTTCCCATATTACACATGTTTACATTACTTTTGATATATGTTTAACTCTTCATAATGGTGTCTGGAAAGTAGAGTCCTTGTATCATAATTTTCATCTCACATTCCAATCATATTTCTCTGATGAGGTTTGTAGAAGATGCTGGTGTTGTGTGTTATGTTGGTGGTGTTGTTGCAGCTGCTAGAAACAAATATTTGGTAGTTATAGTTTTAAATGAGTATATTGTGTTATTAGAATGCAAATGTTGAGTAGATGTCTGTTACTTGTTTCTTGTGTCGATGGCTAGAATTGTGTGGTTTCTTTATCCAAGATGTTGTCTATAACAAAGTCGGGGGTACTTTATTTTGATAATTGGTTGAAGTGAAATTGGAAATTGTGGATATTCACTGTGATTACCTAGAGTTCTGCTGGTATTTCGTGGGGTTTAGGACTTTCTAGGCTCCTGACTAAATCATCACAGCTAACGCCCGTGACTTTGTCCCCGATAGGATTGATAAACGTGGATTTTGCAGTTGCAGAGCTGTCTGTTATGAAGGTCTTAAAGTTGTATCTGTATTCGTTGATTATATGTGTTAGACTGTATAAATAAATAAAAAGGCAAACGATGATGTAGTGGGGAATGACCTGTGTGTAGGGTTTCGTTGGGCTCCATGGTCTGTACACTCTAATATTCCTGTGTCGTCTCTTACTTTTTTGGTGCATGCAAAGAGATAGAGAAGAAAATAACAGTCTTACCCTTGCGGCCAAAGGGCCCCGCTCTACCAATCCAATTCAAATATACCTCTCTATCAGGCTCTGTTGGAGAATTGTGAATCACAGGAAGATCATAATTGATCACCAAATTAACCTATAAAAAAGAAAAACATAAATACATTTGAATTTGAAAGATTTGATTAAATGTTACTTTATATAATGACTACTATCACCTCGTCCTTCATTTTTATATTTCGTATCAATTGTACATTACTGATATTGCATTTATAGAAAAACAATCTCATGAATCTGCAAACTAAGCTAGCATTCTAAACGGCAAGCTATGATCATCATTGTGTCATAATCCTTGCTACCCTCCGTTGCAGAGTCAAGACTTGAAAAGAGATTTTTATTTGCAACCAATTACACAATAATAGTCGTCACTGTTTATTCAGAAAGGCGTACAAATTGACTTTTTAAGGTTGACAGATCTTAATCAAGTACTTACAATATGACGTTTGGTTTTGAAATAGGGTTGTACGACAGGAAGGCCTAAAGGAGTACTCCGCTGTTTATTCAGAAAGACAATGCTTTAGTTATCTACTTAATTGATAGTGATAATAAGCAGTTTGAGAGTTGCTTATAGGGTGTTTCGGATTGCATATATACTTATCGTTAAAAAAGATAAGCAGATTTATGTGTTTGGATCCATTGCTTTTTTTAATGCTCGCCTTTATAGATAAGCAGGTATCTAGAGAGTGTGTATGATTGCTTATCAGCTTTAAATGCACAGAATAAGCAAATAAGCACTGATAAAACAATCCAAAAATACCCTCTCAAACTTCTTACCAGCTTCACATTATTTTACTCTCAAATTTGTAAATGAGCAAAATTGCCAAAAAAAACTGCTTATTTCCCTTTTTTTTACTAACTGTTCTGTCCACTGTTATCAGCAGCCTATTTCCCTTTTTTTTGCTTAGAATTAGATGACTTTAGGTTAGGTTTAGGATTATTTAATTGTAGCAATTAATAGTTAGATGTTCAGTTTTCATGTTTTTATGATCTGATTAGGATTTGGTGCTTTTTACGTAGCTTATTTTGCCTTGTCAAAACCACCCTTTACTGCCTTTTTGCACTGAACTGCAGCCCAACAGCAGCCTCTTTTTCATTTTTTTAGCTTCTTAGTGCTTAACTTTTGCTTATTAGGTCCACTCTAGGCCTTCTAGATAATATAGATTAGGATTAGCTTTTGATTAGTTTCATTTGTAGCTTTTTTGTAGCATTTAATCCTTTGGCAGCCCATAAGCCAAACTGCCCTTTAGTAGTTTTTTCAGCTTTTGCCCTTTTTTGGTTTCTCTCAGCTTAATTTCAAGATTTGTAATTTTAGTTTTTGTAAAAAAGGTTTTATTTTGATCCCTTGTTCAGTGTCTAACAAACTAATTCACATAAATAATTCAACATTATTGAAAACATACCTGAAACTAAAAGTCAAACGAAAAGGATCAGGTAGATCCGAGACAGACTTAAGCGAGTATGAATCCATAGATTACTGCAATTATTCTTCAACTGTAAATATATTATTAATAACCTAATCAAAGTCATATGTATAAACCCAATCTAGAAGCACTCAACATCATCAAATAAAACTCAAAGCATACAAATCAAGTACACACCCTCCACAAAGAAAACAATGTATATCCCATATCCCATTAATAGCTCACTGAAATGTACTAAATCCAATATTATAAATTCATAATGGATATTGAACTTAAGATTTTTTACTATTATAAATTCATAAAGACTTGAAAACAATGTAAATCTCTGATGGGTCGACAAAAATTGTTCATTTAGGAAAACAATCCCACCCTCCACAAAGAAAGAAGAGAGCTGTACATGTAATATTGCACCTGGCTGAAGCATAGTCCTATGTCCCTACTATAGAAGTCATCAAATTCAAGTTGTGTTTCATCTCTAAAGGGTCTTGTGATTAGAAAGCAATGAGTTAAAAGAGAATGGGTCGAAAGGGTCGAAAATTGCCAAAGGGTATTTTATTAAGGCATATGAATCTCTACAAAATCAAGACACCAAGAAACACTCAACCTCTCAAGATTTGGAGTCAACCGAAGGTCAAATGTCCTCAACTGTGAAAGTTTGATACTTAGGAACCCGAGGTTATTTAGAACATAACATAAGTAAAAAAAAACAATTAATATTGGGACAGCGACAAACCAATAGATATATAGGATCATAATGAATCATTTAAACCAACAAATAAACCATTATTTTACCAGTTTGCACACGCACCCTTCTCGCCAACCTGTCCCTTTTGTAACTGTTTGGCCAACCTAATATTGTAAATTACAGGCGGAAAGTGGTGATTGCTCAGCGGGATTGACTGACATGGTACACCCTGCAGCCATTGTTGGGCTGGTTAGTAACCCATCAAAATTATAAAAACAAATTTGATCTCAAAATTCAAGCCAAAAGAAAATAGTGATCTAAATTATCGGTGACGTAGTTGTGATTCCACTACCTTCATAGTCTGAGCTGATAGGGACATATATTTGTTGTAGGGAGTCCTCTGATTATATTCAGCAATTTTCAAGCATACTCATCGTCATAGGGAGTCATGCAAAAATGAGCTTGAGTAATGCCTGCTAGATACTCAATAGATACAAACAATTTATATCCTCAAACAATTTATAAACACACACACAATTTACAATAAGATAAACACACACACAATAAGAGGAAGAAAAGATTTTACCCAATGGACAATAATCCAGATTTAGTTTTACCAAGGTCTCGCTCTGGAACACACTCTACCCAACGACACATATAGGTTCATGTAAAGTGTACCCTTGTAACTGATCATTTGCGTTCTTATTGTCTTCCATGGATTTTATCAGCCGCACCAGCATAATATCTAAAAGTAAAAAAACACATCAACATAAATATGAAAACGTTTAGACCTAAGTATGTTGAATTCCCCCGGAAGCTTAGCAGTCTTCCCGAGCTCAAACAACTTGCCCGCATCAAGGGTGTCCAAGGCCGCTAATTCTTCAATGTTTTCTTCGACTAATTGTAAGAATTTCATCATGTTCCTCCCCCTCTCTTGACAATATGCAACTTAGATGTGATAGGTCCCTCGTAAAACTGTACAACCCCTTTTTGAGTCAAACGATGATCATATAATCTCACCTACAAAAGTCAACATAGGAGTGTATATTAGCTTAGATAAATTTAAGTGAATATATATGGAAAATTGCAGATATTACCGTTCCATCCATGGAGCTGGCCAAGAAATACTGATCATACAGCTTGAGTCTTGCCAAACTGAAGTTTGTACACCAAATAAGCCATTTTCACACATAAAACAGAAAACAATATTAATGAACTTTGAATACAATTTCCACTAACCAAGAAACTGATGAAACTAACCAAGAAACTGATGAAGGCATATACATCATTCTAGAGTGATGGACATTCCCCCTAACCTTATAGTCCACATAAAACAACATTTCCCTGTAAAATCAAAGGGTTCATAATAAGTTATCTAGGAGATAAAGATATGACAATCTTAAAACTTTACAAACATCATGAAGCTCGGGAATATATACATGATTATTTGAGTTATATCATGTTCTTACCGAAGAGTCAAATTGCAAAGACAGACTATTGGAACGGCATATCCACGATGTTCTTCCAGATTCCATATGTACCAAAGCAGCTCCAATATTAGTACCTACAATCTCCAAATAAAAACAAATGTAAACAAATTGTAATACACTGATGTCGCCATTTGCAGCATATAACTCCATAGTATTTCTCTGAACGTTAGATGTATCAGGCACTAAGTCACAACAGGAGCTCCCAACTTGCCTTCAGTAGCTGTATGTTTCTGTCCAATCATGCAAATTCAGTACTAATAAGCAATTAATTCATTGGCTATTTTGGTACCAAACATTCACAATGAGCATTAACAAAAACAAAAAATGAACATCAAAGGATACAAAGGTGGATACAGATTTGGATAATATATACACGTAGGAGAAGTCTTACATAAAATCCACTTTATTCTTTACTCACTCATACCCATAAACATAGAATTAGTCGCGCCAAGTCCTTGAGATCAAATGTACCTTAATCGTCTATGCATGTCAGCTAACTGAGCTCGCATCAAAGCTCCAAGAACAGCAAAACCTGCACAAAAACACGTTAAAAATCGTTAAAACCCTAGTGATGGAGTTTTCTTCTTCGAGAGAGATTTGATGATTAGGGTTAAAAAATATACGTATGTTTTTTTTAATAATGGTTTTGGATTATATGAACCGTATAAAAGTTTTTACATATATTTTTTGTTTAGGGTTACCGTAGGGATTCTCCTACATAATTGGTTGTATAGATTTATAATTTTGGACTTGCAACATATATTCCAAAAAGTTGTGTTGCCTTAGTGGCAAACACACATGTTATTCAACCAAATAACCAAGGTTCAATCCTTGCAATACTCATTTTTTAAAACAATTTTTGAAAATTAATTATCAAAATAATCATAGGCATTTATAGATTATAATATGCAACATAATTATCAAAATAACTTTTTGCCTAAGTGGTAAACACACAAGTTATTTATCCAAATGACTAAGGTTCAATCCCCTTTTTATAAATAATTTTCAAAAATATTTATTAAAAATCCGAAATTTACAAAAAAAATTATTAAAAATCCGAAATTTATATAAAATCAAATTAAATAAAAAAAATTAGTGCTTAGTTGAACCAAAAATGCTTATGTGACATGAAAAACAATTACTGGGCATTGAGGTGGCATAAATGCCTCCTGTTATATATAATATAGAGATATATATAGTGAGGACCAGGTGCAGATTTGTTTAATTCGTGCGGATGTGCGGATTGATCTGGACCGCCCATTTCATGCGCTAACCTTCACGGTACCAATTGACCATGTAAACGATTTTTTTAATTTTTTTTCCTTTTGAGCGATCCTTACTTTTGCTATCTTCTTTCATTTTTTTATTTTTTTAGATTTTTATGAGCAATTTTGTTTTTTTTGATTATGAGTCCCTAGTGATATTAATGATATTATGAGTCCTCTTGTGATATTAACAATTTTACTTAATATCACCGCCTTTTTTATTACGATATTAAGATAAGTTACGGTGATATTAAAAAAATTAACTTTGATATTAAGAAAACATGTAAAAAGTAACCGTGATATTAACAATTTTACTTAAAAAGTTACTTTGATATTAGAAAAAACTTAATATCACTGCTAGTTTAGTTACTACTGCCAACCTTAGTGAAACTATACGCTAGCGTAGTGAAGCTCTTTGCTAGATTAGTGAAACTACTTGCCACCTTTAGTTAGTCTTGATATTAAGAAAGCTTGATAATTACGGTGATATTAACAAAACTCATAATATCATTATACCTTTTAACCATGAAAATAAAATTTTTTCTAATTTTTTTCAAATGATTCTTAATAAATTGTTGTCCTCTTTCTTTTTTAATTTTTTCAGATTTTTGAATTATTATTTTTTGAATGTTACCGTGATATTATCCGCACCCATCCCTACTTAAAATCTAATCCTTTTAGCGATCCCTTCCATATATATATATATATATATATATATATATATATATATATATATATATATCTATTAATATCTCCTCACATATATAATAGAGGAACATGTAAATCAAATCTTAACGGCAGGCATAAATCCTATGTGGCAAGATTTAATTAGTGTCAATGCCAACTATTTATTTCCACGCACCACACACCACAAACCAAGACCACACAGCGCTCCACAAAGAGAAACTCCCAATCCTCTTCACCAACACAATCAATTCAATTTCTATTGCCCAAAATTAAACTACACATACGTTTCAAACAAAAAATCAATCTTAACCCTAAACCAGTCTTGATTCATTCGTTGAAAATCACCAAATCATCCTATTTTTGGTCATGATCCAAAATTATTTGTTACAACCATATCAATTTATTGTAATGGTGTTTGATTGTTCCAGTGATATGGTGATAATGAAAAGATTGATATCAATCCTTTTCTTGAATATCATTCTTAACCCTAAACCATCCTCTATAAATTGGACGATTGTGTTGGTTTTGTTCATATCACAATCATTCGGTCGAAAAAACCACTATCTCACAATGATATTTGGATACCAAAGTAAGTTTTTTAACTTTCTCATAATCTTTTTGATACCCATCTTCTGCGTATAAATGATAACTGTTATGAATGTGTTTGTAATTAGATGCAGAATATTTTTGATGAATGCATTTGATTGTAAAGTGTAGCCATTAGTATCACTAATATGTGTTGAAAGTTTATTTTAAATTGAGGAAAACTTAGTATAACTTGCCAATGTCATGAATCCCTTATATTTTAGATGCACCTAGATGTTACTAATTTGGATGCTTTTACCAAGCGTATCGTTTTGGCAATTCTCTGATTTGGATGCTTTTTACCAACTGTATTGTTTATTTGATACATGTATTTATATTCACCTCTTTTCAAAGTCATTGTTTTTTAAAGCTCATCACTTTTTCAACATTTGCGAAGATTCCATTCTGAAGCTGATGTTAATGTTAACGTTAAAGTTACAGCTAGAATGATAAGGGGAAAAATCTTTGCATCTGAGTGATTGGAATTCACTTCCTTAGATCAAATAGATCCAATGCGGTAACATAAAATCAAAGGAAGGTGTATTTCAATGTGGCATAGCTATCTGCTGGAAACCTAAGCAAGCGTACAATTTTGATATCGTGCTACAGGATATGCAGGTACTTTTATTAATATCATCTTTATAATCACATACAATATGTATTTTTAATTTCATACCATGTAGCTTTATCTTAACACATTCTAACCAATTGTTGCGGGTAATCCATGTGTTATGTGTATCGGTTTGAACCCCTTTTCCAACATTGTTATATCATTACTGATTTCAGTATCGGATTGACCACTTTGATGATGATGTATTCGGTTTCAAATTAGAACCTTTTAGTCAGATTCTGAGTAAGAAATAAAATGAAAGGATCGATTGGTATCTTACTTACTTAACACACACTATTTTTATTCTCACAAAAATTCAAATACCATGCCGTCAGTTTAGCTTACATTATATTCTTAAAATGAAGATGTCATTGGAGCTATTGTAGCAATTGGTGATATTATGCAAGTTCCAAATACTCTTGTGAAAAAGTCG